>OZ008368.1:212826710-212951035 GCA_963931995.1 Phaonia tiefii
AGCCGCAGCATCATCAGCAGCAACAACATCGCCAGCAACCACAACAACAGCAACAACAACAACAACATTATCAGCAGCAACAGCAACCAATTAGATCGCAACCACAACAATCGACATATCGCCCATTGGATGTGTTTACAACACCAGCACCGCAATCAGCGCAACGAGAGACTTATAGACCTCAACCAAAACCGGAAAGACCCCAATATACGAATCAGCAACCACTGGTCTACAATAGCGATTATGATGAGGATCTTATTGCCCAGGTGAGTACTAGGAATAGATAATGAATTTAAAAGAAGAAAATATTTAAAAACATAAACGTATGAAGTTGTTGGGAACAGATTGTCACAACATAACCATTGGGAGTCGGTGTAAAACCATAGGTCTCTTCCAGAGAGTCCATAACTCGAAATTGCACACCTTTGAAATCTCTTTGTAGAATGTAATGGGAATCTTAGTAAACAGGGTAACTTATCCATTATTCTCTCATCATTCGACCAAGAGTTTGGTTAGATTAGTTGATTGTTGCAACCATCATGCCCATTTTGGGGGATCACTTAGACTCTTCACCGGTGTAGCAATAGGCTATTTCAATAAAACTAAAATTTACTCTAAAGCTGCTGGTATATATTTGCAACTTCTGGTTAATAAAGTTTTCAGTAACTTTAGCATTACCAAAGTCATATAGTGAATGCACAAAACAAGATAGCCTTTTAAAATAATACCCACCTAAGAGAAGTCCTTAAGTTTTGGGTATTCACCACTTAGATTTAGGGAAGACTTTTTAGGAAACTATTTTCCACCGACTAACTGTTTTCTCAACCTTTACCTTTTGTGATTGTTAGTAAACGCGATTCTTGTACATGAGAATGAGGCTTCAGTCCGGGTTCGTTCTCGCCATCTATAATTTCTTTCGACGATGCACAGTCAATATCTTTTGATCTGGTAAAAATTTGTAAGTTCTGTAAAAAACCGATTGTAGGCAAGGAGTTATAGCGATGTGTCAAAATTAAACATCGCACAGTGGGGCATATTTCTGTAAAATTTCCACAGCTGCCCATTTTCTGTTTTTTCGATTTCCAGAGAAAAAAATTTGGTTTTTTTCCTTTATGTTTTTCAACATACTTTGACATAATTGTTCATAATGCGCATAAAAAATTAAAATGTTTCTCATATTTCAGATAGTCTCTTTTTCAAATTCTGAAAATCTCAAACTTTGTAAAATGATAATTAAATATCTGTAAATTTGGGCTACATTATCTGTTAAACTTTTTTTTAAGAATAATTTTTTTTATAGAGTGTATTTTTTTTAAATCATATTTTTATGTCCTTTTTATAAGAATATGCATTACATTTTATCGAAATGTTTTTAAGAATAAGTACTTTCTGTGAGAAGAAGCCATAAGAGTATGAATTTTTTTTAAATATATATATAAAATTCATAATTTTTCGAACGCGAGGAGTTAAAAAGGTTCTTGCGAATCTCGTAGTAAATAAATCCCCGGGCCCGGATCGCATATCAGCACTGGTCTCGAGTAGGTGCTCTTCGACGCTGGCGTGTTCACTGCGCAACCTTTTCAACCTTGCATACCGTGCGGGAGTCTTCCCGGCACGTTGGAAGGTTGCTCATGTCCAACCAATCCCTAAAAAAGGTGATGCAAGTGACCCTGCAAATTACTGCCCAATTGCAATTTGTTCTGCGCTCTCGAAGGTTATGGAAAGCATTGTTAACCACCATCTTGTGAAATATCTTGAGTCCAATGACCTTCTTAATAATCGGCGGTATGGCTTCCGTAGAATGAGATCTACTGGAGACTTGATGGCATTCCTTTCGGAACAGTGGAGTCGATCCATCCACCGGCTTGGTGAGAGTAAGGTAGTGACTCTTGATATTGCCAAGGCCTTTGACAGAGTTTGGCACTATTCACTCTTGTCAAAGCTCGCTGCTTTTGGTGTCGGTGATTACTTCACTCGATTTATATCGAGTTTTCTCAGAGATCGCACTATTCGAGTTGTTGTAGATGGGGTTTCATTCGACGAGCATAAATTCACTGCAGGTGTACCACAGGGCTCTGTTCTTTCTCCTTCTCTTTTTCTTATTTTCATTGACGATCTCCTGGGTCAGACTGTGAATCCAATCTGTTCTTTTTCCGATGACAGTAATCTCTGTCTTTCTTATTCATTCGATCGTAGGCGAAGTTCTCAGGAGATTGAAGTCAAACGCCGGACGATGAATGAAACACTTGGCCGGGATCTGATGTCCACTGTTGAATGGGATCGAAAGAATAGAGTAGATTTTAATGCGGGTAAGACCCAGTGTTGTTTGGTGTCGCATAAACGGATTGCTGACCCAGGTGTGTCGTCATTGTCTATGGACTGTGGATGGATGAATCAGACGCTCTTGATGTTCTGGGCATGAAAATACAATGCGATGTCCGTTGGGCAAAACATGTATTTGAAGTGTCGAAAGATGCATTCAAGTATCTAGGCTTTTTAAAGCGGTGCAATAAATACTTCACTCCATCTGATCTTGTCAATATCTACACCACCTACATCAGGCCAAAGATGGAATATAACTCCCATATTTGGGCAAGCGCTCCTAGGACATCTTTGGAGCTTCTCGGTCGTGTCTACAGGAGAGCGATGGTGTTGATAGGGGACAGTAGGGTATCCAACACTATTGTCTCCCTTGAGCATCGTCGAAATGTGGGTTGCGTGTCGCTGTTCTATCGATACTTCCACGGTATGTGTTCCTAGGGCATTCGTCAAATTATGCCAGACGTGAGGATATTTAGCCGAGACAACGCAGCTTTCCAGGAACTCGCATCTGTTTTTTATCGAGTGCTCGGTTGACCGCACTACACACTATAGAGAAAATTCGGTCTTCATCCGTACAGTCCGTATGTTGAATAAACTTCCGGCTAACAGACACTACTCCGACTTTACACCCTCCACTACATCAATTTTCCTTCGCCAAAACAATGCACTGCATTTATAGGGGCATCCCCTGAGTGTTGGTTTGATAAAAAAAATACTTTTTTAAGAACAAATACTTTTTAAAGAAGTGGTACTCTTTTTAGGAAGAAAATGTACTTATTTTCAGAAAGGCTACTTATCTCAAGAAAAGGAAAGAGAAGGTATTCAGGGCTGACATTGAAACCATGTCGGTTTTGCTAATTTTCGTTTTTGCAAACCAAGGTTGGCTTTATGTGGTTTCATGAAACCAAGTTGGTTTTGTCATTTTCGAATGTAAATAAAACCAGAAAATGGAAAATGAAACAGAATTGTTTTCATTGAAATATCAATAAAAGTAACTGTAATAAAAATAGAATGAAGAACGCTCTGGAAAGGTGATAAAGGAGATAAAGCAGCAATCCACTTGAGTTCTTTTACTTTCGTTATTTGACAATTTTTTTAAACGGTCGCCGGTACTTTCGATTCTTAACCTTTTGTGGTAGTGGTGGGTAAAACTTCAGACAATAGCCGTTTCGAAAATTTTGAGTGCATTTCTTCTTTAATTGAAACATCAACATCTTCGTTGAGACCCAGTGGAATGCCGGACACACCTTCCACCGACTGCGCAATGCCACATAAATGCACTATAGCCTCTTCAGTAGCTGTCATCTGATGTTTTGCGTACAGTCCACCGCCTGTTGCACTAGATTCTGCTTTATTTTGCGTAAGCTTTCTGTTCACTTCGTCCCTTCGAAGGCTAGTTTTCCAATTTCTCACATTCTCTACCTTTTCTTTAATTTTTGTTTTTTTTCCAAACAATTTTTTTACTTGCCCCTGGTTTTCATGACACCAAAGCATTTTTTCTTGTCGTTTTCATAATCAATAGTGCCAACATTGGTTTCTATGCCAGCCCTGATTATTTTATTTTTAAGAAAATGTAACTTTAAGAAATGGAATTTTTGTAAGAAAATTTATTTTTTTAAGAGAAGGTATTTTTTGAAAAAAAAAAGTTTTTTTTAAGAAATGGGAATTTTTTTAGAATTGCTCCTTTTTTCAAGAATAGTTAAATTTTATGAGTAGGTATGTACATATCTCAAGAAAAGTTTTTTTGTTTCACAAAAAAATTACTCTTTAAAGAAAAGGTATTTTTTTAAGAAAAGGCAATTTGTTGTAGGAAAATGTAGTTTTTTAAGAAAATGTACTTATTTAAAAAAATTACTTTTTTTAAAAAATTTACTTTTTGTAAGAAAATTTACTTTTTTTACACAAAGGTACTTTTTTAATTAAAGGTATTTTGTTTAAGAATATGAATAGGTATTTTGTTTTTGAGAAAATTTACTCTTTTAAGAAAAGGCTCTTGTTTACTTTTTATTAAGTTCAAAACTACAATATATAGTCTAAATATTGGTTACAGGGGCTCCACCTAGAAAACTTCCCATTAAACAAGAAATTTCCCAACATATGTTAGTCTAGACACAAACCAAAGCAAAAGTACCTAATATAGTTGATAATACTGGGTTGTAGCATAATATTGTTAAAGAAAATTGTTGAAATTACTTTCATTTAGCCACCATCCCGCAACGTGCTATAAGGAACTTCGTTCCAAAAATTGAGGGTAAAATCTCTAAAAGTGAATGAGATACAGCTCAAGAAATTCGAAAAAAGAGATCAACATTTTTCGATTTTCAAAAATCGAAAAAGCCGAATATCTGTAATACCAATTTTTGTGCGCATTATGAACGTTTACGAGGGTGGTTCCAAAACGAGCTGACCTAGCAACGAAAACACAAAAAGTTGGCAAGAATTTTCTTTATTTTTCAACATAATCTTCTTTTTGCTCGATACATTTTTTCCAGTGACATTCAATAGCTTCGATGCCCTGTTTATAGTAAGATCTGTCAAACTCCTTAATCTTTTACCACCGGGCTACTTTTTCAAGCTTGGAAATAGAATAGTCCGAGGGAGCTAAATCTGGCGAATAAGGTGCTTGATGAAGCAATTCGAACTGTAATTCATTAATTGTTGGCATCGCAATAGTGGAGGTGTGAACTGGAGTATATATTCATCATTTAAACGCTGCAATAAATTAGCATAAGATAATCAAAAAAAAATTATCCCATGCGCATCCCAAAAAACAGACGCCATGACCTTGCCTGCAGATGGAATCGTCTCCGCCTTCTTTGGACACGATACTCCCATTACAGTCCACTGCTTTTACTGTTCCTTTTATCTCAGGTATGAAACGGTGGACCCGTGTCTCATCTATGGTTATAAATCGACGCAAAAATTCGTCTTTATTGTGGTGAAACATCCCCAAACACTCTACTGAAAAATCTTCAAGGCGCAGTGTTTTCTCTATTGAAAGCAAGCGCAGCACCAATCTTGAGTACAGATTTCTCATCTTAAAATCTTTGGTCAATATACGATGTATAGCACTTTTTGAAATGCCTACCATTTCATCCACCTTCAGCCGACGGTCATCCAATACCATTTTGTGGATTTTCTTAACCGTGTCTGGCATGGATACCTCAATTGGTCGACCACTACGGTGTTCGTCTTGGCAGCTCGCATTGCCTCGTTTAAGCTCTGCTATCCAGTATTTTACAGTCGTAAATGTAGGAGCTGACTCCCCCGGAGTAGGATCTAGCTCGTCTTTAGAATTGATTGAACTGAGACTTTTCAACTGGAAAGTGATAACGGTGATCAATGTTTTCCATGTTTACAAATTCACTGCAAACGTTTACTTTTGATGGCTCAAATAAAAATAATAAACAATGTGGCAGCTTGAAACTTTAAAACATATATTTTATAGGGTTGCCACTTTTCACCACAATATTTGTTTCAAACTGCTGGCACCATCTATACGTCATGTCGGCTAGTTTTGGGGCCACCCCTCGTAGGTCAAAATATGTTTAAAAAAAACATAAATATAATAAACCTAAATGTTTGTTTTCTTGGAAATCGATAAAAAATAATAAGTAGTCAACTTTGGAAATTTTTTGGAATTACATATGCCCGACTATACGAGTTATAGAACCTAAAAATCAAAAGATATTCAATTCTGGCCGCTGGTGGTGCAATGGTAGAGTGCGCGGCTCTTGTGCAAGAGAACGTGGGTTCGATCCCTATACTAACCACCTTAAATTTCGTTCGACGGCGCCCACCTCGCTTAGTCACGGTGCCACTATCGTGTATTTAGCCATGAAAACGTTTCTCAAAATCCGTTCGAAACCGGTGTAAAACTGTAGCTCCCAATCAGTGAGTTTAAAACTAGAACGCACACAGGTCACTGGTTGTGAGAAGCTTTCCCTAATCCCTTCATGGGATGTAACGGGAAACCATTTATTTATTCAATTTTGGCGCATGGAAACCGATACCGAACCACTGTGCTACGGTCACCTCGCTTAGTGACGAATTTTTTCCAATTTTTCCCAGACAGTTTCACCAAGAAATGCTTCTCAATCCCCATTCGAAATCGGTATAAAACTGGAGGTCTTAATCAGTGGGTCTACAAATAAAAACCCCTCAGCTCGCTGATCGTAAGAAGCTTTTCCCTATCCCTCCATGGAATGTAATGGGAAAGTAGCTTAAGGTTAACTGTAATTCAAACCACATTAATTATTTTCTTAGTCTAGATTTTAATCTAGACTGGCAATCTAATATTTAAAAATTGAAAAAAATCTCTGCAGGACCTTCTATACCTCGCAGATTCACAATCCGGAAAAATAAATGACGTCCCTAACTTGTGTCTCGAACAAAGGGCTGGAACCATTAAGAGTTCTAGTTGCACTTATAGATTCAAGCTCTAAGTTCTATATAAGCTACAAGTATGCAAGCTGACTATTCATCCAAGTTCGTGGTAATCGTCTTCACATTCTGTCTTACTGATCTAGGTTAAATCATCTATATATTTGCAGCTATTTTTTGTCATTAAACTACCTACCCTGCCCTAGAAGGAGATGGGTGCGACCTTAACATTGGTGCACTCTTTCTAATCAAACAAAAAGTGTAGATATTCTGCCATATACACCAGGTCATCTCTTGTGATATTGTATATTCCGCTCATCGACAGGCTATGTATACTATCGAAGCTTTATCCCATTTTAAAAGTTGTGGAAGACACAGACTCAAAGCCAGCAGCGAAAGGAGATGGCTTGCATACCTCCTAGCATACCTATTAAGGCAGACAGAAGCCCAACCGTACAAATGGGGTGTCATTTCAAATTAACATAGGGCGCCATAGGAAGACGAGGCCTCACATTTCCCTTCTCTTGACAGGCCTGCTCGCTGGCCTGCAGAGATGATGCCTCATAGAAGGCCTTCCCTTCCACGCCTTCTGGTAAGCTTGCAAAATGCCTTTCTAAGTGGACTGAAAACGAGGGCCTGCCAGGCGACCTACAAAAGAGCATTTTTAGAAAGACTCAGGGAGAAATACAAAAACATGCGAATAATTTCCACATATTTAATGCTCAGATATTTGTATGTCTTCCATCTAGAATATGAACACTATCTTTAAAAAATATAAAGATTTTTCAAATCTGCAGACTCAGGATTCGAACACACGACCTCAGCACTTGCAGTCGGATATGTTACCTACTCGGCAACCGCATGTTGTGATTTTATTACGACGAAATGCGTACATGTAGAAAGATGAGTTATCACGAACAACAGCAACCCTCTTTCATTACCTTGGCAGGCCTGCCCACAGGTCTGTTTGGAAAAGGAAAGTGTGCATGCCAATGAGCATCCATTCTGCCATCCACTAGTATGTCTGCTTAAAGAAGGGAAGTGTGCAAGTCTACGTTATAATTCCGAAGTTACAGAACGGGCCTCCTGACAGGCCTGCATTCGGAAGGAAAAAGAATGTCTAGCGGATCTTTTTGCACCTGTCAATGAGGCCCCTTTCCAGGCCTCCTTCAAGCAGCGAGATGTGAATGTGTATCGAATTGTTTTTTATGACAAGGAAGACGGAGCGCCTGTTGTATGAATGCCTGCTAGGAGAAGGCATAGTTGAATGTCAAGAACCTTCCTGAGAATGCGTATTTTCAGGCATATTTTGAGAATACCTCGGCGTTTACGCTGCTGGAAATTGTTAAGGAAACACATTTCAAGACCTCTAAGGCTGTAGATCGACGAAAACTAAAAACACATGAAATTATGTTGATATAGCCACGCAATTTCTGAGTAATGAGTGTATTTTTGGAGCGACAGGTCGATATCCTTTTGTATTCAAATTGTTTTAATTTTCTATTTCAGCGCTGAGTGTCGATGAAGAAAATCAGAGCGGAAAATCAGAGAACAAACAATAAAAAACAGCGATTCTTCGTTATTTTCCATAGCGAAAAATTTCAAAAAATATGACAACGACTTTCAGGCAAAATACTACAATGAATCGCACAGGTCAATGAGAAATTTTTACAAGTAATCGCTCTAGGTTTAGCACTCGGCGAATAGCCACTCGTCACTCAAAATCTTCTCAAACGCAAGTTGCCGAATGTTATAGTACAGGTGTGGCGAACCTTTTTGGGTCCGTGTGCTAAACATCCTAAAATATTATTTCTCGATTCTGTGGCGTGCCCAAGCAGTAAAAAAAACAAAATAGAAAAAAAAATTTTTTCTGAGCTTGCAATTTACAGTAAATTTTCTTAAAAATAAAGTCGTGATCAATAAAAATACACATTTGTTAATTACTAATGAGATTTTTGCTGTTGCACATTCGATACCAATTTCTATATCTGGTTCATATTACGTCACTTTTAGTAAGACACACGACCAACTACATTCATCGGATTCATACATTTTATAAAATTCATTTGTGAAAATAATGACTCACAAGCATATGTGGATGAGAAAATTGATAATATTGCCCTCGCTATTTTTTTAAATCGCTAAAGATGTCTGGAATGGCGTTCTAAGTTTTCATTATTTCTTCTTCTGTATTTTTATTAATTGTGTTCGTTAATCGATCACTTTTAATTATTGCCAACTCATTTCTCAAATCGACAAATTTTCGTTGCCACATCGAACTCGATTGGAATTCAATAAATTGAATTTCAATGTCTTCTAGACTTAGCCACTCGAAAGTCTCCAAATTGAGGTCAACGGTATTAAGAATCATTCCTAGGAAGTTCATAAGTTCTAGAAAGTTGTTTACTGAGATCTTAGGTACATTCTTGTAGTTGATGGTTTCCTTGAATTTTGAACTGTTTGCTACCTATGAACCTGAACAGAGGGGAAAAAAGGTAAAAAAAATCGAATTTTTTAAAGTTGAAGATGAATTTTTTTTTGCTTTTATATGTTCACAATTTTTGTTCTATATGACAAGAGCTACAACCTTCCCCCAGAAAGTAAATCAAAATTTTGAACGATTTTCAAGATATGAGCCTGATAAAATTATCACTTTTTTTTGCAAGAATGACACCGAGGCCCCAAATTTTTGGGGGCCCATAAAAAAAAGTGCAGGACTTTGGGCAAAACTGGGAGACACGGGTCTTTTTTAGTTAGTCTTTCATCACTTAGTGGTGTCCGTATATGGTTATATTTTTTCGTGTTGCACTGTGTAATACACGATTGTCGTATATAGGGTAATTCCAAAAAAATCGACACAAAAATCAGTATTTTCGAACCCGACCCCTATTGAATTGTATGCAATTTGGACAGAAGTTTCTCCTCGTCCATACGAACTCTATGACATCAGAATTGAATGAAAATTCAAAGCTGTTTTTGGTTTATGGTTCGTTGAAGTAGGTATTGTACGGCACTTTCTGAAAAGATAACCTGACTTAAAAATGGTATAACTTTGGAATGCGTTAATGGATTTAAAAATGTTGAACATCATTTTAAAGCTTGCAAAAACAGCTTTAATAATTGCGCATACAACAGTCATGTCGTTGTGGTTCAATGATATTGAAAACTCCAAAATATCCTTTATCCTTGAATATCCTAGAATAACGTATCTTTAATTTTTGATTTCCCCCACCAAAAAGAAAGCCCATCTTTTTCTCTACATCATACCTAAATTTCAAAATGTGAAATTATTCTTTTTTGTATCACTACTTGAAAAATCGAAACTAAAACAGCAAAACTCGAAAAGTCTTTACCAAACCTTATGTATCTCTTGATCCAATGGAGATCCCATTTTGAAATATGGGTATGATGTAGAGAAAAAGATGGACTTTCTTTTTGGTGGGGGAATCAAAAATTAAAGATACGTTATTCCAGGATATTCAAGGATAACGGATATTTTGGAGTTTTCACTATCTTTGAACCACAACGACATGACTGTTGTATGGACTATTATTAAAGCGGTTTGTTCAAGCTTTAAAATGATGTCCACCATTTTGAAATCCATTAACGCATTCCAAAGTAATACCATTTTGAAGTCAGGTTCTTATTCAGAAAGTGCCGTACAATACTTACTTCAACGAACCATAAAACAAAAACAACTTTGAATTTTCATTCAATTCTGGTGTCATAGAGTTCGTATGGACGAGCAGAAACTTCTGTCCAAATTGCATACAATTCAATAGAGTTCGGGTCATGGACTGTGTCGAAATAGTTTGGAATTACCCTATACATTTGATAATTAATAAAACAGAATAAAGTAATAATTCACGGATTATTTTGGTAACCAAAATTAAAATTTTTTAAACTTAAAATTTAAAAAAAAATTAACTTGTAAATCGTTCGCGTGCCATCCAAATTATCAAACGTGCCATCTCGGGCACGCGTGCCCTAGGTTCGCCACACCTGTTATAGTAAATTGTCAATTAATATCAATCATACGTTTAGGCGTTCAGAAAATTGTGTTTTCGACAATATTAAGCAGGCCATCCATTGTCGAATTTGTTCGGCGAATGTGTTCGGTTCGACGGATTTTTCGTCGTTGGTGGTAGTGTTCGTGTTCAAATTTCGTGTACGACGTTTTGTTCGAAAAAAATAGAAATGATTCTATCTTGGCTATGTTCGCCGAACAAATCCGATAATGGATGGCAATGTTGGCACGAACATCAACATGCGTGAACACGTTCTCAAAATGTCAAAGCATTTTTTATTAGAATTTATTAATTGCCTGCAAAATGAACCAGCACTGTGGCATGCGAAAAGCGACGCATATAAAAACAAAAATTTGCGAAACAAATCATGGGAAGTGCTGTTAAATAAATTGAAAGATGTAGATGAACAGGCAACCATTGAAACTCCTGACATGTTTACTCGCTGAAAATTTTCTACAAATGATGTTTGCAAGCAATGTTCGAACTAGTTAGTGGGCAAATGTAATTCTTGTTCGACGAACAGTTCGTCGAACAAATTCGACTATGGATGGCCTGCTTTAGTATCCACTTCTATTCTTTTGTTTTTATTTTTGTTCTTCTTGAATTGTTGTTATAAATCGCCGCAACCTTGCGCGATTAATGTTATAGTAAACTAGCTGACCCGGCAGACTTCGCCCTGCCGACAAAAAGTATTCAATGATGTCATGGCCACAACTGAATTCACACATTTTATATAGGGACACATATCATTACAAAAGTGTGCGTAAAACGGAAATGCGTAGATATTTTTCGATGTTTTTTTGGAACGAAGTTATGGGATAAATGAAATAAATTAAACATCTTTTTTTATCAACATTATTACATCCCAGTATTATCAACTATATTGTCTACTTTTGTTTTGGTTTGTGTCTAGACTAACATATGGAAGGAAAATTCTTGTTTAATGCGAAGGAGGAGCGCCTGTAATCGATATCTATCTATATATCAATACATAGATAAGTATAGCTGGACCGGCAAACTTCGTTTTGCCTTCAAAGTTTTTGTAATGCCCAAGGGTGAACAAAATGATTTTGTTCCACTATGTTTGCAGTAAATGAATATATCTGCTGGCGTTCCGACACGGGATAATGCCACGTTTAGTTGACAATGGGAGATAAACCTGTAGAATGTAAAATAACTATTTGTTAGAAGTATTTATTTAGATTTCGATCGTGTACTGATTTGTCTAAACAGCTTCTCATTATACTATAATAGCTGTACCCGTTGCGCTTCGCTACCCCTGAATTGTAATTTTTTTCTATTTATTCATGTGCTCTATGATATACAATATGTCTAGTTTTGCCATCTGGTGCAAATGAATATTAGTCGGAAGGTTTACCTACACGTGAACATGCAACATATATTGTCCGTGGGAAAACACGGATTTATCAAATTTAAGCGACTGCCCTTGCGCTTCTTTAATGGTCATCGCAAATAGCAACAGAATCGGAAAGTGGAATCTTTTGAAATCGATGGCCATGTTTGTAGGTATCATGGGAATGCGTGGAATCAGTACATCAGTTCGTTTATAATTTCCAGTGATTATAGTAGCATCCATAAGATTATTCTGACTTTTTTTAAAAAATGCATTATTGGGATTACGATATTTAGGATGCTCTCGAAACTGACCTCAATGATATTCATGTTCATTCGTACCTGTGGTAACTTACTTATCGTCATAGTCTGACCCTTTTAATAGCTCTACTTTTATTGGTTTTCCCCAAAAAGTAATTTGCATCCTATCAGTAGTGTATGTAGCGAACCTCACATTCCTACACTGTATCAAACAATAGTCCACACACCTGGAGTTGTGAACATATTTCAATGTATCTCAAAAGATATGTGGCCGATATGATTCAAATATTTTGTTTTAGTTAGAAGCATTGAACTTGAAAAAAAATGATTTAAATCGAATCGACCACATATTTTTTGAGATACATTGAAATATGTTGTCAAGTGCCTGGCCCTTTTTCCCAAATTTCTTCCAAATAGCCTGTTCGTATATGTAGGCCACCTGTAACATACTCTGAAATTTTCAGGACGATCAAACTATTATGACTGCTATAACGGTTTATTCATAATGTATCAACAACATATATACCAAATCTCATCTTCATACCTCTGATAGTTCATGAGATATAGCCATTTTAAATTTCAAATGGTATGGGCGGTGCCACGCTGCTTTATCCAATCACTACCAAGTATAATCAAGGACTATCAGTAGATCATCAGTACCACATTGTGAAATTTTCATAACAATCGGTACATTAGAAAAGCCGTCAGTGCGATTTTTGAAAAGGGGGCGTGGCACCGCCTACTTACAGCCTGGCTGTAATTCATACTGTACCAACAACATATATACAAAATCTCATCTTCTTACCTCTGATAGTTCATGAGATACAACCACTTTAAATTTCAAGTTGTATGGGCGGTGTCACGCCCCTTTATCCAAACACTTCCAAATATCGCCAAGGATTGTCAACAGGTCATCAGTACCGCATTGTGAAATTTTCATAACAATCGGTATATTAGAAAAGCCGTCAGAGCGATTTTTGAAAAGGGGGCGTGGCACGGCCTGGGTTACCCTTATCACTTAGGGGCATCAAATATAGATAAGAACACAGAGAACGACCTACCAAATCTACGTTTAAAATTTCATCAAATTCGGTTAAGCCGTTTCGGAGGAGTTCGAACACAAAATCGTGACACGAATTTTTTATATATATAGATTGTCAATTAATATCAATCATACGTTTGGGCGTTCAGAAAATGGTGTTTTCGACAATATTAGTATCCACTTCTATTCTTTTGTTTTTATTTTTGTTCTTCTTAAATTTTTTGTCCAATTGTCACTAACATCTGACGTTTATTATCACATAATGGGTTGCCTGATTTTTCTTGTCTTTCATTATAACTACAACAACTTTTTAATTTTCAGATTGAACAAGACAATGCCTACGATCAACCCACAAGGCCACCATCTAGGTAAGTTCTTACATTTCGTTAGTGCCACAAATCTAACCAACCGCCACAAAAATTAAGCAAGAACACATAAAGTTTATAATACTCAATCAATTGAAAAAAAAAATACAATGATAAATCATGCTAACCCCAAAATCTAACCCATAATGACGTATATAACTACCCTTAAAGACAAACTAGATTAGGGACCCCCCTACACCCTCAAGATAAGGCAACCAAAATGAAATCCTCAAGATAGGCCAATTTGAAATCAAATGAATCTCCATTAACACAATTTTCTTTGAAACAAACACACACAACTTATTAAACAAACTCTAAACTCCAAACAAAAATAAACTAAAAACAAACATCAAAATTTTATATTTCTTCACCTTCACCCAAACATGCCAACATGTTAACATCAATCGCACCCGAAAAAACAAAAACAAAATTCCAACATTTTTATAGGAAAGAACAAGTTGCTATCAAAAGTTTAAGCAGCGGTCCATCATCAACAGTCCGGACACTGTTGGCCAACGATGAACGTAACTACTATAGTACCTTAACCACACCGCGGCCAGCGTTACGTGGCGTTAATAATGGCGATGAAACGGAATACATTTATGAAACGGAATATTTAGATCCACCTGATTACTATTATAATGAAAGGATACCTCAGCGTCCAGTGGTACAAACACAAACACCAACACCACCAAAGGCCACAACTTATGCACCCAAAATTAAATTATCTAGTGAGGATTATAATATAATTGCGGTAAAATTGCCATCACACATAAAACAGGACGATGATGTTGTACGAATTGGAAATCACAATAGACCTTCTGAAGTGACAATGGCTTCGACAAGAACAACAGCTCCAAGCACTACAGTACGCACGCCCCCCAGCACAGCCAGGACGACTACGATGAGCACTTCCAGCACAACGACATCAACCACAACATCAACTACCACCACTTCTACTACCACAACAACAACAACAACGACACCAAAGCCAACCACTATCAAAACAACTAAAACGCCCTTTACGCCCTTTACTACTACCACTACAACAACAAAGTCAAGGTATTTTTACCCGTTTTTAAATTTTGAGAAATTCGAATTCGCCTTCTCCCATTTAATCAAAAAAAAATCAAGCAAAACTGTTGGCTTCCATTACAAACTGAACTGGCTTTAAATTTGGAATGTTTCTCTTCTTATACCAACACATAAAAACGCATACATTCATAATTTTACGCGCCCTTTGGCTGATACCAAAAGACACATCATTGGAAAGTTATTGAACAAAACTCATTAGATGCATTACATACCATCACTCCTTGTCTGTTTGTAGTTATTCGATTGGCTTAAATCATAGATAAACTTTACAAATACCAACACCAATACACACTTTTATCTGAGCAACACACCTACACATCAACAAATTTTATACTTAACAACACACGTATTTTTCTAAACACACACACCCTCGCCCTTAACATTTGACACCATCAGACTGTCTGTCCTTTTAACAAGGAGACATTTATGAAAATATGTAGTCTATTTGCTCCTAGTCCCACCCAGACTACTTTGACCCCAGACAATAGTATGAGACGTTACATATTTTGTTGTGGACTACTACGAGTATGAGAACTAAATACTGCATGAACATGTTAGAGATGTATGTATGTTTATGTAAATCCCAGCATGCGTCTGTCTTGCCCCAAATCTTGGAATATTAAACTGAAATTGGAACCATAATGTAATTGCTTGGAAGAGTACCAATGAAAATGCTCGAATATGTATTAAAGAATCAAAACTGTCTTGGCAAATCATTGTCCTCAAATTGTGAGTTTGTGTGTTAAGTCTGTTGTTTTCTTTTTGTTTTGTCGGACACAGTCGTTTGCAACTTGTTTATAAATCTTTAATTTTTGACTTGCAGACGATTTGTTAGTGAAATTATTTAGCAAGAACTGTCAACTTATTATTTCTTTGGAACATTTTCGGATGTTTTGAACCTATGACACACTAAAAGCTCTGCTTAAACGTCATGAATACGGTCATATGAAATGCAGGAACAGCATTCCGAAAAAGTGGTATTGTTTAGTTTTGGTGACTTTTTTGGTGAATTCGAGAAGAGAAAGCATGACTAAGCTTGCGCTAATTAAACGTTCCATATCGGCGTACAACTTTGGGCTCCAAATAGAGAGTTTAAAAATAAGAGAATACGAGAGCTCTCCTATATGTCTGCAGTGGATGTAATGGAAAACTAAGTTAAAGGACTGGAGAAAAATCGAAATTTTGTAGCAACTTCTTTTTAGATCAATTAAGTATTTAAAAAGCTAACAGCTAATCAGTTTTTTAAAAGCGGTTGCCTCTGATTTTTCCAAATTCCTGGAAGTATTGCCATGCCATCCATTCAAATGGAATTATTACGATGACTTTGTAATGAACTTAGTTCTTGATATTTCAATTAACAATTTTCCTTTAAATAGAATATCCACCATTAACATTACTATCCACAACTTTACCGAGAGTCTAATGTGTATAAAAAGGAGAGTTGAAATCCCAACTCTGATCAGCTTTGTGGTTTCCTCGAGCCTGCATATTCGGTTGTAACTTATTTCCGAACCAAGTATTGCAATTAAAACAGGCTGTTAAATATTTCAAATTTAAACCGAATGACAATTAAGCAGCAATCCCAAAATATCAAAGTATATTGAGCCTAAGAAACGATTATTCGCTTCGTGTCCGATTTCTGAGTATTCACCACAAATAAGCCAGGAGGCCAACTATTTTTTAATTTCCCGAAAAAGAGGCATTATAAAATCGTTTCTTTTTCCTCCTTAGACGCCTTGTATTGGAGTTTATCGGCTTGTTTAATTCTATGCAGATGTGCCCTCAGAGTGGAGGATCCATGAATCGACTATATTCGTCTACGTCCAGTTTCACTAAACCCCATCCGGGTCACACAGGATTTTCTTTATTCTGCTCCTCTCTGATGTGTCCCGTAATTTTTTGGAGGGGATATCAGTTATTTCTTTGACTCTTTAAATAGGCCACGGCCATTGGGCTTGGTGTAAATTCGGAGAAAACCGAGCTCATACATTTTTCTAGTAATCAAAAGGTTCCGCATATTCAGTCATTGTCTTTAAGTGCTAGAGGAATTTGCCTAGGACATATTGCAAAATGTCAAGGAAAGATTTTCGACAAGAAGCCTAGTTTCATGCCTAACACTGTGGATGGGATGAGTACAGCCACACTGACCTTATAGTCGTGTAAATGGACCATGGTAGGACGATGGGGTCTATCATTGAAAATAGTTTACTGGATATATACAGCTGTTCTCTGTAGGATCTTGCCGTCTGCCGGCCGGTACTGAAAAAAATCCACATACCAACGTCTATCATCTAAAGTCCCGTGAATGACAATGATGTGTATCACTGGCTCCCTTCGCACAATCCCTGCAAAGCTGTTGCGGATTATCCTTCACCTGTTACCAGTAGAAGGTAACTGTCGGCAATGTCGTCAATCCGCCTACGACATTCCTCGAAATATACCACCATTTTGAATGATCTGCGGCAATCCACAAGAGAAGTGTATTACATGACAGTCACTTCAAAGAGATACCCTTCTCCAGGACAGGCAGGACTGGAAGAATACGTACCAGATTATAGAAGGCATTTGTTTAGCCTTCTCTACTGATGACTCGAAACTAGATGGTAAAGTAGGGTTTGCACTGAATTCTATATAGACTTGCTCGAAGGCTGCCAGATCATTGTAGTGATTTTCAGGCAGAATTCATGGCAATCGGAGAAGTTGCACTCAGTCTGGGGCTGACGTCATCAACGCCAGGGTTATCAATACCTAATCTAACAGTCAACCTGCAATAAAAATTCAGAGATCCGTATTCCTGTCTCAAATTCCTGACGTCAGTAACTGCCAAGCAGTATGATATCCACCTTATATGGGTGCCGGGATACAGGAACATTCAGGAATTATAGATAGGAGGGGCTGGCGAGATTAGGGACTACCTTGCCTGTTCCACTAGATATGGGTCATGTGCAAATTATAGTCTGCAGGTACAAAATGCAGGATCACCAGTCAAGTATGGTCTTGTTATGACCTGAATAGTACGCTTAACTTGATATATATTCACAGGAAACTATTTAATTGGCAGACACGCATCTTATTTTGTAATCTCAGCTCATGATAATTACAGAGGCTATGAGGCTGAATAGGAGGACAAGACGTGCAACATATCTTATGCTGCTGCCCAGCCTTTTGTGTGATTTGGAGACAATATCTAGTATCTCATTTCATGTTAGATCTAACACACACTCATGGAGTTAAGCCCAATGCTCTTAGGATATTATTGAAGGATACTAATTGCTTGGTTCTGGATTAATATATGGTTCTCTTCAGCCATGTCCTGAAATATCAAGATGGGGTAGCATATGTTTTGAACCATTCCAACGACATCCATAACCATACCCGGTCAAAGTACAGGTTCAACGATATGAATGGAATATGACGTGCCGTGGTATCAATTTGATACTAAGTGTATCAAATATGGCAGGCAGTTTTATGTGACCTAACCTATCTGTATCCCATCCTAGCCAGAAGTCCATATGCCCCAAAGGCTAAAGGTGGAGAACTTGTTTATCTCCTTCGCCGTTAGCAGTTTAACACGTTGTGATGAAGTCGTCCTGATAGCCGCTCGGCTATGAGTAAACATGTTTACAGTACACTCAAAAAAATATGTCAACATAGCAGTTTACAGTGTTGAAAAGGGAAAAGGAAACATGTTTCCATTTTCGAGTAATAAATTTTTGAAGTTTCAGCAAACATAGTATGTTTGTTGTTTCAGTAAAAATATTTTCCAGTTTTTATCAACTCTGCAAACAGTGCGTTTTTATGACACTAAATTTGCTGTCTGTTGACAAGTAGAAAACATTGTTTGTTGTTAACAGCAAAGTATAGAGCAGTAACTCTGCTGGAAAACAATGAAATCGATCAGGAAGGTTAAGAATGTACTGGTTAATATTTAGCTCCTCGACAAGGGGTTAATTTCCTACACTCTCATCCATCCTAGAAGCTTTGTGGTCCTTTGAAATAAATAGCTTCGAATAGTCCTTTGACTGGAATAGTTTAGTTTACTTAATCGGTACGATAATCTCTGACAAGTTCGCTGCTTGTCAGGCTTTAATGCATTCTTCGATGCCTGAAATTGCACGTTTTAGAACACCAGTAAACAGACGCCGACATTTTGGTTCTGGCAATCATTTTGGTTCCCTAAATTCCCATAGTTCCCGAAACTTTAACAAACACCCACAGCATTATGTTTCCGCATTGCCCCCGCGACAAAAACTCATTTCAATTCGAATCCAAGCATGAAATACCTATCCAATAGCAGATTTTTACGAATGCGATCCCTCTTACCCTCTAGCTAGAGTATGTCTATTTTTTGAGAAAACATCCTACTAAGTGCACGTTTTGCATATACTTTGTGTTAGCGCATGAGCATCCTTACTCCTTCTCCCATTTCCACCCCAAAAAAAAACTTCATATACAAAATCCACCATAAACGCATGTCTTTGTGTATTCATAAGGAGAGGAAATTGCATCTCATTATCAAATGAAATCGAAATGAAAAATGAATCAGTGAGAACCCAACGATGAAACACTTTAAAAGAAATACTGAAATACAAAATATTTATGCATTTTTATATGAATTTCATAATTTACAGCAAATGATGTTAAATACTTAATTTCTCTTTTTTTTTTGTTTGTGTTTACCAACAACCGAATGTCCACATTATCAATTCCACCACTATTGACAACGTCACCAACACCACCGCCACCACCACCTCCAACTCCACCTCTTATTGTCCATTTTGATTATTTCAAATCTTTCTGTTTCTTTGTCAAACAACTAAACGTGATTAATATCTCCTCCCTACTCCCCCTTTCAATGATAATTTGGTGACTTCTCTCTGCAAACTTTGTATCTCTTTCACTCTGTATCCCATTCTTGTGGCTAAATGTAGTAGTAAATCATCACATTTTAGTCCCTTTGATAGTAGACACGTTGACCATTATGTAGAGGCTGCTTCTCAAGAGGAGGGAAATTCTAATATTTATCATAGAAATAGAAACAAACAACAACTGCAGCAACAGCAGCAGCATTCGACTGAGGAGGCAGAAGAAGAACAAATCATATTCAATATTGGCAAATTGAAATCACATAGAAATCGAAATAAGAATAACAATAACAGTAACAGTAACCTTAATAATAAGAAGAATATTAATCAATATGCACCACAACAAGAACAACAACTTAAAGAACATGAACAACAATCACCATTAAACCAACAACATTCATTACAACCACAACAACAACAACCATATCAATTTCAATTGATTAATCCACCTCTACCATTACTGGCACCACAAGAAACAGAGACTCTTCTTGTACCATTTAAGGCTAATAAGACTGATCGTTACATACTAACTCTATTAACGGATAATGTGGATTTCTCCAACAGATCCAAAACGCATGCCAATAAGAAATTACAGCTCCAACAACAACAACAACAGCAACTACCAGAACCGATACAACAAACCAAGTCACAATTACCACAAAAACACCCTAGATATGAAAGCAAACAATCCAAGCCCACCCATACAATATCAACAGCGTCATCACCATCAAGTACCACTACCACCTCCACCTCCACCACCACCACTACTACCACCCAAAGACCCACAACCACCACCTCTACATCATCTCCCACACAATATTCTCCCAAAACATTCCAATCCAAAAACCCCTTTTTACCCAGACCAGAACCACAATCCCAACCTATTAATTCCCGAACAAAAGTGGTTGCTGAATCACAAGCCAAGCAATCGAAAAACTTCCAAAGTCTTGAAGATGTGGAAACTGTTTACGATGAAAGTCAAAATGTCCATGTCCAAAGTGCAGCACCACCCAAGTCGTATGCAACAGAGGGCTCTGCATACCAAGCCTCGAACTATGCTACCAGTCCACGTGATAGTTTGATATGGTCACAAGCTGATAAAGCATCTTCGGAGTTTCGTGCCAAAAGTTATGATACTCATGGTGCAACAGCGGGTGGTGTTAAGAGTAATGAATTTGTGAATGAAAAGACCAAGGATGGTTCTAGTAAAACCCATTTTAAATCGTATGTTCTCTCTGACTTGGCACCCCAAAGTTTTAAACCCAAGCCAACAGAAAAACAAGCTTTACTCACCGCGGATTCCTTAGAAGTAGAAGCAGAACTCTTAAATGGTGCTAGTTCAAGTACAACACTTAGATATCCAGGTTCGTATAAAAATGTTCCGGAGCCTAAGCCCTTTGAATACAAATTACAAACGGGCGCCAATGGTTTTACCCTGAGGGCCCAACATTTTGTGATACCCACAGAGGAATCGGCTAAGCCTCTATTTGAGCGTAAACCAGTGACTCAGTATTTTACAACGCCCACAAGTACAAATACAAAAATAACATCTACCACCACGGAATTACCCACCACCAAAAAACCCACCACAACATCCACAACATCCACAACGACCACGACCACTACGGCTAAGCCTTTTAGGCCGCATACGGAGATTGTGTATGTGGAATCCTACTACGACGAGGACATAGTTCCCACGACTTATGCCCCTTCCATGAGAACTTGGCGTAATGGCAGACCTACCATACAAAGTACTACCACATCAACGTCGACACAGAGACAACCGTTCTATGATTATGGCTATAGAGGCTTTACGGAATCAAGTAAACTACAGTCGGTAGCTAAAGAATATCTACCCAGAAGTTCATCCAGCTCCACATCAACAACTACAACAACCACAAGCACCACCACAACTACTCCTAGAACCACACCGACTACTACCAAATTTACAACATCAACCACTACTCCTTCACCTCCTACTTCCACTGTTTCAACTTCCGAAAGAGTTGTTCAAACTTATACTGCAAGAGCTGCGAGTTTTAAGGATAATCTCCAAAAGACAACTTTAGCCTCCAATCCACGTTTTGTGTCACCCTACAAAAGCTTGGAGACTCTTTTGCAAAAGGAAGAAAAGTCTGCGTACGCCAATATCAGGACCACATCCAAAACGAAATATGTGCCCACTAGCACGACGGCTCATCCGTTCCTACAAACAACAGCAAAACCATTAAGGAGTTATTTTTTAATAACTTTACCACCGAAAAATCTTAACGAAACACTACTGGCCACCATGGCTTCGAATGTAAGAAACTTTAGTATAAGTGATGCTATAATTGGATCGTTTGTGGGACAAAATGTTAGAACGAGTGGCGGTAAAGCCGCCACGACAACCACGTCCACAACCTCCACGAGCACCAGCACTACAACAGAGGCACCTTCTACCAGCACTGCGAGTACCACACCCACTACCATGTCTACAGTAGTGGTCACTGCACCTTTAAGAGTTAACCCGGACAAGCCACGCCCTCGAGGCAGATCACGTTACACGGCGGCCACTGTAACCAACCTACTGGATAATGATGAACCTACCACATACGCTCCTAAATATCGTTTTAGACCTAATGATGTGGAAACCACCACAACGTCGAATTCACCATATCCAGGAAGAAGAAAAATTCAAAGGGCTCGCATATCTGCTTTACAAACTCATAGGAATCCAACAAATGTGCTACCAAAGCCACGAGAGAAATATAATATCTTCAAAACAGATGCCTCTGATGCTCAAGAACAACCACAACGCCAGGTGCCAAAGGCGGAAGCCTTAATCGCAGGTCATGTGGAAACCAATCAGGACAACAGTATAGAGAGTACAAAGTCCACTGAAACAACGGAGGAAGTGATTGTCTCCATAACAGATCGACCACTAAAGTATTACTTTTCCAACAAATACCGCCAACAGACAGGCGAACGGACTTTAGCCGATAGTTTACAAAATGCGGGCTATTTCACCTCGAGCAGCACAACGGGAAAATCAAATTACAAAAACAATTCGGTATTGGAACAATTAAAGTTGTTCCTCACCGGAGGAGGTGACAGTGAAGAGAACAGTGAAAGTAGTTCTCCACAATTCGTAAATGAAGATTTCCATGAACCAGAAATTAAGGCAGCGGTACAAGAAATCAAAAACTTGTACGCTTCAACGGGACAGAGATCGACAGCGACGACAACCACTACAACGAGACCGACGGTCACTACAAACAAACCATTTAGTTTAGCTTATCCTAGTAGTAGTCTGTCCTCCAGATTGAATAGCGAACACTATGTATCAAGCACTGCCACTCCCCCTTCAAGCACTTTGAATGTTACACACTCCCACTTTAGTTTTACACCCACCACAGCCACCACCATCACATCCACCACCACCACCAACACCACCACCAGCACCACCACGAACACCAACACCAACACAATGACAACATCAGCAACAGCCACAACGCCTAAATACTATCCCAAATTTCCATCCTCAACCTTTAGTTATCAATCCCCCTCGTCCACCTCAACCTCCACCTCTACCACAACCAAGAACCAGCTAGCGACCAGTACACCACCTGCTTATACGGCCAGCCATAATGGTAAAACATCAGCAGCAACCTCATCGGGTTCGGGCTCAAATTCTGGCCCCCAATACTACTCTACCTCCTCTGCATCCTCTGTGACGGCTGTTTTACCACCCGCTCGTGCCTCCAGAGTTAATAGCGCTCTGAAATCATCTATTGCTGCCGCGGCCGCTGCCATACCCTCATCCTCGCTGAATGCTAATAATGCCGCGCCTTCCTCCAGTGGATCTGTGAGAAATGCCAATAATAACAAATTCTCTCTGGGTTCCACGGTTAAATGTTCCGATACAACTTCCAATGCCAAATGCAACGAAATCCCCTCGAGGTATTGTCTAACGAAAGCAAAATGTCCTTTTTTCTTCTTATATCTTTTCCTCTCTATGTTGCTCTCTTTGTTTAATTCAAATCTTGATTTGAATTTGAAACTAAAATTTCACTGGCTTCATAAAAATAAAATCAACTCAACAACTTTAGATCAATATTGATGCACCTTTTTATATTATAATCGTAATATTGGCCAATTTTACTAAAACAAAAATCCAGTATCAGCAAATTCACCCTTCAATTTAACCTCAATAGTTTTTCTTTAAGAAAAATTCGTAATTATTTTGAAAATATTTTAGTTAAATTTTTTTTCTAATAACAAGTTTTATATTCACGTTGTACGCTCCAAGAAAAAATGTTTTTTTTTCGTTTAGAAAAAAACGGTCACCCTTCTAACTCAAGTCAACAATTTCAAGGATGTTGAAAAATCCTTTTTTTTTTGTCAAAAAGAAAAACTTCAGGTGGTGGTAAAATTTAGAATTGAATTTTGTTTTTTTGTTTGCTAATTTCTACATTTGTATTTGATAATTTTTGGGTTACATTTGTAATAGAATTTTGTTTTGTCGCACCATGTGAGAACCGAAAAAGATGGTCCACCTTATAGCTAAGATACATCAAACTTGCACTTTGTATTAGCTTGCACCTTAGTTCATTTATACATACTTATACAATTGGTTTTAATACATTTTGTGAAATTTCCATAAATCTTTTACATTTAAATATAGCAATTTTTTTCAAAATTCTCCTCATTAATTTCTCAAAATTGAAATTGCAGTAAGTCAATAATCACCTTGTGAAACGAAATTTTGTGAGAAGAAACATCATTGTAACAATTCGCATCATCGTTCATTGACCGTCATCATCGTTCATTGACTCTGACAGAGATTACATTATGAATATATTCATAAGAAAACTTATAAAAATTGTTCATAAATAATAAACTACATTTACCATTGAGAATTAATGCACATCCTAATTTAAACAAGTACCAGTTTCACTAAAACAACGAATAAATTCATTTGTAGTCAAAATATATAATTAACAAGTCTACCAGGACACAACTTAGCCAGTTGATCCTTTCTGAATAAACTTATCTTGTGTAGTATTGAATACACATTAGGGGAAGCCAATTCCAGTCCAAAATCTACATCACAAAATATTCAAACAATGATTAGTGTGCGCGATTATAATAAATGAGAACGCAGGTTCAAACCCCGCCCCGACAAACTTTCACTTCTTTCGGCAACGGTCACTTCGGAATCGGTGTTAAACTGTAGGTCACAATCAGTGAGTGTAGAACTAGAGTGTAGAACACAGCTCGCTTATTGTGAGTAGCTCTTGACTGTCCTTTCATGGAATGTAATAGGACCCATCAAAAACACAAACTTAAAATCTGCTTCAGGTCAACGTCACATGAAACCAATCAGAGGCCAATTGATCTAACTCTACCCGACAAAATATTACAGAAAATGGGATAAAAGTTGGGAACTTCTGGTTATACTTACTCCTTCATTTTGATGATAATAAACATGGCGATTTAATTTTCTGACAGGATTAAGATATTTTAATTATAATACACAGAAATCTCGAAATTGTTAAAATGTGGAGTTAGATCAATCGGCGTCTGAGTAGCTCAAAGTACACTGTGCGACACCAAAAAAAATTATGGGTTTCTGTCAACGGATTCTGGTATCGGCGTTTCGCCAGATCTGATCAGAATTTTTTTTTAGGGCGGGTCAAAGTTTCCGCCCCTCGGAACTTTCCTGCAACATATCGGCATGCAAAATTGTGTGTTCCTTATTTCTGAGGTACAAAATATGTTCAGAAGTTTCATAGAAGGTTTTTTTTTTTGAAAACTCGCTAAAAACTGCCCCAAAATGATGGGGGGCGTGGTCAAAATATTCTACAAAAATTATCGCCATAAAATTTCACTATATGTGTCCGAGCACTCCAAAACACAAATCTTAGCCCAAGTGGTAGATAATAAGCTAAAACTAACTCCCTTCTAAGGGTTAATAATGAATTTTGTCATTTTGCTGTTTCCATTGAAAATAGTCCAAATAATATAATGAATTTTGTCATATTTCATCTTTTATCTAGCACTTGGGCTAAGATTTGTGGGTGTTCGGACCCATATAGTGAAATTTTATGGCGATCATTTTTGTAGAACATTTTGACCACGCCCCCCATCATTTTCGAGCAGTTTTTTGCGAGTTTTCAAAAAAAAGTAAAAATTATGGTTATACGTGACAGTTTGAGGGTTAATTTGTTTCATAAAAATGTTTATCTGAATCTTTTCTATAAAACTTCTGAACATATTTTGTACCTCAGATACACACAATTTTGCATGCCGATATGTTGCAGGAAAGTTCCGGGGGGCGGAAACTTTGACCCGCCCTAAAACAAAATTCTAATCAGATCTGGCAAACCGCCGATACACGTATATTTTTTTAGACAGAACCACATCATTTTGAAAAAATCTAATTTTGTCTCACAGTGGTATTAGTCAGAACACAGATGGATATTCCATGCCTAAACAACCACACAGAACGGTATCAATACAATTATATCAATATTTGTAATACCTGGGTCAAAAACGGACCGGCTTGAATGACTGAAAAATTTAAGAACTGTTTAAGTTGTAGGCAACAATAAAGTGTTACAAAATAAGCCTACTATGGTTTAGGTTCGTTAGGTGAGGTAGAGCAAGATTCGTACCAGTATTGAAGCTTCATTTCGTGCTCCGTTCCAAGGCATATTCGTAAGTAATCGATTGTTTTCCCAAAACCTGAATGTTTGATAAAAACCTCAGTGTTGTCCAATCCTATATTGTATCATCGAAGAGGTATTGAAGTCGTGATATTACGAAAGCGTTGTGGTTTCATACGCTATGCATTCGATTATGTCAGTTCACTTTGATGTAGGCTTCCCCTCAGATTGACTTTCCGTCAGAATATATCTTTGACTTTGTCCAATTTTGGATCAGCAAAGGTTGCCCGTTTTGTCTGCCCATGATCCGCTATTTTGACTTTGTCTAATTTTGGTTGTTCAATCAATCTCTATAAAGCCCATCTGCTAGCTATCACCATCAATATAATACCACCATCAATGTCGAAGCCTGCGAATTTGCCAACTTGGAGCTTCCGCTTCAATTCGTATGCTGACCTGCAAAAAACCGCCCCAGAAACATATTGCAGTAAAACTACGTACATGTTTGCAAGCACTGTTTTGATGAATTGGAAATCTGCTGCTTTTTTCTTTGTTTGTTGTCTGTCACTTTTTTGTTGTCATCAGTTTCTACAAACAAAGCCTCATTTGGGTCAAAACATATATTACAACTCATTAATAATTGTGTCTCCAACATGCAATATAGAATAGCAAACACAATGTGTTTGGACACAAGTATACTATATTTTCGACAAGCTATAAACAAACAACCCTCCCAAGAATTTAGATGTATCATCCGACATCTTAAGCAACATTGAGTATCCAGTTAGAACACACATAAATCGATACAGATCGAGTTTCTCCAACTTCAACGACGGTTCACAGGAACCAATCTGTTCTGCTTTCGACATTATGCGTCCCAAATTATGGCCGTACTAACTTCTGCTTGAGAAACAGTGCTACGATCAGGAAGGCCAAAGTGCTACATCTCGGTGCTAAAATCTCATTAAGAAGTTCTATGTATCTATTCTAGAGCAGTAAGTTCAGCAGTGTATCTCTCGTTTGTTGTTGATTTATGAAATATTTGAATACAATCCTTTACCGAAATGGGGCCTATCTTTGGCACGTCAGCTCTCCTATAATTGTGTTCTCTCGAACCACTTCTCCTCTTGCCTACTCTCGTTTCGCCACGTAGTTAATTTGTACATCGAAGGGATTTAGTGAAATTATTTTCTCCATTACCCTTGTGGAAGTGGTTTCTAATCAGGATGTGGTTTCTAATCAGGATGTGGTTTCTAATCATACAGCACACGCAAATTATTCTTTAAAAATGCTAAATACTTCTGTATCTGTGACTATACAGTAAATGCTCATTTGAGTCCACATCCGTCGATGGCACAAAACTAAGTGCGTGCGACGACTGTACTCATGTACGAGGGTTCTGGTCCGCTCCGCTATGGCAAAGATTACCTCGAAAAGAGGCGACGTCATTTTCATGAAAGAAACAATGAAAAAGCATGAGCTTTCTAAATCATCCCTAGGGAAACAGAGAGAATCCCGCCAATTTATAACCTCGCCTTAGTGGAATGGGAGAATCCGTCATTTGCTAGACACTTGGTATCTTTGAAGAAAATTTTGGCTGGCTGGAACGCAATGAGATTTAGGTAGCAAATACAGCGTGTGAATCGTTAGGATTGCAAATGTACGTTTTGGTCACACCCCTGCTGGTACCTCCTATACAAATCCAAAAATATAGGTCATCTTGTTTTTCGTAAATCCTTGAATTACCTTCAACTTCGATGTTGATAAATAGCCTGCTAAGCTTTATATAACGAGAGAATCTTGGCGAATTTACACCAAAGTTTCTGGTACCTCCCATACCAAGAGTTGGGCATCCCGCTAGCTGGTTGACATAATCACTCTCGCCAAATACTACCACTGATGTGATAGAAAATTGCAATAAACCTAGAATGCGTCAAACAACAGTTAACTACTGAAAAGTGTGATTCAGTCACGTCCATTTCGGTACCTACCATACAAAAACTGAACAACCCATCATAATTGAATTTGGCTTTAGACAATATTCGGACAAACGCCAATCTACTATTTAAAATAAGAGATTTTGGTACTCCCATTCTGATACCTGTTACAAAAATTTTGCGCAGACGTCTGGTCGCCAAAACGATAGCTCCCTTCAAACAATCCTGATTTTAATGCACTTCGGTACTGACCAATATTGTGACAATCTGCCGTCTAAAAGTGAAGATGAACGATTTTGACACATCCATTTTAGTACCTCTCACACAAACATCGGGCGGACAATTGGCTGGTAGACACGAGGAATGGCGAAAAATACAACAGATCCTTATTTAATTTGGTATTAAACAAACTATTATGCTCAATGCCACACACTGAAAAAAAGCAGCCTCTGTAACATGTTCTCTCAAACACAGGAACCATGTATATGTTTGGAGAACACTCTAAATATTCAAATATTCCTAAACTCACTTGTATTACTTATATGCCTCTACTGGCAAAGAGGCATTCATCCACGTTGAGAACATCGTGGGACATCGTCGTCTCAAACATACATATAATTACGTTGAAGCATTTCGACAGAGCATAACGACAAAAACAGTTTAGTAAGCAGTGCATCAAACACAACTGTTTTTGTATCGCAAACAAATCTGTATTTCGGTCACAAACACATTTATTATAACATATTAATCATTGCAACTCAAACATGTAATATTGAATAGCAAACACAATGTGTTTGGATACAAGTATAATATAATTGAGACAAGCTACAAACGCACGTTATATTTGAATTCAAACAAGAAAAAATACCGATTTTTCAACGTGCACTTGGCTATTCAATGTGGGCAAAATTGTCACGCCCAATCGGGGATCTCAAGTCTGGTTGGCAGCTACATTTTTTTACATCCTCTCACAATTTCGATCAACCATTTTAAATGAAAATCGAATCCAACGAATGAGGGTGTGAATAGGTCAGTTCACCCGACTGAAATCTCTGTTCTGATTTAGTCTTCAATTCAACGGGCCAGCCATTACAGTGTACCTTTCATTTATCCTGGCACGTCATCCATTTTGAAAGATTTAAAAGATGCCGATATGTGAAACAGGAAATGGAAAACGTAATTCTTCGTTTTGAATTTTAATGTACGAGAAGTTCGTACCACAAGCTTTGAAGGTCTGCCACATTTTTTAGGTGAAAAATGCTTGGGTTTTCGTTGGAATAAAAGATAATTCAGGAAAGCACACTCACTGGCATGACTGGTTTCGAACTCCGTGACAAGTTCATCATCAGATGCCTACTCACTGTACCTGAATTGGTACCATTGGATAGATCATCAATCGTATACAGGGTGATTCAGGAAGTTCCGGACAAATTTCTCCAGCGTATTCCTTGGCTCATTTCATGACGAAAAGTCCACTAGGACCATGTCCGAAAATGCAAGGGTGCGAAATGGCAGCGGGTTAAAAATTTTCGGATTGGCGGTCGGAGGGTAGTAGCGCAAAATTGCTAACTTCTGAGCCAGTTGTCGGATTTGTTTGTTTTTGGGCTTGTTTGAAAGGTCTTTAAGACGCCTTTCAGAATCAATAAAAAAAGTAGGAAAAAGTCAAATCGCCGACATACAGAGCTTTCGGAAAACCTAACCTTATAACCTCAATTTGCTCAGCCAGATGGCAGGTAACTTATGTTTTTTTTTTCTGTTGAAATCCGACCACTGTCTCAGAAGTTAGCAACTTTACCCTACTACCCTCCGACCGCCAATCCGAAAATTTTGAACCCGCTGCCATTTCGCACTCTTGCATTTTCGGACATGGTCCTAGTGGACTTTTCTTCATGAAATGAGCCAAGGAATAAGCTGGAGAAATTTGTCCGGAACTTCCTGAATCACCCTGTATACATCAATTTTATATACAATTTGCATAAATCCCGAAAATCCCTTAGTACCAACTCAACCTGAAAGTCAATTATTTCAAAAATGACAGAAGGCTTTTTTTCCTTTTACTTTCTCGCAGGGTTGCAGTTGTTTTGAGGCTAGTTTATCTATTATAACACACGATTGCATTTCTGTGTGAGATTGTTTTTCGAATGACCGGACTAGTGTCAGTTATATTAGAATTTTTTTATTTTAAGTTGAAGCACGATCGAATTCAATTACAATTCTATTTGATTTGTAAACTCCCCTGTTCTATAAATCGCCGTGATTATATTTCACTCGCATTAAATGCTCATGATCAATAAAAAATCGAAATCAAAACTGTATCTCCGACACAGGAAGTGCAGGTGATAGTAAATTGCAGCTGTTCACATTTCCACGTTGAATGCAATTTACTATTTTTTGTTTGTTTCTCTAAAGGTTTCTTAAAAATTATACAGGAATAAACTTAAGGTAACATAAGTTATTTACTGGCAAATTTTTGCGAAACGTAAATGATTTTGAAAATTGTGTTAATTACAATTTCATATGAAACCCGGAACATACCATTTACAGCACAACAAAGTTTTGTGTATAAGTGAAATTTTAGCACTAAAATACAAATGCGTAGATTTAGGCAACTGAATGCTAATAAAAAAAAATCAAATTATGAATTAACTGATTTTATCAACTTAAAATAGGACCGAAATACTAAAATGTACGAGAAAAGAGTCACTTTTTAAATAAGAGTACAGAAAATCAGAAAAATAAATAGAGTAGGGTGTTACCCGAGAATACAGCAACCCAGTTATTTTTCAATGTGTATCCCTACCATACTGTGATGTGAACTGCACAACTTCAAAGCGTTCATTTCCATTTCCTTATCCCCTCACACAACACTAAATTTCGCATTTCGAAATCACGAAATCACGAAAGCCACATTAAGATATCAAATCTGAACTTAAATTACTATATCAAAATTTCATACTTAGTTTACCACTTAAATCCATGTCCACCATATTAAATCCTAATTAGCGTACACTGAAAGAAAAACTAAGGAAAAAATTTTAAATAAAATATTTTTCAAATGTTTGGCGCGCACCCCTATATATATTCTCTTCCCGAACCATGACAAGTCTTGTGCGTCTCTTAATAAAGGATGTTCAATACAACAGAAATCTGCTGATAACCCGAACCCATTTTGGAAAGCTAAACGTCGAAATCTCCATAAAAAAAACCCCCAAACAAACAATAAACTCCAAATATCCAACAAAAACTGAACCATTTACCACTTTAAAAATCAATTATAAAGATAAGAATTTTAAAGAATTTACAAAACTATATACACTTGACACTGTAAAAATTTGAACACATTAAAACAAAAAAAATAAAAAACTTTTTTGGTTCTCACTGTAAAAAAATATATAAATTATTGAAAAATTCATAAAAATATCATTAACATCACTATCACTGTTGGGGAAATTATTGAGTAATATTTGTTTCGTATTAAATATGTGGTTTTGGGAAATATTATATTTTTGTTACTAATATTGAAAATTCTATTGTATGAACATTTGTAAATAATTTGTTAATTACTTGCATCCTATTATATTTTTATGAAAAAAGTGTCATTTTGTTTTTGTTCTGTGTGTTTAATCTATATATATATATTTTTTAAAATTTGCCTTTTTCTATAACAATATTGCATTTTTATCTAATCTCTGCCTTTTTCTAAACTCTCTTTCTCTTTTGTTTCGTTTTTTTTTCGCTGTTTCTAACATCTAATCTGTTACTAAACATGCCTTCCTACCTACATATCGTATATCAATCAACAACAAAATTTTTGCCCAAAATTTTCATTTGAATTTGAAAAATAATCAGACTTAATTCGAATAGCAATAGGAATCGCGGCAACTCAGCCACATCATACAATCAAGGAGATGTTGGAGCAGCACCAGTGACCAGCAATCGTGGAACACATCCACCGTAAGTAGACACTTTTCAAATGTATTCAAACTAAACTATGAAACCAGTATATGATAATGGTATTTGTTAATATTAACTACATCGAAGGACATGGAGGAAAACTAGTTAGTCAAACCCGGGTTTTTGGTTGCCACCAGCAACCATTCTTAACCGCATCCATGTTATAATCAGACAAAATGAATATATGACCACCTTCCAATCGTAATCATATTGTGTCTACCTCCCTGTCATAATATTTATAACATTGTTGTAAGCTATATCATTCATCATCTGTCAGAATTCAAAATAATGCGTTTCAAAATCATCTGTTTTGAAAGGGCTTGATGAAAATAACTGCAAAACCTTCTGTTATAAAATGTGCTTTGTATTTCCAACATTCATTTCAAGCCCAAGAGTGATATAATTGTCTTCCCATCATAATATGACCAAACGCAATCAAAATGTAGTTTCCTTCCAATCGTAATATGGTCAATCACAAATATATCGTATTTAGCCAGTACTATCATATAACCCGCAATCATAATATGGTCCCTACAGAAACATATTTTATCTTTTGCATTCAGAATATAATAATTTTGTTGGTGTTCTTAGTATGATCGTCACTAAGAGAAAATTAGAATTTCAAACTCAGTTCGTGTTCCTCGACGTCGAATGAAAACATTCGAAAGAAATTTGTTCTGAGTTTCACAATCTTGTAATTTCTATTGAACAAAAACGTTAAATTTCTATAATTCGACTTTCTAAAATAAACTCAGTCGAACGAAATCTTGTGGCTTAGGGGAAACCCATTTTGATCAAATTCGAGTGACTGGATTTCGTTTTAGAAACAGAGGCTTCAAACCCTGGGTTCGTCACCTTTCATTTCTTTGAAGCGATGGTTATCTCATTGACGAATAGCAACCCAATCTAGTAATTGGCAATGAGAAATGTTATCATTGCAAACAAACATACACTCACAGAAAAATTCGGCCGAATTAGGCGTAACCAAATTTAGAGGTTATCACCACCATACTAGTAGAGGTCATCACAGCCGAAACAGTGGTTTTATCAACTGAATGAGAGGTTTTCACAGCCGAATAAGAAGTTATCACAGCCGAATGAGAACTTGTTACCACCGAATTTGAGGTTGTCACAGCCGAGTTAGAGGTTGTTACAACCGAGTTAGAGGTTATCAGAACCGAATGAGAGGTTGTCACAATCGAGTTCGAGGTTGACACGACCGAGTTAGAGGTTGTCACAGCCGAGTTAGAGTTTGTCACAGCCGAGTTACAGGTTGTCACAACCGAGATAGAGATTGTCACAACCGAGTTAGTGGTTGTCACAACCGAGTTAGAGGTTATCACAAGCGAATGAGAGGTTGTCACAATCGAGTTCGAGGTTGACACGACCGAGTTATAGGTTGTCACAGCTGAGTTAGAGGTTGTCACAGCCGAGTTAGAGGTTCTTACAACCGAGTTACAGGTTGTCACAACCGAGATAGAGATTGTCACAACCGAGTTAGTGGATGTCACAACCGAGTTAGAGGTTGTCACAATCGAGCCAGAAGTAGTCACAACCGAGTTAGAGGTTGTCACAACCGAATGAGATTTTGTCACAATCGAGTTCGAGGTTGACACGACCGAGTTAGGGGTTGTCACAACCGAGTTGAGGTTGCCACAAATGAGTTGGAGGTTGCCACAAATGAGTTGGAGGTTGACACGACCGAGTTAGAGGTTGTCACCACCGAGTTAGGGGTTGTCACAACCGAGTTGAGGTTGCCACAGATGAGTTGGAGGTTGCCACAATCAAGTTAGTTGCTGTCACTACCAAGTTAGATGTTGTCACAACCGAGTTAGATGTTGTCACAACACAACCGAGTTATAGATTGTCACAACCGAGTTAGAGATTGTCACAACCGAGTTGGAGGTTGCCACAACCCAGTTGGAGGTTGCCTCAACCAAGTTAGATGTTGCCACAACCGACTCATATGTTGTCACAACACAACCAAATTATATGTTGTCACAACCGAGTTAGAGATTGCCACGTCCGAGTTGCAGGTTTTCACAACCGAGTTGCAGGTTTCCACAACCGAATTAAAATAGTGTCAAACTGAATTTTGAATTTTGTATCTGTTAATTTAGTGATGATTTATTTTCCTGCATTCTCATAAATAACTACAAAGCGAGGAAATAATTCATATGGTGTCATCTTTAAGGTAACAAATTCATCTTACCTCCACTTCCGACCGTTTTTAAAGTCCCGGCCATCAACAATATTTGTACATACCTTTCCTAATAATCAGAAAAAATTTATGATATCACAGCGACCGTAAAAGTTTTCAATTTGTTTTTAGTTTTTTACATAAAATTCCCTATTAGAATTTTAAACGTCAGGTTTGAAATATATAGAATTATGTTGTGGTAATCGAATTGAAAATGAACTCGGTGTTCCCAAACAGATTCCATAAAAAATTCGGTAACAGCAACAGAATTGACTGGAAATTCGTTTGTTGCTTAAGGCCAAATTCGGTTCTTGGGACCAAATTTACACCAAATTAGATAGTTGCAACCGAATTAATGCCAAATTCAGTTGTTGCACCTGAATTGATGCCACATTCGGTTGCTGCAAATAGGTACCAATTTCGATTAGTGCTTCCGAATTAATTCCAAAATCCGTTGTTGCAACCGAAATTAAACAACACATGGTTCACATAATGAATATAATTGATGATTCAGTTGTCACAACCGAATCAATTGTAAAACGAGGTTGCTTCAAACAAATTTCAGTTGTGGGGATTAAATTCTCATCAGTTGTAGGACTAATTGGACCTTCATACCGTGGTCTTTATGCAAAATTCTACGCGGAGAAGTACGACAAATAAGTACCCGAGTTGTCGAACTGGCGTCGTATTTATTTCGTAGATTTCTTACAGATTGAGTTGAAGGCTCAGAACTTTGGAAGTGTGATTTAAATAATTCCCAATTTTCTTCAAACGTAAACGACCCATTTCGTAAATTCTTAACCTTTAACTAATAATCTGTTACTTCATAAATGTCAAATTGACCATCTTCTTCGAAATAACGAGGGGTTCAAATTCCATATATTATAATATTACCAAACTTCTCACAATTTAGGGCATCTGTCGTGAGATATCTATTCTCATATACATAGAGAAACCTTTACCAAGCTCTTAAATTTGGAGCTTTTCTTTGAGATTAATCATCAGACAATGATTTGTTCTCCTTTAATTTTATATTTTTCGATACTTGGCCACTGTGGCTCTTTATTGGTGCAAAAAGGCCATCGGAGAACGTGGAGAAGTCCACTTACCAATGGTCGAAAAAACGGCACAACGCTCACCGATTGTTTGAGGACTATCCTTCAGCTGTTACCATTAGATTTTCTGGACAGGCAAATGGCACCATAATCGGCAATCCGCCTAGGACTCTCTCCCCTATAGGTCAACAGCTCCTATAGTCACAATACGATTTTAAGGGTTCTGTGGCGTCACTACATTTGAGAGACACTTCTCCACTCATATCCCAGACAGACAGAACTTGAAGGGACGTATACCAGGCAGTAGAAGATAGTTATGACTCTACACTAATAGCTCCAAATTAGATGGTAAAAAAGGGTTTGAAGTCTACTCTATATAGCCTTGCACGAAAGCTACCGAACTAGTGTTTTTTCAGGCAGAAGTCAAGGCAATCGGAGATGTTGCACTTTGGCGGGGCGTAACGTCATCACCGCCAGAGGTACTTATACCTAAACTGACAGTCAAGCTGCTTTAACATCTCTGCAATCTGTATTCCTGATTTCAAAAATTAACTAAAACTGCCACGCGTCTCCCAACGAGATGGCCAAGCAGTTTGATATCCACCTTATATCGCCAAATTGCCGTTTTGAGAAAAACGAGTTCAAAGTTTCGTTCAACGGTAAAAATTGATAACCATCGGTCGTATACGGAAAACCAATACTCTATGTCTCTGAAACCAATGAAGATAGAAGAGTGACGTTGAGTGTGCCGTAAAATTTGAGTGTTTCTCGTTTCAAATCCGTTTCTAACTCAAAAACATAAAAGTGGCGTAAACGGCAAAACAAGATTCTGGCGGCGATATGGTTGCCAGGGCACAGGAACATTCCAGGAAACGATAGAGCAGATGACTAGTTATACACGAGGATAATCGTCTAAACGATATCTACCGGCAAAACAATAATGAATTCAATATCGTTTCCCACATAATTAGACCAGGGGCCTAACTATGTAGGACGATAATCGTGCAAACGATATCGTTATGTCGATAATGCTGCCTCAAAGAACGTATAAAATACATACGTTTATTAAACTTCACTACCAACAAAACAATAATGAATTCGACATCGGTTTATACATAATTAGACCCCTGGTGATATTGGGGTCTACCTTACTTGTTCCACTGGATATGGAGCATGTTGGTATACCCCTTTTCTACACGCAAGCTCAGGTTTAAAATCGAAGCTCTTAGGCATGAAAACGAAAGACGGCACAAATTACAGGATCACCAGGCAGGTGTGGCCAAGTTATAGCCTGATTCGTTCGAAAAACTTCATATCTCTACGCTAGTAACTGTAATATCTTGACACTCAGCTCATGATTACTATATAACCTGCTGGGATGAAGAGTCAGTTGAGAGTGTCGAACATCTAATATGCTCTTGGCCCTCATTTTGTGTGAATAGTAGGTACTATCTAGGGACGTTCTTCTTATTAGATTTAACTTATATTCCGGCAGTTAAGCTAAGCGATTGGTTGGTTATGATTGGTAATGATAAATTGATTCATTAGGGACTAATAATATGCCTCCAATCTTGGAACACTGGGATAAAGTATCATATGACTTGGCCGCCCCTTAAACGCAGCAAGTCAATTTGCAGGTTCAAAGATACGGACCGAACATGACGTGCAGTGGTTTCACAACGGTGCTCATTAAACTTAGTGTGTCAATAGTGACTGCCACTTCTACCTAACTTAACCCAAATCTTGCCTCATTATCTACAGGTCTTTGTACTTTTTAAATAGTGTTGGCTTTATCCAGTACTGTACGCATGATTTTCTCTCGGGCGGTCCCAACTTGACATTTGGGTTGAAAAATGCTTCAAAAATCACCACTTAATGAAATAAAATTGGGTGGGCCAAGCCCCATGTGTACACCTCCTCCTACACCTCTTACATAACTTACGCTGTAACCGGCTTAAGCATCGCCATGATTGCAGCTTTTGGAACAAAGTTCCTTATAAATGAAAAAAAACAAATTTTTTTAACACTACAATGTTTCAACCCAGTATTAGCAACTATATTGGGTACTTTTGCTATGGTTTGTGTCTAGACTAACATATGTTGGGGAATTTCTTGTTTAATGGGAAGTTTTCTAGATGGTGCCTGTAACCAATATTTATTATATATTGTAGTTTTGTACCCAATAAAAAGTAAATTTAGAAAAGCCAAGGTGAAAAAAAGTTTAAAAAAAGAAAATTTTTTTTAAATAAGTGCCGTTACTTAAATTTTCTCAAAAAAAATACAAAGTACCTTTTCTTTAAAAAAAAAACCTTTTCTTAAAGTGTCTTTGCTTAGAAAAAGTAAATTTTCTTACAAAAGGTAGCTTTTGTTAAAAAAAATTTTTTTTTTAAAGTAAGTACCTTTTCTTAATTAAAGTTTGAAGTTTGAAGTTTAAAAAGTACATTTTCTTACAACAATTTACCTTTTTTTAAAAAACTACCTTTTCTGTAAAAAGTACTTTTTTGTGAAACAAATTAACTTTTCTTGAGATAAGTACCTACTCTTAAAAATGTACCTATTCTTGAAAAAAGGACCAATTCTCAAAAAAAATCCCATTTCTTAAAAAAATCTTTTCTTCACAAAAATGTCATCTCTTAAAAAAAATGTTTCTCAAAAAAAAGTTTATCATTTTACAAATAGTAGTAGCTTTTCTTAAAGAGCCATTTAAATTACCGTATTTTTCAACGGGCTCCTTAGGCGTGTTGGAACTGACTAGTACATAATATATAGCGAAAGGAAGTTCGTTCCAACCGGGTGTCCCAGGACACCTCATGTGGTTTTTATTTTATTGTTTATTTTAAATATTTTTTATTTACCAATATTTTAAATTTCACACCTTAATTTATTAATAGTTATAAATAAATATATCCATCGCGTTAAAAATCTTTGCCACGTTTTAATTTTTCAATATTTTCCAAAATCTTAACTAATTTTTTATTATAAATTATAAATTTTGGTTTTATTATTTACAGACGCACCCGACCCACACTGAAACCCTCCGGTACTATTGTCAGCAAAGCTCAAGAGTTTATCGATATCTATAGATATCCACCAACTCGCCCAGATCCATTATATCCACAGCCAACACCCGACAAGACAGCCGCCAAGTGTCGCAAAGATGTGTGTCTATTACCCGATTGTTATTGTGGTGGAAAGGAAATTCCCGGTAAGTGGAAATCGGGTTGAAAATTATAAATTAAGTATAAAAAAGCAAATGATTTCCAATATTTTACTCAATAAATAAATTGCAATTAAAATTATACATAGGAGGTCTTAAAGTGGGTGAAGTACCTCAAATTGTGTTAATGACATTCGATGATGCTGTAAGCACCTTAAACATTGATCTCTACCAAGAACTGTTTAACAATGCATCGCATAAAAATCCAAATGGTTGTCCCATACGAGGGACATTTTATGTATCACACGAATGGACCGACTATGGTATGGTACAAGATTTATATGCCGATGGTCATGAATTGGCTTCACACACTGTGTCGTAAGTCTTGAGCTCAAGAAGTATTTTCTAGTTCTTCTTCTTATCAAATGGATTATAGTTTTCACAGCCATAAAGAAGGTGTCATGATTTTCATCAAACCGCGATATCGCATCATGTAGTTTCTGAATATTCCTATATTGCTATCATATGTTTTGACTCTGCAATTGGGGGGGTGGGTGTTGTTATATGATTCTTATGTTTCTATTTTTCTGTTTCTATTTGCTATTTGTTTTATTGCATATATCCTTTTTATCTATATATATTTTTGTTTTACTTTCATGCTTGACCTTTTGTTATCTTCTTTTGCTGTGCTTTAAACTCATCATGTTGACATATATAAATCATTATCATTATACTCCGCCCTTTCGTATGCGATATGATTGTGTGTTTGACAACGAATAGGTGATATGCCCGTTGAACATGTTCCTCAAATTGTCCTGATAACGTTTGATGATTCCGTCAACGATTTAAATAAGCAACTGTACATTGACCTTTTCGAAAAGGGACGTGTTAATCCCAATGGTTGCCCCATTACAGCCACATTTTACGTCTCCCACGAATGGACGGATTATAGTCAAGTTCAGAACTTGTACTCGGATGGTCATGAAATGGCTTCGCATACTGTATCGTAAGTATTGTAAATTGTAACCTGTAGTAGTAGATCCCGTAATCACGATAACACTATAGACTTTGATTGCACCTGTAGTTTGTTGAATAATCTTTAAAAAAAATCGAATAACTTGTAACCAAAAAAGGTTTGAAACCCCGGTAACCCCAGGAGATAAAAAAAAATAAACATTTAAATGTCATCTAAATGGACGCAGATATTCCAATTTATACTAAAGGAAAATAGTCTTCAAATTAGAAAATTCTTCTGCGTAAATGACTATAGACATACAGGGTGATTCAGGAAGTTCCGGACAAATTTCTCCAGCGTATTCCATGGCTCATTTCATGTCCGGAAATGGCAGCGGGTTCAAAATTTTCGGATTGGCGGTCGGAGGGTAGTAGGGTAAAGTTGCTAACTTCTGAGCCAGTGGTCGGATTTTTTGTTTTTGGGCTTGTTGGAAAGGTCTTTAAGAGGACCTTAAAAAGTAGAAAAAAGTCAAATCGCCGAGATACAGAGTTTTCGGAAAAAAAATGGAAAAAAAATTCACTTAACCTCAATTTGCTCAGCCAGATGGCAGGTAACTTATCTTTTTACTGAAAGATATCCATACCTGAAAGATATCCATACCTCTTACCTTTCCAAAATGACCTAAACGAAACCCAGAGGTCTTACCCTTTCAAAGTTATGACCATTTTACTGAAAAAAAACATAAGTTACCTGCCATCTGGCTGAGCAAATTGAGGTTATGTAAAGCTCTGTATCTCGGCGAGTTGACTTTTTTCTACTTTTGTTTATTGATTCTGAAAATTTCAATAAAATAAAATCTTAAACGTGTTAATTTACTAAAAACAAAAACAAACATTTTTGCATTTCAGTAAAATGGTCATAACTTTGGAAACTCTGTATCTCGGCGATTCTACTTCATTTTTAATTAATTCTGAAAGGCCTCTTAAAGACCTTTCCAACAAGCCCAAAAACAGAAAAATCCGACCACTGGCTCAGAAGTTAGCAACTTTACCCTACTACCCTCCGACCGCCAATCCTAAAATTTTTATTTTTTGAGATATGGCAACACCAGTACAGATACGTCAAATTTGACATCAGCATAGTAAAGACTAACCTCTTTTCATGGTACACATGCTCAAAACGTTTTGTCATACCTCTATTTGCGTCTTGTACAGTGATTTGAAAAATAATTTTTTGTAAAAATATTCAGTTTTATATCGAATCATTTTTTGAAAAGATTTATATAAAGATCCAAGGTTTTTGGTACTTGTATGGATGCTATATTTTTGCTGTGGTGTTAAATGACACTAATATTTTGTTTCTAATTAATTATAAATGAGACAACATTCCTCAAAGGAAATCATTTAAAAGCAAAAAGGAAGAAAAACAATATTTTTAAGAGTTTTTTTTATTTTTAGAAATATGGCAACTCCGCCAAAAAATTCAATTCAGTATCGAATATTTTTTGTTACTAATTAATATAATATTTTGTCACTAATTAGTCTGTAAATGAGAAAATTTTCTATAAATGAAATCAGTTAATTATTTATATGGGATTTTTTTTCTTTTGAAATATGGCAACACCGGTGTAGATTCGTCAAATTTGGCATCAGCTTGGAAAAGATTGACATTTTTCATGGAACACATTCTCAGAACGTTTTGTCATACCGCTATTTGCGTCTTGTACAGCGATTTGAAAAAAATATTGTTACGAGAACTTTTTTCGAATAGAGTCGGATTCCTTACAAAAACAAAAAAGAGGAAAAACTTTATACGGCGCATATATGGCAACACCGGCGTAGATACATCAAATTAGACATCAACATGGTAAAGTTTGAATTTGTACACGGTACACATACTCAGAACGTGTTGTCATATGATAGCTATTTACGTCTTGTACAGTGTTATGAAAAATCATCGACCAAAACAGTAAATTCAATGAGGAAACATTTTTATCCCATGGACTTCTACGAAGATTGACTCGCCAACAGTGTGTCGCCCAACTTGCAAACACCTTTAGAGATGAAGTACCATTCCACGTTTCCTAGGTTTCCTGAATTCAGTTGTGATCGTCTTTCGTTCCAGCACGATTCCTTGAATGTGGTCCAAAAATGAATGTTGTGGCACAAACAATCGATGCTCTGCGAGAGCTGACATTGTGAAGTTGTACTGTGACTTATTGTAAAATTAAGGTGCTCGGAGCATTAGTTCCACTCTCAGACATTTAAAATACCATGAGCAGATGGTTATCCAAAATAATCTTCTCGTTGAATAGTGCTAAATCTTACAATCAACACGAGAACAGCTCGTATCGATTAATTCAGAGAAATGTTTTTAAGAAAATTCAATCGCGGCGAATCTAAAGACATCTATAATATCGTGACAGATAACAAATTTTAAATCTAACCATTGAAATCCAACACAAAACAGCAGACGACTATATGGCCAAATCCAACAAGAGTTTTTCGAGCACGAAGAAGGTCGATACAAACAATTGGCTGATTATTTGAAAAAATCTGACACGTCACTGCCGTGGCCTTACAGTAACGTAGAATGCTCAATTCTCAATGGTATGTCATTATTTGTTTTCCTGAAATCTTTGGAGAAATAGGGAATAGCAGCCGCTGAAAACGTATCCTTCTCCACCACGGCAATTCAATCTCTCACTGCTCGACACAAGTATATACCATTAGGACAGCCAAAACATTGAGATTACAGGTTATTCGCCGTAAAGTTCTGACTTGGAATCCAATGATTATTGTTAATTACCCATATAAAATATAAATTGAGAGATAAAAGATGTATTCAGCCTAAAGAAACGATTGATACGTCGACAACTCATGATTTAAAGTCAGTGAAACAAGTGCATGAAAATGTCAAAACATTCTGAGCATGAGTCATCATGGCTGAACCAGTAGAGGTTGTAGCAGTAGGATTTGCTGTAATTTTGGGTACCAACAACAGTAATTTTGTTTTTGGTGTACGATAACAAAATATATTGATTTTGACAGTTTGAGTAATAAGAAAACAAGAAACAAATAGCTGTTTTTGATGAGTAAACATCTAGACGCACGGGTAGGGCAATCTATCAAAGTGAACACATGCAAACAACACACAGCGTTAGCATCACATACGTGGTTGTTGTACAACAATAGTCTCTGCCTGAAAATAAGTAAAATGGTATTGATGTAACGGCAGCGAACAAACAAGCAGGTTCCCGTCGCCAAAGAGTATTGAATAGTATAGAGAACTCATGGAACGAATTGTATGACTCAAAAGCACTGGCAACATATGGCGAATGATTCAAAACGTATTAATATCTTTTTGTCATAACTTGGTCCATTCATAATTTTGATGTGAAGCATTGATGCTTTTTGAAACATTTATGCTTTTTCTATTGTTTTATGTAATAACATTGTCGAAATACTGCATTTATATTGAAATATTCTATATAGAGAATACGACTCGTTTATGTTCTTTTACTCAGACTCTCTACATGAGAGCGGAAAACGAGTGCAATAAGTTCTCTATACTATTTAATACTTTCTGTCGTCGCTCTGTTTATGACAAAACAAAAACAATTACTTCAGCGAGCTTAATATTGATTTTTATTCAGTTGTATGCCAGCATTTAAACAAGCAGGTCGTCGTCGCTCTGTTCATGACAAAACCAAAACAATTACTTCAGTGAGCTTAATATTGCTTTATTTATTTTAACAATATTACATCTAATGTTAAAGTAGCTGTAAGAAAAAAGAAAGTACAATAGCAAAAGAGCCTTCAGCACAAAAACCATTATTTTTTTTATTCTCCAATTTAACATTTACTAATGTGTTCAGAGACATCGAACAGGTACCGTGTAACAAAAAGGTGTTACCACATCGCCGTAAGTTCGAACACTCACACATTCTATGTCTCTATTAATAGAGATATCGTTTTCAAAAAAAATTTAAAAAGTTTCAATAAAAAAAAACCGAATACATGAATATCATCCCTGATGAAAATCAGTTGTTGTAATGCTGAAACCTCTACTAGTTCAGCCATGTGAAATGTTCATAGTTCATATCTGAAATGTAAAAGGCCAAGATCAAACGTGTGGATATTTTTCTTTGAGTTTTCTAAAGAAAAAGTTATGCCATCTATGGTAAAAACTGTATCTTAATTTGGCAAATCTCTGTTATAAAATTTATTTAAATTTGTCTATAAAAAACTGGTCTTTTGGACAAAATTCTTTATGAAACAACAGCTAACATCCAGACAATTTTTCCACTGAAAGGCTGTCTTTTTTCAAACAATCTATTCTACATTGCCTCCTATCAATCTTTTCTAAATTGCCTCCCATCCAGTCAACTTTTTGACCAAAGACATTGTTCTGTTATAGAGATAATTTTTCTTTTAGCTGATCTTTCTTATAGAACATAAACTTTCTTGTCATGCTTATATTCCATTGATTATCTCTCATTAAAAAAAATTGGTTCCAAAAGGTTAATTTTTACAATGTTGATTGTTGACCTTTTGTATTATCTGTGTTAAGGTGACCTCAAGTCAAACTAATTCAACACAAAAGTTAATTTTGAAACCATATTTACTATAGGAAAAATTAATCAGCCAGAAAATTGTCTTTATTGAAAATGCTTACATTTAAAAGAAATTTATCTTGACAGTAAAATTCTTGGTAAAAGTTTTAAAAGATTGTTGTCTACCAATATTATTCTCAATATTTTCATACAAAATGGTAGTGATATATCAATTTCGTATGAAAAAAAGAGATTCATTGATTCATTTCTTTATGGAAAATCTAAAATAATCCAGCTATATATAATGTTCTCAGAACTCTACTCAATATTATATTTACCCAAACAACTAAGCTTTTCTTCAACAATGACTAACCCAATTCATTCCTTACTAAACTTTGCACCCAACATATTAAACACCAGGAATTTACTCACAGATTAACTACTAACTAAAACTTCATTAACATTCTTAAATACTAATCGATTGTCCATTTTCCGCTTCATAACAACAGTCACAGTTTCGGAGAACAATTCTCGCAAAAGAAATGGACCCGCGAAGTAGCCGGCCAACGTGAAATCCTATCTGCCTATGGTGGTGTTAAGCTGTCCGATGTACGAGGCATGCGTGCTCCTTTCCTCTCAGTGGGTGGCAATAAAATGTACAAAATGTTATATGATTCCAATTTCACTTATGACTCCTCCATGCCTGTCTATGAAAATCGTCCACCATCATGGCCCTATACATTGGATTACAAAATCTTCCACGACTGTATGATACCACCGTGTCCGACAAAGAGTTATCCAGGTGTATGGCAAGTACCTATGGTGATGTGGCAAGATTTAAATGGTGGCCGTTGTTCGATGGGTGACGCCTGTGCTAATCCATCGGATTCGGAGGGTGTTACCAAGATGATTATGAAAAATTTCGAAAGACATTATACAACTAACAGGTGAGAAATATATGTCTAAGGGAAAAGATTTGAATTTGTCTTAACTGAGTTATTGTATTTCCAGAGCTCCTTTCGGTTTGTTCTATCATGCTGCTTGGTTTACTCAGCCTCATCATAAAGAAGGTTTCATTAAATTCTTGGATGCTATCAATGCTATGCCTGATGTTTGGATTGTCACAAACTGGCAGGCTTTGCAATGGGTCAGAGATCCAACCCCCATATCAAGAATGAATTCATTCCAGCCATTCCAATGTGATTTTTCGGTAAGTTTATTTCATACACATGACATTTCCAGACAGGCGGTGGTGTACTAGTTAGGCGCGGGCGACTGTCATACAAAGGAATATGAGATTTATCCTGGTTCTGACCTAAGTTTGTCAAATTCTACGTTTTGGATACTTTTAAACTATTACGTGTCCAAAGCGATATGAGTGAACTATGGGCGTGTTTTCGTTAAAAGCCAAACTAGCAATAATTTGGAGCTATATATCAGTACCTCGGAGGTAAACTACACTATGTCGTTTTCGTTAACTTTTCAGTAGAGCAGTGGTTATTGACAAAAAACCTGTAAACTAGGGTTTTTGTTTTTTGTTTTTTTTTGCATTTGAACGATGAACATTCGGTTCTTCTGTCTTAACGGACGCAATAATAAATTGGCGCTTTGCATCATTGTCCGACAACATTAAAAATGCTCTACTGAAAAGTTAACGAAAACGACATAGTGTAGTTTACCTCCGAGGTACTGATATATTCGTCTTGCTCTAACATATGGTTTGTAATCATTCTTTGAAATGATGCTCTTCTTCTTATCGTTGAACTCACAACAACGATATTTACAATCGTTTTTACAAAGTTTTCATACGGGCCTGGTACAGCCCATTACTTAGTTTTTATGAAATTGTCATTGCCATACAAAGTACGTGTCTAAAAAATAACGAAAATTTCATGAACCATAAATTTCGCTCAGTTTTCATTTGCTTGATACTCAGGTCTTTGCGAAAATTTCGTAGGCAGAAACAAGTACAGGATTGTTACGTCAAAGTTATTTCGTACGAAAACAATTGTTCGATAATTGTGTGGGACCGGAATTTTGACATTTTGATTATTGTAGTAAACAAAACTAATAACACATGCCTTAAAAATAAAATGGAATGCACGGATGAAATATTGGCAAGGTAAATCAGAAATATGTGGTAACTCTCTGTAGCAAAATTTTCCGTTCAGAGATAAATGACAAAATTGTCTATGTAAATTTCGTAAGAACTAAAAACCGGGCTTTAAGCCGCGTATTTATGAAATTGTCGTTGCCATAAGAAGTTCGTGTATAAAAAATTACGAAAATTTCACGAACCCTAAATTTCGCTCAGTTTTCATTTGCTTGATACTCAGCTCTTTGCGAACATTTCATAAGCAAAATCAATTACAGGGTTGTTACGCAAAAGTTATTTCGGACGAAAACTATTGTTTGATAATTTTTGTGAACGGAATTTTGACATTCCGATAATTTTAGGAAGCAAAAGTAACACCACATGCTTTAAAAATAAAATGGAGTGCGGAGAGGAATTATAAAAGAAATATTTGCAACGTAAATCCAAAGATTGGTGACAACTTTCCACAGCAAACTTTTCCGAGTAGAGATAAACAACAAAATCTTATTCGAAAATTTTACAAGCACTGAATGCGGGACTTAAGACAGAAATGGGAGTGGTCATTTCAAGTGCCGCTTAGTATTGCTTAGCTATCCATACAAAGCGCTCCATAAGCGATAATCTAAGTAGGCGGTGTAAGAAAAAAACACACCTAATGTCAGCGATCAAACTGCATAACATATTCTTAGCAACCCAGCAACATTTTTGGAGTAACTTCTAAATTAACGGATTATTTTGGAACGAATTATGATTCAGCTTAGAACCAGTGCTTTGGACCTTTAATGTAAAAACAAGTTCCAAAATAACTTCAGGGAACTGTTGCAAAAGGTTTAATAAAAATAATTGAAACATGAAATTGTTCTCTGATTAGTTCTTAGAATCAAATGATATTCATCAAAAGATTTTCTCAAATTTTTGAAATTTAGGATTTTTTAGGCAACGGAATCAAATAGTTGTCTGGCTTACTAGGTTTCAAACAAGCAAGCGAGTGATATAATTTTCAGCCTAAGAAATATTTCATAGAATCTATGAAATATTTTTATAGATTATATGAAACGAAATCTATGAAATTTGTTCATAAAATCTGCAAAAATGTCACATAGAAAGAAGTCAATGACATTTATTCCTAACATCTATAAAACTTCTTCATAGATTATGAAATTTGTAATTTCCTTTAGGCTTAGAGATCATGTTTTCTCCGGTTAGTGAAAAAAATGTAAATGCCATGGGTGGGATTCGAACTCACATTCGTGGACGATCGATTCGATGATTGTGAAGCATCATCTTCAGCAGCGTGTAGCCCGTTAAGCCACTGCGGTGTGTATTCACACTAGTCACTAACCGAATACATTTATGTGCAGAGTGATTGTTTGTCGCTACTTACACATTGCTTTCCTACTTACATGCACTGATGCCGAAGTTTTGAAAGTTCTATTTATATAACGCACTATTTTAGTTGTAGTTGTCTCCTTCTGTTTTTGGTCTGGTCATACCATATGGTTCAAATTTATTTGTCTTAGATCATCGTTATTTTTAAAGTTGTAATTTCCTTCAGGCTCAGAGTTCATGTTTTCTCCGGTTAGTGAAAAAAATGTAAATGCCGTGGGTGGGATTCGAACTCACATTCGTGGACGATCGATTCGATGTTTGTGAAGCATCATCTTCAGCAGCGTGTAGCCCGTTAAGCCACTGCGGTGTGTATTCACACTAGTCACTAACCGAATACATTTATTGTGAAGAGTGATTGTTTGTCGCTACTTACTTCCTTACTTACACGCACTGATGCCGAAGTTATGAAAATTCTATTTATAGAGTTTGTTTACAACATTTATGAAACATTTTATAGATTTCATGGAACTTATCATAAAATTAGATTCTAGGATGCGACGTTTATGAAATTTATTCATAGCATTTATGAAGCATTTTCCTAGAAACTTGTCATAACATTTTAGTGATTCTTTATTGCCCCAAGTATACCTAGATTAGATTATTATCAGCATTTGTTCCGAATGATGTTATCACAAAATGCATCATGCTATATGTGACGAAATCTCAATATGCCACGAGAGTTCTTCAGTATACAATTGCTCGAAAGATGATTCTGGTACTCAATCACAAGGAACTGAATATTAAAATTTTGAACTCAATGAGAGAAGAAAAATTTAAGAAACTTTAAGAAATATACGTTTCATGAGTTGGAAAGTTTTTAAAACAATTTTTTATAATATCAATGAAATTTACGAAATACTTCATAGTACTAATGCATGATATTCCAGAAATATTACGAAGAATATTGATTATAGAATCACTGTTCTGGATTAGTAAAGCAAAGGCATTTTGATTGGACTTTTCTTCTCTCTAGTCAAGACCTTGGGAGACTATATAAACGCTAGTATTAACCATTTTTGTGCCGTTTTCGCTTCGTGAGCGTGATCCAAAACTTTCTCACGTCGAGAGTTTTGGAGACTATTTGAATATTGATATTAATCATGAAAAACTGTTCAAACTATAACCGTTTAGAATCGGTGTAAAATTAAAGGTCCCAATCAGTGGCAGCAGTCTCCAGTCTTTTAATGGGACTTTAAATAGTTAAGAAACTTTGGTCATATCCACAACAGTCTGGTAACCCTTTACTTCATTCAATAAGAAAATCCTGTATTATTTATATTGTTACGTGTTATCTTTTTTAACGTTGTTGTATTTGTCGTTTTTTAATTACGATATTTATTCTGTAAAAATGTTAAAACTTCGCAAAAATCTCGAATCAATAACAACGTTTAACCCTTTATCATAGGGCTTTTGACACCTGTAATTGCTCAGGTAGAAGATAGAGCAAATGTATACATGGGTGATTTATAGTAGATGGTAGGGGCAACAATAGTGTAGGAGGCGTAAATTATCTAACCCAACCGATTTGACCCCCATGAGCCATCAAAGTGGGTCAAAAAGTGATCTTAGTTCAAGATGATCAGGGAGGGAAATATCAGGTACGTTTTGAGTCCAAACCATATTTATTAAAAAATTTAACGTCGAATATCAACGACCTTATATCGACCGAACCAACGTTTGGCAAGTATGTTAGAGTTTAGCTAAAATGGAACAAATGTACCAAAAAACAAAAATTTGTTGCTACGATTTTTCGTGGTGTAGCTATTAGTGGGTCGTAGATCACGAAAATATTGAAAAAAAAAATAAATATCTTCGGCCGAAAATGTATGGTCGTTAAAGGGTTGGTTAGTAGATCAGGCTGCAAGACAGCAAGCTGTCTAGCACACTTAGGCTAAAGAAGCCCATTGTGATAACTGCAGTTTCCTCCATAGTAACTATTGACTAGTCGTCTAGCCAATTTGCACTTTCAATAAATTTGTCTATTAGACCTACAGGAATATCCTGTAGGGCTACGGTGCTAACTAAATGTGTACCGAACGCCCTACTTCTCCGTCCTGCCAGAGCAGGGCAATCCAAGAGAAGGTGTTTCGTTGTTTCCTTGTCCTCTTCCATGCAGCATCTACAGAGAGTAGAGTTTCTATGTCCCAATCTTAGGGCGTGTTTTCCTACAAGACAATGTCACGTAAGTGTTCCTATCATTGTGGATGACCTGCCTCACGGCAAGTAAAGTAGTTGCCTAGTCCTCTTCCTGTCCACCTGTGGCTTGTTTGCAAGTTGAAGTAAGTCTCCACTTGTCCTTGAACATATTATCGGCCCACTGCCGGATCTGCAAACGGCAGGTAGAGATTGACATACTAACACCTTCTTTTGCCGGAAGAAACTGTGCCGTAGTGCCCTGTATAGCTAACGCATCCGCTACGCAATGACCTGGAATGTCGCTGTGTCCCGGTACCCAGATGAGCCTGATGTCAAAATACTCTGCCATCACCCTAAGTGATGAGTGGCATTCTTTCACCGTCAGGTACGTAGCAAACATGGCTTCCAGGGATTTTATGGCAGCCTGGCTGTCCGTGAAGATACATATTCTCCGGAGGGTTGTGACACTAAGTTTCAGTAGTTCAGCAACCTCCAGTATGGCGGTACTCTCCGCCTGAAATACACTACAGTGATCAGGCAGGTTGATGGAGATATTTATATTTAGGTCCAGTGAATGGACCCCATAGCCTACTTGCTCGTCCAACTTTGATCCATCCGTCAAAAATCTGATGCTACTGGTATCCCCTTCCAGTGACTTTGCCCAGGAATTCCCAGGAAGTCCTTAGATTTGTCGCTGATCGAAGGTATGGGATACAGTAGTCCGTTTTTATGGGAATAGAGTTGATCCGGTGTAGTAATTCAGTGTTTCCGGAATGCCCCGATATCAAAACGCCACAATCTCTGATTCTCACCAGGGATGTAGCGGCTGCCGATTCGGCCGTGATATCAGGAGTAGAGATTATCAGGATAGCACTAAGTGCAGTACCTGACGTCGTGCCCATTGCCCCACTAACGCTAATCAGTGCTGATCTTTGAATTTTCATCAATGAATTCAGAATATGTTTCTTTTGGAGGGACCTCCACCAAACTACGATGCCATAGAGAAGTATTGGTCTGACTATTGCCGTATAAATCCACATGGTGATCTTAGGAGAGAGCCCCCAGCGCTTTCCTATCGCCCCTTTACAACAGTAAAGAGCAACAGACGTCTTTTCACCCTCTCCTCCACATTCGGTTTCCAAGACAGTTTTCTGTCGAGAATTTTCCGTCAACTGTAATTGCACCCCATTAACTGACGGCAGTTCAAATGCGGGTATTTTATATTTCCGAGAGAACAAGATAAGGTCGGTTTTAAGTGGGTTAAGTGATAGTCCATTGTTAGCGGTCAAGTTCGAAATCAGACTAAGTAGGCTGTTTGTACGAATGCTAAGTAAATTGACGTTTCTACCTGTACAGATGATAGCAATATAATCGGCATAGGCACAGACTTGGCATTCGGCCCTGTCCAATTCAAGAAGCAGTTCATTGACAGAAGTTAACCATAATAGTGGAGACAGAACTCCCCCTGCGGTGTCCCCCTGTTAACGGTCCTAGCAATTGTAACTCCACCCCATTCAGCTTTGACTGAAGCTGTCGACTCCTACATTCTGTATCGACCTAAGAATCGCCGAAGGTTGAATGTTATTGAAGGCTCCCTTGATGTCCAGGAAGGTCCCTAGAGCAAAGACCTTATTCTCAAGAGTTGTCTATTATGCTGACTATAGAGTGGAGAGCCGTCTCAGTTGACCTGCCCTTGATATAGGCATGCTGAGAACTCAATAGTAGATTCTGTGGAAGATTAGTTCGAACGTGAATGTCCAATAACCTTTCAAATGTCTTAAGACAAAGATGATAGACTGATTGGTCTAAAGTCCTTTGGTTTGACATGAGAGCATTTGCCCGCTTTCGAGACGAAAACCACTTTGGTTTGCTTCCAAATGCTAGGAATGACTCCCAGCATAAGGCAACCGCCGAAGATTGCCTCCAACCAACCACAAGCTAGGTATAGTGCCTCCTGTATTTGCGCGGGAATTAGGTCCGGCCGATTTATAGGGCTTAAAGCATCTAATGGCCCATATCAGATTCTTTCTGCTCACTATTGAGCGAACTTTTTCTAAGCTAGGTGAGTTTCTGCCTAACTCTTCTGGCTGATGACCAGCATTCCTGTCATCGTTGGGAAAGTGGGTATCCAGGAGAATCCCAAGAGACACTTCAGACGAATACGTCCACGTTCCATCGTCTTTCATTAAGAACCCCGCACACGGTGGGTTTTTAGCGAGCACGCATCTTAAGCGTGCAGTCTGGTTGGTTCCCTCAATGAATTCACAGAAGTTTCGCCAGGATTTCCATTTGGCCTTCTTGATTTCACCTTTATATAGATTAAGACTAATCTTATAAATGTCCCAATCCCTTTGGTCGCCGCTATTTTTTGCCTTGTTGAAAAGCCGCCGAATGGACGACCTTAGATCCTGAAGCTCAGCGTTCCACCAATGAGGTTTTTTGTTACCCTTGGCAGCATTATAACCAGTGCTCTTACAGGACTCATTGAGCGCGTTTCTGCACGCATCAGTAAATTTGCCAACCAGTTCTTCCAGCGCTGGCACATTAGTCGGAATATTCGGATGGTAACCTAAGAGTTTCCTTAGACGGCCACGATAGGCGTCCCAGTCCGTTTTCCTATAATTTTTAAAAACTTCCTTTTTCAGAGGTTCGATATTTATGTGGAACTCTAGATATCTATGATCAGAAAATGAGTCGTAGTCGTAGCCAAGTAGTACAGATAGGTTTAATATTTCCCTCCTAACCGAAGTTATGAAGGTCGGTTCCTCGCCTCTATTACAAACAGACAAGGTTTCGCTTATAATGATATTAAAAAGGGAATCACCTCGATCATTGGTGCCGGTACTCGCCCATATTGTGTGGTGCGCGTTGGCGTCGGCACCTATAATGACGCTACACTTCCGTCTTTTTGCCTCCGAAACAATATCCCTGACGCACTTCGGAGGGGGTGGTTCAGTATGGTCTTGCACCATGTGCGATGAAACTAGCCAGATGTCCCGCTGGCCTTCCAGCGAGAGGCTGATGGCGGTTGCATCGCTATCACTAAAATTCTGCTATAAAAGAGCATTAAATTTGTTTTTAATGAGTATGCAAGATCTTGCCCTACCTGGGGTTCATAGGACGAAGGTCCTGTATCCATTGCACCTCATACCACATATACGATCATTGACCATCCATAGTTCTTGTATTAGGGCCACATCGGCTACACCCTTCGCAAGATGGAGAATGAGGTTGGCAGATGCTGTCTTACTGCGATGAAGATTTATCTGGAGGACTTTCATCGTCTCGTTAAAGGGTTAATAGTCGCAACAATTTTACTATTACCCAACGATGTATACTTATGCGCGTTTCAACACAGACTCAAAATGTAGCCCAACCGGCTATTTATGGCAGTCAGACAATTTCAGATGTAGTAGTTATGAATCTCTCTCGCGCTATCTAGCTCTGACTTTATTCTTCTCTTGAAATTTCCTTAGTGAATTCATCACAACACCTATGTGATCATTTTATTAACATTAAAGTCCATTAATCTGACAAACTGTTGCAACAATCACGCTACAATAAATATCACAAAATGTTTGTTGCTATTAAAACTTTTTGCTTAAATCGCATCACACTTCAATTACGAAATGTTAGTTTAATAAAGGATGTCCGAAAATTTAAGCAGCATTTGAATTTCGTGTAAGATGTAGGTACGATAAAGTATTGGTGTTGAAAAAAGTGTTGTTGTTGAATACAGCGTAACAGCTGACAGTTCGGGGTTATTAAAAACGGAACTCGAATGTACAATTGTTCAGTCAGGGGTGATCTTGGTTTCTTAGTTAAATAGTTGTTAACCATAAAATTTATATTTAGTTGTTTTTAGATCCTCGTCATATTTAAAGTTGTAATTTCCTTTAAGGCTAAGAGATCATATTTTCTCCGGTTAGTGAAAAAAATGTAAATGCCGCGGGTGGGAATTTTTTTCACTAACCGGAGAAAATATGATCTCTTAGCCTTAAAGGAAATTACAACATAAAATTTATATTTTCAGTCAATGTTTAGCAATGATTTAACCGCACAATGTTGTTGGGTTATGTTGTAGTCAGTGTAATCATTAAGTTCAATAAAAATTCCTCAGAGTTTTAATAATTGCTTGGAAATTATTGGATGAGAGACCTTTTTTGTGGTTATATTTCCAATACGACTCCATTTTTTCGCTAAGCAGCTGTAACTTTTTAACGACAAAATTGGTGTAAAGTTTTCAAAATTCAAAAAACTTATACACAAAAATTTCGATTTTTAAATTCTTTATATGAACTTCACCTGTCTGTATGCACGCCGAAAAAACTTTGGATTGATTTTTAATCCTTCCCCGTGATCCCATCGAGCTGAAACTTCGAAGGCAAATTAATGGCGACGACAAAAATGAACTACCAAAATATGGGCGGGATTTGACAAAGGGGCGTGGTCGTATATAAAGAATTTATAGTCAAAAACTATGTTTTTTACGGGTTGTTTCTTTTTCAATTTAACTACAGAGATTTTAATCGTTAAAAAGTTACAGAATTCCGGTGCTGATAGCTCACAAGGAATTATAACCTTTCAAAACATTATATATCATAGACATTACACATTGAGTAAATTTTTGATTTAATTAATTGTTCTCTCTTGTTTTACCACAGGATCGCCCTAAACGTTGCAACAATCCTAAAGTTTGCAATCTGTGGCACAAATCGGGAGTTCGTTACATGAAGACCTGTCAGCCATGTCCTGACATTTATCCATGGACTGGTAAGACTGGCATACGATCATCACGTATTGACAACGACATTGAAGAAACGACAACGTAAATGTGACCAGAAACCCATACTTACCTACATCTACAAACAACTTTCACGTCGAAAATCTGCAAAATTCCCAACTATATCAAAAAAACAGGCACAAAATACAAATCCAGAAATTTTAAACATCCTCGAAATATTTTTGAAAACAAAAAAAACATATTCACTCGTTTTCGATACGAAAAGAAACCATTTAAAACAAATTTAAGCACAAATTTAAAATATTCATTACTGAAAAAATAGAACATTTAAGAAATTCGAAGAGAGATTTATTTTTAAGTGAATTTAGTTAAGAATATTTTTGTATAGTAAAATTTCCGTTATAACTAAGACCACAAAAAGAAGAAGAAACCAATTTTTTTGTTTTTGATTTTAAAATAATTTTGTTTGTTAAATTAATTTATTTTTATTAAGTTTCCATTTTATTTTTTTTGTTTCGGTGTTATACAAAATTATTTATTCAAAATTTGTTATTTTATGTGAAAACAAAACATGTAAAACAAAATTGTTCTTTAACATTTTAAGTTAATTTGTAGGTTTTTAAATGTTTTTGTTGTTTTCTTGCCTGCGTTTGAGGGGGGAAGAAAACTTCCAAAAATATGGCCACATTTAAGCGCAATATTAGCATTAATTTTTAGATTTTTTTAATTACCCATGACAAAAAAAAAACAAAATAAATAAATAGTAGACAAAATTTCAACACAATCCTTGTAAAATATTTGCAGTTTTTTTATATTATTCTTTATTCGATATGAGTGTATTATATAATTAATATAAAAATAAAAGCAAAAACAAAAGTAATAATGCGTATTTTTAAGACGTCATAAAACATAGTATAGTATATGTGATAAAAACAATATCGTTTTTTTTAATTAAGTTTAAAGCAATTTTTTTTTTGAACTAGAATTACATATTTTCATCATCAGCACATGTTTCTAGAAAATACTCATGAACTTCAAAATATAATAAAGTGTATGCATCCTTCTGTTTCATAATCACATCATTTAGATTTAAAAACTAATTTCATTTATATGCCCTCACACATTTTTAAAATTGTTTTTTGATTAATGTTGAAGTTAAGAAAGTTTTTATCAACTTAAATTTCAATTATTCTCAAGTGAAAATTGAAAATTATTCAATAGTAGTGATATTTGAAATTAATTTCTCCCAAAAACATAATCTTATTCCCTTTCAATTCATACTTTTTCCATGTGATTACTTGGACCGTAAAATTTCTGCGCTTAATTTTCAAATTTTCCATTCAATGCATAAACTTTGCAACTTTACAAGGCAACAACTCTCATTAAGCCCGAATATTCAATCACATGTGAACAAACCTCATCAAAAATTATAATATTCCGTTCTGTACTGTTTGTTATAATTATAATTGGGCTTAAATTGAACCTTCAATAGATTCCATAATTCGCATATTTTGGCAGCCGCCTGGTAAATACAACGCAGTGCTTTCCTCCGTTTCGAATAAACATTAAATTGGACTGCTCTATGTATTTCTTTTAGGATTGAAGGAAAGCATTTATAACCATCTTATTTTACTTGCATTCAAAGTGAACAAAGACAATATTTGTTTGTAGTAATTCTCATTACGTTTGAGTTAAAATGTTTAGAAATTTCTCCACTTAGTTACAATTTCTTGTGCACTTAAAACAACTTTAAACTTACTCTAAACTTTTGCTTTCATATATTTCTATTCTCTTTAAAAATTAATATTTTAAAACATAAATTTATTTGCTTTTTAGAGTATAATCATATAACATACGTAAATGTAATATATTTCTCTATTTTAATTAATAAAATAATACATGTAATATTTAGCTCATTTTTAATGAAACAATTTAATAACAATCTTTGTGAGCTTTATCTCAAAATCCTTTTAAATTCACTTTCAAATTATCTTATACAAATAAGTGCATTGATTTCATTCCCTATCATATTTTACTTAATATAATTAATATTTTTTTTTATTATAATAATTACTTACAATTAGTCATCTCATCGTTCATCAATCAATCAATCAACAATTAATTTACATATCAATAATTTTATACACACATATTCGCCCCATACTTAGCCGTTATTTTAGATATTTTCCCTTTTCACGTAAAAGAAAAATATTTAAAATGTTATGCTTTGTATAAAATAAAAAACTCGTATGTAAATCGATCGTACTCGTATTTATTTCACTTTAACCAAATAGAAAAAAGTGTTGAAAAACGAAGCCCCATAAAGTTGACATAACGAAAGTATTATTATTAATTGAGAATTCGACAAATATTATTATTGATTTAAAAGTATATTATTGTATGTAATTAATTTAGTCCCCACACAAATTGGTTGTTAATTTGTAGTTAATTTAATATACACGCATATAACAAAAAATACCCTTGATCAAAATTATTTAAGAAACGAGTGAATAGAGTTTTGTTTGCATACATAGATTTTGTGCTTAAAATCGATAGAAATGATATGAAAACAATTGCATGTTGTCTTAGAAAATACTCTACAAAAATGTTAAGGAAAAATAAAAATATAAATAGAAAAATATACAAGTTTTTTTTTCTCTAGATAAAACAGGTAAACAATTGGTAAGTAATCTAGATGAAAAATAAGATATATAACTATTAATTGGCCCCATATGAACCCAGGTTGAATTTTATGTATCGGGATTAGAGAACAAAAACAAATATTAATCATCGAAAATCACTTTATTGTTTTTCAAAATATTCCCCATGAAGATTTATACAGTTTTGCATGCGTTTGAACCAAGTGTCGAAACAGTTTTGCCACTCTGATTGAGGTATCTCCAAAATATGCATTCTGAATGCAGCAACCGCTTCTTCAGGTGTCGAAAAACGTTGACCTATCAGTTTGTTTTTTACGTACGGGAATAAAACGAAGTCATTCAGTGCCAAGTCAGGACTATACGGCGGATGACCCATCAAATCGATGTTTTGTGTGGCTCAAAAATGCAGTTGTTTCAGCCGATGTGTGAGAGCTCGCATTGCCGTAGTGAAGAGTGACCCGTCTTCGGCGGTTGGTTTTCCTGATTTCTTGGAAGACAACTAGCAAACAAATGGTTGTGTACCACTCAGAATTCACTGTTCTGCGTTGTTCCGGTTTTTCCAACATGTCCAGTTTTTCCGAAAAAACAGGCTACCATTTGCTTGGAAGTGCTTCGGGCGCGAACAACTTTTGTTGGATTTAGCTCATCTTGAAACACCCATACAGTTGACTGCTGTTTACTTTCGGGCTCATACGCGTAAATCCAGGATTCAGCACCTGTCACGATGTCATAGACGTGTTTCGAAGCACCGCGATCGTATTTTTGGAGCATTTCTTTCGACCAATCGACACGAGCCTTTTTTTGAGCGATTGACAACTTGTGTGGGATCCAACGCTAACAAATTTTTTTCACAGTCAAATGTTCATGCAATATTGGATGTATGCTGGTCCCACTAATGACTGAGGTTGTCTCAATCTCACAATAGGTCACATGACGATCGTGCAAAATCAGTTCGCGCACAGCATCAATGGTTTTCGAAACAACAGCTGATTTTGGACGACCTTCACGAAATTCGTCTTGGGGTGAACTACGAGCACGATTGAATTCACCATGCCATCGATAAACACCGGTCCTTGATGGAGGTTCATCGCCAAAAAAATGAGTAAAGTTCATCCATGCACTGTTGCTGAGTTAATCCACTTCGAAAGTTGTAAAAAATAATCGCACGAAAATATTCACGATTTAATTCCATTTTTGGGCCGAGATGAATCTTTTAAATTACTGTAAACAACACAAATAGCGCTCGTATGTCAAAACGTTAACCTCAAAAATGTCCAACTTTACGATAGAGCAGTCAATTTCCAGATTGCAACACTAGGGTTGCCAAATCCCGAAACATAAAATTCAACCCGTACTTATGATCCCTGCATTAATCAATATTTGTTCATTCATTATTTATGCCGACCACTCTGCGTGGAATGATTACAATTGACAAATAGGAAATTTTTGATGAAAGATCAAATGAAAACTTCGACATCTTCGTTACTACAGCGATTACGACCATTCCTCATCAATATTGCATCAACAAGTAAAGTTGTAAAAGTTACAAGAGGTGTCAGGGGATACCCGGTTGGAACGAAGTTCCTTTCGCTATATATTATGTACTAGTTAGTTCCAACACGCCTAAGGCGCCAGATGAAAAATACAATAATTTAAATGTATCTTTAAGAAAAGATACTGTTTGTAAAATGATAAACTTTTTTAAGGACATTTTTGATGTGTTAACATCTATAGGCGAGGGTAGGGACTAAACTCACAAAGTGAACACATCCAACCACAGTTTGTCCGACTGCGATCACAGATTAAAAATAAATAAATGGTTTCCCATTACATCCCATGAGGGGATTGAGGAGAGCTTCTCACAATCAGCGAGATGTGCGCTTTATAGTTTTCACTCACTGATTGGGACCTACAGTTATACACCGATTCCGAACGGTATTTTGAGAAGCTTTTTCATGGCTATATACTCGATAGTGTCGCCGTCACTATGCGAGGTGACCGCCGCCGAAAGAAATTTTTAGGTGGTCAGAGCAGAGTTCGAACCCAGGATCTCATGTACAAGGGCCGCGCACACTAACCATTGCACCACCAGCGGCCACAACAGATTGCTTGACGTTAAACTCCTCCGAAACGGCTGGACCAATTTGTATGACATTTTGTGTACATATCGGGTAGGTCTCAGAATCGCCCAACATCTATTTCTCATACCCCTAAATGATAACGGTGACCTACCCCTATATAGAACACAGATTTGTCCGACTGCGAAACAACACACACACTGATGTAGCGGCAGCGAATAGTTGTATTGTGTGGGTGCGAAGCACTCTCAGAGCAAAGAGAATAATGACGTGGTTATACGTATATAAAAATGAGATAGCAAGAGAGCAACGAAAATTGTGTGAACTTGTGTAGCGTATGTACGAACATAACAACGTATGTATGTACATGTGTCTGTTACTTAGCATTCTCTTTGTTTTTGTGGGAATAAAACAAAAAGTATTAATCAAGAAAATAATGACACTTCTCTTTAAATATTTTTAAGTGTTATTAAGTATTAATATTATTTAAATGAAACGTCATCATATGATTGAACGCCGTTTTAAATTCTTTATATTAACTTCACCTGTCTGTATGCATGAATGCCGAAAAAATTTTGGATTGATTTTTAACCCTTTTCCCCGTGATCCAATCGAGCTGAAACTTCGCAGGCAAACTAATGGCAACGACAAAAATAAACTGTCAAAATATGCTCGGGATTGGACAAAGGGACGTGGAACCTCCCATACAAATCACAAATTAAAAATCCATTATTTCTGCTCCTGTTAACGGTATTTGAACAAAATTGGGTATGTTTTTTAGGTGTATATATTCTAAGAACTGCTGCAAATATGGGCGGGATTGGACAAAGGGGCGTGGTCATATATAAAGAATTTATAGTCAAAAACTATATTTTTTACGGGTTGGTTATTTATTATTGTGAAAGGAAAGTCAAATAAAATGTGGGTGTGGAGCACTCTCAGAGCAAAGAGAGTAATGACGTATTATACGTATGTATATAAAAATGAGATAGCAAGAGAGCAACGACAATTTTGTGAACTTGTGTAGCGTATGTACGAATATAACAATGTATGTATGTATATACAAGTGTCTGTTGCTTTGTATTCTTTGATTTTTGTGGGAATAAAACAAAAAGTATTGAGCAAGAAAATAATGACACATGAGCTTGCACTGGCCTTTAAATAATTTTAAGTATTAATATTATTTAAATGTAACGTCATCATATGATTGAACGCTGGTTTTTATTTTCCAATGTAACATTTACTATTGTTTTCAGAGAAATCGAACAGTTACCGTGTAGCAAAACGGTGTTAACACATCGCCCGTGAGTTCAAAGAAACCGATCAACCAGTATATAATTGACAATTGTGTTTTACAATGATATGAGTATTTGCTATTATGCGTTTTTTGTTGTTTTTGTGCGAAAAGTCAAACTCAACACATCCAGAAGATTTTTTGAAAACGCTGAAATGTCAGCAGATACTACGAAAGTCGATTTGGACATGCACTTAATATTAATTGCCGTATCTTGTGGTCATGACATCAATGTTGAAAAATATAGAGTATTTTCTTAATTTTGTTAAGGAGTACCGGTGGATTAACATGCCTCCGACCTTGCATAAGTTTTGACGTAGAATACGTCTTACCTTACGGTATAGGGAGTCATGTCAGATTGTTATTGTTGTAATCTTTATTTCATTGATTATGAGGAAACGGCGAGATAATTTTTTAGAAAAATTTTTTTTGTAGGTAAATGAAGATGTTATCTTTCGTTTGATATACATTTCATATTGGTTAATATCTTCCTAATATTTAAATTTCTCAAATGAAAATTGTTTAAACACATACACTCAAACATATGTGTGGTGTTTGGCTGAGTGTTTGAGTAGCGTGAACACAAACTATGATGCTGTTTCAGTGTGGACACAAACCTTCGGCTGTTGTTTTGATTGATGAAATATTGAAATTTCGTATATTTACTTATGTATTTAAGTGAAACAAAATGTTAAATGTGAATTTGAATTTAACATGGATATATAATTATAAAAAATATATGAAAATATACATTTTTATGTTAAATGAAAGTGCTGCCAAGTAAGCAAAATAACAATGCTGCGTGATGCTGTTTGACAGCAGCTGACAGTTGACGTTTAGTAAATTAAAATAAAAACTATTCTATTGGACTATTGGATTTCGAATATAATCCAATACATTTAATTTGGTTTATATTCGAAACGATGCTCCCACAACTATTGATAACACAACCACTGACTTAGTTTTTGCGACAAATTTGAATGTTAATTTAAAAACATATTTATCCTATTTTTCCTATCATATTATCAAAAGTAACTTTCAAATAATCAAATTGACTTGCGTCTGTTATTTATCATTTTCATCATGGAAAGATATTCAAATTTACTACCGAAATTTGGAGTCAGAGGCCTCAACTTTAAGAGCGCTACGATTCGGATTTTCATCGGAAAATCATCTTCAGCGATGAGGCTCATTTCTGGCTGAATGGCTTCGTCAATAAGCAAAATATGCATTATTGGTCAGACAGCAATCCACACGTAATCCAAGAGTCATCATTGCATCCCGAAAAAATTACGGTTTGGTGCGGTTTATGGGCCGGCGGCGTCATTGGGCCGTACTTCTTCCGTGATGATCAAGACCGGCACATTACTGTGAATGCGAATCGCTACCGTTCAATGATAATCGAATATTTTTGGCCCCAATTGGATATGGACTTGGAGGACATGTGGTTCCAACAGGACGGCGCCACAAGCCACACAGCGAATGCCACAATCAATTTATATCACGAAATGGCCCAGTCGATTGGCCGCCTCGATCGTGCGATTTGACGCCGTTAGATTATTTCCTGTGGAGCTACGTCAAGTCTATGGTCTATGCCAACAAGCCAGCGACGATTGATGGACTTCGTACGAATATCGAACTTGAGATTGCAGCAGTATCGGCCGATTTATGCCTAAAAACCGTCGAAAATTGGGTTCAGTGTCTGGACTTATGCAAGCGTGCCCGTGGTGGCCATGCAAAAGAAATCGAGTTCCATACATAATGGCATCGAACGTACTTTCACAGGAATAAAGAATTTCATTGGTATCTAAAACCGGTTTTGTTTTATTTAAAAAAACTTTTGTAGCGCTCTTATTGAAAAAGCCGTTAATGCATGGCCCAAAAATCAATGCGCTGCTCTATTACCGAACTGTCTGAGGAAGCCCAAGAAGCTAGATTTTAAGAACTACAGAGAACATTTTACGGCCAAATGCAGTGGGGAGGAATGGATTACTACTAAGTCCAGATCCAATCATTTCTGTTAAAACCATATTACCTAAAAAAAATTCAAAAACTTACAAATACTGTAGTAGATCTACTAGTTTCGCCATCAGTTTTGACGAACTTGGCACCAGAAGGCACAAATCATGATGTAGATGATGATGGTGATTATAACGAGGGCGATGGATTGAAGTTTGGGCATATTTTTTTAAAATACCAGGTCAGAAACATATGTTTTATAATACATATAGTATACACAGGGTAGTTCAGTCACGACTGGACAAATTTCACCATTTCATGAAAATATGTCCATCTTTGAAAATTTTCGGATTATTGGTCGGAGGGTACTAGGGTAAATTTGTTAAGTTTTGAACCAGTGGTGGGATTGTTTTTGGGCTTGTTGGAAAGGTCTTTAAGAGGCCTTTCAGAATTAAAATCGCTAAGATACGGAGCTTTGAAACAAAAATTTGGAATAAAACACATAATAACGTGCACATAACCTCAATTTTCTCATACACATAGGAGATAACGTATCTTTAGATAACTTATAACGTGTTGTAAATTAATACGTTTCAGATTTTATTTTATTGAAATTTTTGGCTGAAGAATCAAACGCAAAGGAAAAAAAAACATTTGATATTAAAGAAAGTTTTCAATGTGGTTTCCGTTTTCTACTAAACACAATTGCAGCCGTTTGCGAACCACAGCGGACATGTTTAATTCGGTCATCTTTTCACGAACTTTCACCGCAGCTTCCTCAATGCGTGCAAGTAACTGCTAACGAGTGTGGATCTGCACAGAATACACACAATCTATCATGTATTGTGTGAGATATGGATATTTCGCTTCCAAAAAAAAATTGTTTTTAAGTCAAATAGTCATAACTTTGGAACGGTAAGACCTCTGGGCTTCGTTTAGGTAATGTTGAAAAGGTAAGAGGTAGTTGTTATCTGACATCTGGATGAGAAAATTGAGGTCATGTGCACGTTCTTATGTCTTTTTTCCAAATCTCGGCCAAAGCTCCGTATCTCGAAGATTTCACTTTTTTTTAATTTTTTTAATGATTCTGAAAGGCCTTTCCAGCAAGCCAAAAACCCCGACCACAGGTTTAGAAATTAGCAATTTTACCCTGTACCCTCGGACCACCAAATCCGAAAATTTTCAAACCGCTGCCATTTCCCTCCCTTGCATTTTCGGAACCACCCTGTATATATGTATACTTACGTATACATTTCTTGCTATTTCTTAGCACACAATTTATTTTTTTGGAACAAAATGTCAACTCAGTTTAAATACGCTCACCAGAAAGGATGTAGTTTAAACAAAAGTTATTCAGTTTTCCATAACTTAATGTGTATTCCAAACACGCTACTTGCTACTTAAACCTATTGTAGTTATATACATATAAATGTATTAATGTACGAACACGAACAATTTCAATATCTGCTTTGGGTACCGAATTTAGTTACATATATCATACAATAATCCCACTTTCTTATACGTAAATATATTTAAAAAAAATTGATTACTATGTACAATTTTCATTACTTTATTTCTAAAAAAACTGCCTACTGAATTCAACTCAAATTTTGTTTTATTATACTGAAAACGGTATAAATATTGGAATAAATTGCATGAGGTGTCAAGAGACACCCGGTTGAAACGAAGTTCCTTTCGCTATATATTATGTACTAGTTAGTACAAACACGCCTAAGGCGCCCGTTGAAAAAACAAAAATAATTTAAATCGATCTTTAGAAAAAATACTTTTTGTAAAATGATAAACTTTTTTAAGAAAATTTTTGACGTAGAATACGTCTTACCTTACGGTATAGGGAGTCATGTCAGACAGTTATTGTTGTAATCTTTATTTCATTGATTATGAGGAAACGGCGAGATAACTTTTTTTAAAAATTTTTTTGTAGGTAAATGAAGATGTTATCTTTCGTTTGATATACATTTCATATTGGTTAATATCTTCCTAATATTTAAATTTCTCAAATGAAAATTGTTTAAACACATACACTCAAACATATGTGTGGTGTTTGGTTGAGTGTTTGAGTTTGTAGCGTGGACACAAACTATGATGCTGTTTCAGTGTGGACACAAACCTTCGGCTGTTGTTTTGATTGATGAAATATTGAAATATCGTATATTTACTTATGTATTTAAGTGAAACAAAATGTTAAATGTGAATTTGAATTTAACATGGATATATAATTATAAAAAATATATGAAAAAATTAATTCATACATTTTTATGTTAAATGAAAGTGCTGCCAAGTAAGCAAAATAACAATGCTGTTTGACAGCAGCTGACAGTTGACGTTTAGTAAATTAAAATAAAAACTACTAATCAAAATGGCACCTACACGAAATACAAGAAAGCAACGAGTGGCTGTTATGCAGAGAAATAAATACTCAGGTAAGTTTTGTGTTCCCTTGTTTATATATATTTTTATTAAAAATGTTAATTAATTTGTAGGCGCAACATCAACAACAAATATGCAACAAATCGCAACAGCAGCGGCAGCACCCAATATCAATCAAATAGGTAAGTTTTATACCTACATACATATACATATGTACATATGTATATATTAATGTAATGTATTAATTCCTAATAATGGATTTAATTTACAGTTCCTATAGCGGCAACAACAACAAATAGTCGATTTAAGTAAATAGGTATAGGTAATAGTAAATAGGTATAAGTAAATAGGTATAAGTAAATAGGTATAAGTAAGTAGGTATAAGTAAGTAGGTATAAGTAAGTAGGTATAAGTAAATAGGTATAGGTAATACGACAACAACAACAAAACAAAACATATTTATCCTATTTTTCCTACCATAAGCTTATGTATATTATCAAAAGTAACTATCAAATAAATAAATTCATTTGCTTATGTTATTTATCATTTATTGTTATATATGTTGTCTGTCTTATCGGATGGCGTATTCTACGTTAAACTTAATGGCCGTGTCTATGACACAGCCTGCAAGGACAGTCCGTGGCCGAAGGCCTCGGACAACTCTCTGCTGTTTTTTTGTAATAGAATGTATTTTTTAAACAAAAAGTCTATTTTAAGGTCCTTTTTGTAAGAATATCTATTTTATTTTCCCGAAATTGTCCTTTTTTAAAGAGAAGTTTGGAAGTTTTTGTTTGCATATAGTTTGATGAATTTTTCAAAAGCAACATTCCAAACAACCGCTGATGAAGATCTGTGGATAGATCTCAAATATCTATACGGGAATCATGAGGATGCATTTGCAAAACATATTTTTTAAAAAACGATATCTCTATTTCTATTTCGTTTCTGTATATTCACTGCCAGTATGAACGGTGGCGGGAGGCAAACCCAGTCCACCGCGTATTTGCATTTTACCTACTGCCAGGATATTTGATTGCAGCAGCCCTTATGGATCAGACGCTGACCAGTATGCAATATGTCGAATCTGGATTCTCTTTTTGTGGTTTCTATCCACCGTTGGCCCATTGGTTTGGCTTATCCGCCTTCTAAGGACAGAAGAATATGCCCCATTATTTGATGAGCTTCAGTGACATCAGTCACCTACTAAACCTGATTTGCTGCTCATTTGTTTCGACTTCTCACTGTAACTAGCTAACGAAGGTTTCCGAAAAGCCATTGCCCAGGACATACTGCGTGGAAGTAGTGAGCTGCTTGGACTGCCCAATGAAGGAATCATTTCTGGCCACTCCCAAGTGAATGGCTATCAGAAACTTTCCACCTCCATGGACGGTCCCATGGTATAGATGATCTTGAGCTTGAATAATAAAATAAAAAATATATTTTTTTTAGAGAACGTATTTTTTTGAAGAAATTTTTAAGAAAAGGTAATTTTTGTAAAAGAATTTTAAGGTATTTTTTTAAGAAAAGGTACTTTGTTTAAGAATATGAATACTTTACTTATATTTACTATTACACATATTAATTACTTGTCTTACACATATTAATTAAATTAATTTCAACATATTCCTCCAACTGGCTCTATCCTTTGCCTTTTCTCGCCAGTTGGTAACACTAAGGATACGGAGGGATTCTTCTGCCTGGTCTTTCCAGCGGAGTCTTGGTCGTCCTCTTTTCCTGCATCCATCGGGCACGTTATCGAAAACCTTTCGCTCAGGTTCATCTTCATCCATTCTGATAACATGGCCTAGCCAACGCAATTGGCGTAATTTTATTCGCCTAGCTATGTCCACGTCGGAATATAAATTATATAGCTCTTGGTTCCAGCGACGACGGTACTCGCCATTTTCCCTAACAGGACCATATATTTTACGGATAATTTTTCTCTCGAATACTCCCAGGTATTTCTCATTCGCTTGCGATATGACCCAAGTTTCGGAGCCACATGTCAAGACATGTAAAATGAGAGTCTGATACAGCTGGACTTTTGTCTGTCGAGAGAGGGCTTTGTTCCTAAACTGCTTTCTGAGGCCAAAATAGCATCTTTTTGCAAGCACAATTCTCCTATTTATCTCCAGGCTGACGTTGTTGTCCTTGTTCACGGCGGATCCAAGGTAGACTAATTCATCTACCACTTCAAATTAAGTCGATTGTCAACGTTCAAGTGCGGACCATGTCGAGAGGTTTCTCTAGTCGTTGACACCATAAATTTTGTCTTTCCCCCATTAACAGCTAGACCCACCTTTACGGATTGTTTTTGGATTCTTGAAAATTCTCCAATAACCTCTATCAAATGAAAATATACAAAAAAAAGAATATGAACAGGTTTTTGTTGAGAAAATGTACTTTTTTTAAGGAAAGGCACTTATTTAAGAAAATGTTCTTTTTTAAACTTCTTTCACTTTGGCTTTTCCAAATTTACTTTTTATAGGGTTCAAAACTACAATATATACTAAATATTGGTTACAGGCTCCACCTAGAAACTTCCCATTAAACAAAAAATTTCCCAACCAAAGCAAAAGTAACCAATATAGTTGATAATACTGGGTTGTAGCATAATAGTGTTAAAAAAGTTTAATTTATTTTAATTTATCCCCCAACCCGCAACGTGCGATAAGGAACTTCGTTCCAAAATATTCAACCAAAAATAACTGTTTAAGAGAGTGACGGTTTTAGTCTGGCACCGAACCCAATTTTATTTTATTTGGAGACGGTCACTTTTCTAAGTGCGCGGCGTACAAACTTTGTGTTACGAGGTTGCTGTTTATATTTCTGGGCTAATAATATGCAATCATTCAGTTTGTATATACATATCCGATTGATGATCGACCGATGGTATCAATTCATGCACAGTAGTTAGGCATCTGATGATGAACTTGTCACGGAGTTCGAAACTAGTCATGCCAGTGAGAGTGCATTACTGAATTGTCTAGTATTCCAACAAAAACCAACCTGACATTGTAAGCTTGTAATATGAATTTCTAATACATTAACTAAAACTAACCAAATTAATTATTAAATTCAAATTCAAAAAGAAAAAAAATTGTTGATCGAAATTGTTAATATTGTTTTTCAAAATGAGGTAGCTCTAAAACATGCTTTTTGAAGACATCAATGTCACGCAATAAAAAGAAATCATTTGTTACCAAATCGGGCATATAAGACGGATGACCCACCAAATCAATGTTTTTGCTAGGTAAATACGCGTTTGGTCGAGCTGATGTGTGAGAGGCGGTTCGTTTGTGCAATATTGACCATCCTGCAGTGCTTTTGCCACATGACCAATTATGTCGAAGAAGCATGCCACCAGTTGCTTTGAAGTGCTAAGTGCGCGAATAACTTATATTGGATTTGACTTGGCTTGAAAGACCCATACAGCCAATTGCTGTTTAGTCGCACCGCCATTGCATTTCCTCAACATATCCTTGCACCGAACGACACTAAATATTTTTGAGCTATTGACAAATTATGCGATATCCACCGCGTGAAAATTTGTTTATAACCCAATATTCACGCAGTGTTGAATATATGGGAGTGGAAATAATGCCAAAGGTTGCCTCTGTCTCACGGAATGTCACATGACGATCTCGCAATACCAGCTCACGCACAGCATTGATGTTTTCTTGTTTAAGAATGGATCTTGGATGACCTGCACGAAATGCATCCTGAACCAAACGTCAACCCAAAATAAATCCATGGCTGGTTGGTTGGTTGGATGAAAAGGCTGCAAGACAGCACGCTGTCTAGCACACTTAGGCTAAAGAAGCCCATTGTGATACCTGCAGTTTCCTCTATAGCAACTATTGACTAGTCGTCTCGCCAATTTGCTAGAATATGTCTATAAGACCTACAGAAATATCCTGTGCTAACTAACGGTGCTAACTAAATGTGTTCCGAATATCCTACCTCTCAGTCCTGCCAGAGCAGGGCAATCCAGGAGAAGGTGTTTCTACAGAGAGTGGAGTTTCAATGTCCCCATCTTAGGGCGTGTTTTCCTACTAGACAATGGCCCGTAAGTGTTCCTATCATTGTTGATAACCTGCCTCTCGGCAAGTTAAGTAGTTGTCTAGTCCTCTTCCTGTCCACCTGTGGCCAGAGGACCCAGGCTTGTTTGCAAGTTGAAGTCTCCACTTGTCCTTGAACATATTATCGGCCCAATGCCTGATCTGCAAACGGCAGGTAGTGATTGGCATACTAACACCTTCTTTTGCCGGAAGAACCTGTGCCGTAGTGCCCTGTATAGCTAACGCATCCGCTACGCAATTGCCTGGAATGTCGCTGTGTCCCGGTACCCAGATGAGCCTGATGTCAAAATACTCTGCCATCACCCTAAGTGATGAGTGGCATTCTTTCACCGTCAGGGACGTAGAAAACAGGGCTTCCAGGGATTTTATGGCAGCCTGGGTGTCTGTGTAGATACATATTCTCCGGAGGGTTGTGACATTACTTTTCAGTAGTTCAGCAACCTCCAGTAAGGCGGTAATTTCCGCCTGAAAGGAGATATTTACATTTAGGTCCGGCGAATGGACCCCATAGCCTACTTGCTCGTCCAACTTTGATCCATCCATGATCCATGACTTGTCCCAGGAATTCCTGTTCGGAATATAAGTCCTTAGATTTGTCGCTGGTAGAACGTAGGGGATACAGTTGTCCGTTTTTACGGGAATAGAGTTGAACCGGTGTAGCAATTCAGCGTGTCCGGAATGCACCGATATCATGACGCCACAATCTCTGATTCACACCAGGGATGTAGCAGCTACCGATTCGGACATGATATCAGGAGTACAGATGTTCTGGATAGCACTAAGTGCAGTACCTGACTTTGTGACCATTGCCCCACTAACGCTAATCAGTGGTTATCTTTGAATTTTCATCAAGGAATTCAGAATATATTTCTTTTGGAGTAACCTCCACCAAACTACGATGCCATAGAGAAGTATTGGTCTGACTATTGCCGTATAAATCCACATGGTGATCTTAGGAGATAGTCCCCAGTGCTTTCTTGTCGCCACTTTACAGCAGTAAAGAGCAACAGACGCCTTCTTCAAGACAGTTTTCTGTCGAGAATTATTCCCATATACTTGACCTTTTCCGTCAACTGTAATTGCACCCCATTAGCCTACAGCAGTTCAAATGCGGGTATTTTACATTTCCGAGAGAACAAGATAAGCTCGGTTTTAAGTGGGTTAAGTGAAAGTTCGTTTTTAGCGGTCTAGTTCGAAATCAAACTAAGTAGGCCGGTTGTACGAATGCTAAGTAAATTGAGGTTTCTACCCGAACAAAAGGCAAAGACCTGCCATTCGGCCCTGTCCAATTCAAGAAGCAGTTCATTGACAGAAGATGACCATAATAGTAGAGACAGAACTGTCCCCCCCCCCGTACGGTGTAACCCCCCGCCCCCTGCCCCCATCACGCGGTGTCAAAGGATGATAGACTGATTGGTCTAAAGTCATTTGGTTTGAGATGAGCGCATTTGCCCGCTTTCGGGACCAAAACCACTTTGGTTTACTTCCAAATGCTAGGAATGACTACCAGCATAAGGGAGCCCCTGAAGATTGCCTCCAACCAACTACAAGATAGGTATAGTGCCTCCTGTAGTTGCGCGGGAATTCTCCCGTCAGGTCCGGCTGATTTATAGAGCTTAAAGCATCTAATGGCCCATATCGGATTCTTCCTGCTCACTATTGAGCGAACTTTTTCGAAGCTAGGTGAGTTTCTACCTAACTCTTCTGGCTGATGACCAACATTCCTGTCATCGTTAGGAAATTGGGTATCCAGGAGAATCCCAAGAGAATCCCAAGAGACTCTTCAGACGAATACGTCAACGTTCCATCGTCTTTCATTAAGAACCCCGCACACGGTGGGTTTTTAGCGAGCACGCATCTTAAGCGTGCAGTCTGGTTGGTTCCCTCAATGGATTCACAGAAGTTTCGCCATGATTTCCGTTTGGCCTTCTTGATTTCACCTTTATATAGATTAAGACTAATCTTTTAAACGCCCCAATCCCTTTGGTCGCCGCTCTTTTTGGCCTTGTTGAAAAGCCTAGAATTTTTAAAAACTTCCTTTTTCAAAGGCTCGATATTTATGTGGAACGATGTTATGAAGGTCGGTTCCTCGCCTCTATTACATATAGTCAAGGATTCACTTATAATGAAACTAAAAAGAGACTCACCTCGATCATTAGTGCCGGAACTCGCCCATATTGTGTGGTGCGCTTTGGCATCGGCACTTATAATGGCGCTATAATTCCGTCTTTTCGCCTCCGATACAATATCCTGACGCACTTCGGAGGGGGTGATTCAGTATGGTCTTGCGCCATGTGCGATGAAACTAGCCAGATATCCCGCTGGCCGTTTTCCAGCGAGAGACTGATGGCGGTTGTATCGCTATCACTAAAATTCTGCAATAAAAGAGCATTTAATTTGTTTTTAATGAGTATGCAAGATCTTGGCCTACCTGGGGTTGATAGGACGAAGGTCCTGTATCCATTGCACCTGATACCACATATAGGCTCATTGACCGTCCATGGTTCTTTTATCAGGGCCACATCGGCTCCACCCTTCGCAAGATGGAGAATGAGGTTGGCAGATGCTGCCTTACTTACTGAAGATTTATCTGCAGGACTTCCATCATCTACAGGATCTTCAACACGGGGTACCTCGATCACGGTTGTCTCGTGATCACCCTCGCTAGTGATGGACAGGTCGATGATGCTGCCACTGTCGCCATCCAATATTGGTTCTTCAGCATCTACCGCCGTTTCAGAATGCTTTCCAGAATTTACATCTGTGGCTTCCGACTTCGACTCGACCAGTTTGCCACTCAGCGTATCCACTTTGTATACCCTGAGGGGTAAACTTATGAATCCAAACCGAATTTGGCCTTTGGACTCCTCTAGGGGTTTTAAGGAATACTGGTTCAGGACCAAAACTACCTGGCGGGAGGTTCCTATAGGGTCCTCAACCTTGACCACCTTCCAATCCTTTGCAGGAGTGGAGGAATTTCAGTGGTTGATTATCTTTAAGATCTCCAGTGGGGCAGTAGGTGAATTTGACGGGACCCAACCCCTAGCCCTTGGTCTAGAAGGTATATCCTTCCTATCCACGGCTTTGAGTTTGGCCCCCGGCCAAATCTCGCCTACCCGAATCATGGCGGACTATACAATCGCGCTGCTTGTTCATCAGAGCAGCCGATAAGTTTAGTGCTTCCCTGGAACCATCTCGCGTCTTCGCAGATTAGCACAGGACCAGTTTTGTCGTTGACGATGTCCATGAACACCGTAAGAAGGGCTCCTTCTATGAGGCGCAATTTATCCTTGGGGATACTTCCATCCTGGGAACCTTCATCCAAGATGCCAATGATTAGGCTGTCCTTCGCAGAAATAATTGCTTAGGCCACATATATAAACGGCAACCATCTAAGCCGACCACTTTCCTGTTTTCATCGGAAATTTTATCCACTTTTTCACTCGTTTTGAAACACTTAGTCCAATAAGGAACATTGTGATACCATGGGACGGTATACTCCATCCCCATCATTGAGCCTGTAAATTTACCTGGTGTGCATAAAGGGTGTTGATCTCATTCCGATATTCCAAGATGTGATTGAAGAAGAGACGTACATTAGTCCCTGTCGAACTAATTAGTATGGAAAGCTGGATATCGGAATAGTGCAATTTTCTGAGATAGGCACGGGGAAATGCACCCAGCCCTTGATCCTGAAGCACAGTGGAAATTCATTCTACAAAATCTGCTGCGGAGACCGTGCTTGGAGTGCTTGGTTATGAAAACCCGCTTAAGGACAAACCATGATAAGATGAATAAGAACACTGAAGAAGAACAAGTGGTGAAAGGAGCATTGCATGTACGGCAATGCAGAGCGGTATAAACTGAAGAGAAGAGAGGAAAAGCACTTGTTTAAAGGGAAAAGAGGTTGTAGAGAGAGAAGGAGGGCCGTAAAGTGTCCCAAAAAGTGCAGTCACATGGAGCAGGGCCCCCGTTTTGTAGAAATAGGTATGGGAATCTAGTCGCAGATGTCCAGAGTATATTGGGTATATGGGTAGATCACTCTCCGCTTAAAATGCCCCGGGCAACTTCAATGCAGATGAGGGAGTTAGGCAAATACGGGGCAATGGGGTCGAAAAGATTTTATAGCAGTGGATGTTATCACTGTAGATGCTGACACCAAAGGCAGTGATAACTTTTCATCCTAAAACCTACTTTGCCATCTAGTTTGGAGCTATCAGTGTAAAAGCCTAGATATCTTCTATAACCTGGTATTAGTCCCTTTTTGTCCTGCCTGTCCGGAATATGAGTGGATAAGTTTCTCTCAAAAGGTAAATCTCGGTGTCATGTAATCCACTCCTATGGCGGATTGAAGCAGATCACTTAAAATCGTGCCTTGACCACATGGGCTAGTGATACATCGCAAGAAATACCTTAACCGGATTGTCGACGTTACAAACATTTGCTTGCAATTCTAGTGCTAACAGGTGACGGATGACCCCCAAACCCTCGGTAGGGGTTTTGCGAATTTTGACAATAGACTTCGATAAGTGATTTATTCCAGTGCCGGACTACAAAGGACAATAATATCAAGAAATATCGGGGAAAGAAAAGCTGTTTATACCCAGGAAATTATTTTTGGGCCATCGGAGGACGACTTATATACAAATATGGGTCTAAGGTTTCTGTCGAGAAACACATCTAAATATATTGCATTATCCGTTAGTCAAATTTTTCTACCACATAAAGACAAGCGGTGTTTTCCGGATTTACACTCATCCCATTCTTCGTGTCCCACTTAGAGGGTCTCCTTATTAAGTCTTTGAGAACCATATCCGGACGGTTATTGCCTTTGTACTGTAATTGTCATGTCGTCAGCATATACTAGGACTTTGTAACGTGATCTCTCCAGCTTTAGCAACACACTATTAAGTTCAAAATTCCAGAGAAGTGAAGATAACACTCTCCTTTGTGGCGTTCCTCTATTCACAGTTTGAGTTGGAGTCATGTGTCCCACGGACGAAATTATGCGCCTTCTCGTAAGTAATTCATAGAAAATATAGTCAACACAAAATGCCGATAGAGTCGATTTTGTCGAGAATGAATATTACCTTGGATTATCTCCATCAAAGGGGAATATTTGAGAGCTTTGTCCTGTCTTGTTTCTTCAGATATCTCAGAGATATAGGAGTCACTGCGAGGACTTTGCGCAGTCTGCAAGTCTTAGAAGCGGTTTCAATGACTTCGCAGAAATGATTCCATGACCTCCTCATTAAAGATCTTAACTCTTTCTTATATTCTTTAAGTTTAATTTTGTTCACATTCCAGTCTCACTCCATCCTTGAGGACTTAAAAAAAATGGTTTCCCATTACATCCCATGAAGGGACCGGGAGAACTTCTCACAATCACTGAGCTGTGTGCTTTCCAGTTTTCACTCACTGATTGGGACCTACAGTTTTACACCGATTCCGAACGGTATTTTGAGAACCTTTTTCAGGGTTATATACTCGATAGTGGCGCCGTCACTTTCCGAGGTGACCGCCGCCGAAAGAAATTTTAAGGTGGTCAGAGCAGGGTTCGAACCCAGGATCTCATGTACAAGAGCCGCGCACACTACCCATTGCACCTCCAACGGCCACTATTAAAAAGCTTTCTACAAGACTTTCTCAGTATTTTCAGATCCTTGTTCCACCACGGAGATTTCTTCTGACCTCGGTAGGAACCGGTGGGGAATAAGGAATCCCGTGATTTGTTTTGATCTGAGGTGAGGAGATCGGTTAGATCGTCAACCTCAATGGTATTGACTGGTTCGGAGAGATGAATTGTTTTCATAATCCCGTCCAAGCTTGGTTTGAACTTAGTTAATTTTGCCCTGCGAACTTTTCTTGGAACCGGCAGAGTGACGATGTTTGCTAGAGTGCAAACTCGCTATAATGATTGCCGGAAACAAATGCGAAGTCCAAAGGTATGATGTAATGCAAAGGTGCCATCAAGGACCTCTTGTCTATCTTTAATAATAAAGGTGAGATCAAACGTGGTGAACAAAATATTCTCAAAAAGTGTCTCTCCTCTATAATTTAGTATTGGAGCTTTCCCAAATTGACCCCAGCGGGACCAATTTTAACATTCTCCACTTCAATAATTAGCTTCCTCAACAGAAGCTGAGGCAGACGCTAACCACATGTGCCCATTGCCTGTTTCCAAACTAGTAACGGTATCATCTCCATCGCAATAGTTAGATAAAATAAATATGTATATTTAAATGTTCCTCCCCGAATATACAAGTTATAGGCATTTCTATGGCCTTGAAAACGAAAACCTTGTACTCAGGGGTCTTCAATCCACCAATACTGACGTGATTTGTCGAGGGTTCTTGGATGAAGACGGCATCGGTTTCAAAATTTGTATATGGAGGAGGAAAGCTGCAGACGCAGCTTTATAGTGTTGGAGGTTAATCTGTAGTATTTTCAACAAGTGCAGTTGCGTCCATGTCCACCACCTTGTTGTTGACCTCGTCGTCGGTGTCTTCCAGGAGGGTATCTAAAAGCTCATCAATAAGCTGTGATTTGGGCAATGAAATTCCATTTGTCGTAGTATGCACAGACGCTCCAACATTCGCAGCATCGCCCATCTCTACTTATGTGTTTTTGGCTCCGTCGATGTCTGCCAGGAGGCTAGCTGTGTTCTCGTTAACCAGCTTCTATTTGGACAATGAAGTAATTTCCCCAGTAGTAAACACCTGTGTTAGGTTTGTTGTCCTGGTGACCCAAAGATGAATCTGGCCGAAGCTACGAATTGACTTCAGGTTTTCTGAAAAAAGATATTGACTCGGTGTTAAATACAATCATGACTTGTCGTCGAAGTTCTTCATGGTCCGCCAACGTGCCAACCTTCCAATTGGCAGATGGAAGAACATGATTACAGGTTCTTAATAAGCGTATGGCAAACTCCTCACTATCTTTGATGGACGCTGGTATACATGAGCGTGCCTTTGGACGCGACGGGACATCGTTCTTGTCAACGGCATCTAGTTTGGTACCAGGCCAAACTTCTGCCACCTTAGCAAGAGTTCTTTGTACAGCTCAATAGATAGCTTATTTGGCCTTGGAACCAGCATGTGTAACAACAGCCGCAAGTGGATGCAGGAGAATCTCCACACACCTCATAGTACGGACAAAGATGCTTCCATTTGCATGCCCTCTGTCGACAACCGCTATAGAGAGCCGTTTTTCTGCGTCAGCACTTCACTCAACGCACTCGGTCCGCGGTTTCAGGTTACCTTGTGTCGTCTATTCTTTGGCGGATCATCGGGCATTCGAAAGCGTTTCCTGACTGTATCGAGACGAAGTCACCGGCGTATCGTAGGGCGGTCAAATTCGTTGCTCAGTTAAATCATATCTTTTGCCTTTCGGTTAGGTTTCTCGGATCGCCGACTATTTCTCCATCCGCTTGACTGCTTTGTTCCACGACTATTAAATTGTACTGTAGTTTTGAAGTGTTAACGTCTATAGGTGCGGGTAGGGGCTAAATTCAAAAAGTGAATACATCCAAACACAGTTTGTCCGATTGCGATCACACAGATTTTCCGACTGCGATCACACGGATTGTCCAACTGCGATCACACAGATTGTTTGGCATTAAACTCCTCCGAAACGGCTGGACCGATTTGTACGAAATTTTGTGCACATATCGGGTAGGTCTCAGAATCGGCCCCTAAATAGAACACAGATTTGTCCGACTGCGAAACACATACTGTCAGACTGCGGAAAAAACACACACTGATGTAGCGGCAGCGAATAGTTGTCTTGTGTGGGTGCGAGCACTCTCAGAGCAAAGAGAATAATGACGTGATCATGCGTATATAAAAATGAGACAGCAAGAGAGCAACGAAATTTGTGTGAACTTGTGTAGCGTATGTACGAACATAACAATGTATGTATGCACATGTGTCTGTTGCTTTGCCTTCTCTTTGTTTTCTGCGGGTATAAAATAAAAAGTATTAAGCAAGAAAATACTGGCACTTGTCTTTAAATATTTTTAAGTGTCATTAAGTATTAAAATTATTTAAATGTAACGTCATCATATGATTGAACGCATTTTCTTATTATTGTGAAAGGTAAGTCCATGGTAGAATGAAAAGGTAAACTCGGTATACAGCTGATTTCAATTTTTTTCTCGTTGTTTAGTTTTAGATTCAAAGGTTTCGTTTTTGTACTTTTCTGTATACATTTATTTGTTGGTATACGTATGTGTTGACTTTAACATGAGGAGAGCCTAAACAAAAAAAAAATGCCTGTTGTTCTCGCCCGCTATTGTTGTTGTATCTACTGCGACTACTTGGTATTTTTACTATGGGTAAGTCAAATAAAATGTGGGTGCCGAGCACTCTCAGAGCAAAGAGAATAATAACGTATTATACGTACATATGTATATAAAAATGAGATAGCAAGAGAGCAACGAAAATTGTGTGAGCTTGTGTAGCACATGGTAAAATAAGGTAGGTAAACTCGTTAGAACAGATGTTTTAAATTTTTTTATTCTGGTTAATCGTTTCAGCTGTCAAACTCATATGAACTTTGTTTTTGTACTTTTTTGTATTCCTGTGTTGTTGGTATACTTACGTGCAAAGGTTGACAACTGAAGCGATTGAAACAAAAACAAAGTGCGTGTTGTTGCTGCCTACAACAACAACAACGTCTACTGCTACTACTTGGTTATTTTATCTAACATAACAATGTATGTATGTATGTACATGTATGTGTCTGTTGCTTTGCATTCTCTCTGTTTTTTGTAGGAATGGGCGAATTGGTTCAAATATTTTGCACCGAACAAAATTTGAAGTTTGCGTGGTGAATTTCTAATGTCAAAAATTAGACTAGGCTACTATAAATTTTGACAACGAACCAAATAATGGCATTTGTGTAACAACAAGATGTATTTGGTAAGGTGATAGCATCAACAATGCTGATTAGTTTAGTTTCATTCATTTGGCCAACGAAAATTGTCAAATGTTGTTTAAACAATTGTGTTTGCATTGTTTAAAATTAAAAATATAAATATATGCAATTTTAAGTCATTTTTAGAGTTTTATTTCTGCTGCTGCCGCCACCTTATTGAATACATCTTGCTAAACAGGGACACAAATGTTTTATTTGTTTTGGTTTTGTCGTTTGTCTTTGTCAAAAAAGCCCCTTGGCTAAACTGCACCTTAAACAATTCTTCAAAAGTCGCAAATATAAGTTATTTTTTCTTTTCAACGCCACCACTCACTGACTTGTGAATCCGCATCACATGACATCACATGAATCCGCACAGCAAATTGACAAAATTTTATCTACCATATCAAAATTTATTCACCCAATTTAACCACGGACTAAAAGAGTTCGATCCGCCCACAGCATAAGCAAGAAAATAATGACACATGTGCTTGCACTGATCTTTAAATAATTTTAAGTATTAATATTATTTAAATGTAACGTCATCATATGATTGAACGCTGTTTTTTATTGTTCAATGTAACATTTAGTAATGTGTTCATAGAAATCGAACAGGTACCAGGTAATAAAATGGTGTTAACACATCGCCCGTGAGTTCGAACACTCATTGTGTTAGTGTAATTCATCTACGGTCCAAGGAGTGTAGGGAATTTGTGATCGATCGCACTGTAGCCCCATGAGTACACCAACTACCTGTTACCCGCTAAGCCGCCCAAGTATCAGTGAGTCACCGCTACAATAAAGACAAACCAGATTGGGGGAGTTGGTTATGACTAGTATCATACCTGTGTTAAACAGCCGCCCCTAACATAGAGAACAGTTCCGCGATTCGACAATCACTAACAGCGGGCAGACCGTTGTGGATTTATTTTAAGCAGAGGACCACGGAGGCGCCACTCTCCTGAATTACCCTATGGTAGGTACCTACCCCTTGACTACCATTGTTTCTACCAAACTCAAAAATGTATATTAGATAAACAGTATTTCAAATTTGGCCGATAGACATCGATTATGAACTACTGTGCGACGGCTAAATAAAATTGTGATATTTGCCTTCAACCATCAACCACGACTTGACAACATAACAAGACCCTGCAAATACTCGTAGATCATAAACATTGAGCTGCCTTTAGTGGACGATAATTAGGTGGATCCTGTATTTTATATATTTTCGTAACAATTTCATGTTACAAAACTCCATTGTAAACCTACATATGTATGCATTGTCACTATTTTGCATAACTCTGAAAGAATTTACCGAATATGAACCATTTAGTATAAAGTGACAACAAAAGAACTTTTGGAGCATTGAAACTCCACAATTTACAGCCTATCACAATGACAGCATTCAACATATTTGAAAACAACGTTGGTTAGTAGACCAACATACCGCCATAGAAAACGCGTTCACTCTGTGAAGTACTCCTTTGTTCACCTCCACATTTTGCGGCTTTGGTGATGATGACTTTTGGCGGCATATCTTAAAACTAAAACTCCATTCATACGGAGCCCTATGCAACACGGAATAATATTTATCGGTTGACCTCAAGCGACATTGTAAGTTGCCGATGTCTAGTGTTATGTTATGTGGCGTTTTCGTACTAGTGCTGTATGAATAGCGAACGGAAAGTGCACTCAATGAATGGTGTCTGCATGGAACTATTGTGTGTTAGTCGTTTACATTAGGGTGTACCTTGTGTTGTGAATTGTTAAAGGAAACTTCATTCAGAACAGACCGATTACTTTTTTGTTGGGGCTTTTTCTATCCGATACACGAAAAACAAGATAACAATGTTTTGAATATTTAATATGTTTTTGGGATTTTTTACATAGATATTCTCAAAAGTTTACCATTATATTTCACGATAGCTAAACTACAGATTTTGGTCCAAATTTTTTTTTTCATATTGTTACGAATTTCTAAATTATTCGTGAATAAATCAAGGTTCTTTTCAAATTACGATAAGTACAACAGTTCAATTTGTTTACACAAACTTATCATTCGCCATCAGTGGGTGAGTTCCCAAACGTCATTTGCAATGCAACTGAACAAAGTCCTAAACCAACCGTGTAAACGTTGACAATGTCATGCATCCCTAAAGTAGCGTTCACAATGGCAGCAACGAATTTGTAATTCAAGCCTTCTAGTTCCCACTCACAGTATTGCATATTTGTATTGAATTTGTTCGAATCAGTTTATTCTACTGACCGCTAGGGGCGCTCTACTTCGAATTTTGTTTTAAAACTTGAAAGTATGAATGAAAATGTAAACATTTTGTATCAAAACAAACATTTTAATAAATAATATTATCTGTAGAATCTGCCAATAACAATAATTTCACATATAATTATAATTTTTTATTACCAAGAATACAACACTGTCGCTGGCTTTCGAACAAATCAGCTGATGCAAATGTGAAATGTGTAGTTGTTTGTAGTAAGTGTAGTTCGCGCCAATTTTATTAATAAACAAAAGAAAAAAGTTTAAAAAAGCTGACATTTTCAGGTTTATCGAAACAGTCCAAGGCCATGACATATTATGGAACATAAGTTTCTAAACATTTCTATAGAAAAATTTGAAAACATTTCTAAAGAAAAATTTGAAAATTTTCCTATAGAAAAATTTGAAAATTTTCCTATAGAAAAATTTGAGAATATTTCTATAGAAAAATTTTAAAACATTTCTAGAGAAAAAATTTAAAACTTTTCTAAAGAAAAATTTTAAAACATTTCTATAGAAAAATTTTAAAACATTTCTATAGAAAAATTTTAAAACTTTTCTAAAGAAAAATTTGAAAATATTTCTTTATAAATGTTTTCAAATTTTTCTATAGAAAAATTTCAAAACTTTTCTATAGAAAAATTTGAGAATATTTCTATAAAAAAATTTGAGAAGATTTCTATAGAAATATTTAAAAACATTTCTATAGAACAATTTTAAAACTTTTCTAAAGAAAAATTTTAAAACATTTCTATAGAAAAATTTTAAAACTTTTCTATAGAAAAATTTAAGAACATTTCTATAGAAAAATTTCAAAAAATTTCTATAGAATAATTTTAAAACAATTGTATAGAAAATTTTTAAAAGATTTCTATAAAATTTTACAATTTTCTATAGAAAAATTTTAAAACATTTCTAGAGAAAAAATTTAAAACTTTTCTAAAGAAAAATTTTAAAACATTTGTATAGAAAAATTTGACAACTTTTCTATAGAAAAATTTTAAAACTCTTCTATAGAAAAATTTGAAAAGTTTTCTAAAGAAAAACACTTAATACTTTTTGCTCCGGGTAGTGGTACAAATCTGAGGTCCGTGTCTCACATTTAATTTTTCTATTTTTACTGTTTGCTTTTTCGTTTGTATTGCAATTCTCCATGGTTTTCAATCCCCAAATATGTATATTGCTGTGTAATGTAAACAATGTTGCCAGTCAGCTGTTTTTTCGAACTTATTAGAACAAATTTGTTGCTTGCATTGTGAACGCCTGTTGAATTTGTTGCTATCATTGTGAACGAGCCTTAAATGTATAATAAAAGTAATCAGTGCGTATTAAAAGCAAAAAAGCAGTATTATATTATTATTTAAAGAAACTTTTTTAAGTTTATTCAGTGAAATATAATAGACTTTCGAATGGAAGCAGCTCCTTTTGACAACACGTCTTCAAAGTGAAGGCGATTTTAGTAAATTCTTTACATTTTGACACACGTCTCCACAACTTTTTTTCTGTTATTGTTTTTTCGGCAATAAAGCGTTTTCTTCTTTGACTTTTAGAATATGTTTGTAAGTAATTTGTATTTCAGTAATTCCATCAAATTGTCCAACATAATATTTTTTACCATTAACAGCGCCATTCTCGAAGCAACTGATTGCAGAAAACTGTTTATTACAAAGTGTTTTTATGTGTTTTTATTACAAAGTAAACAACACACTTGTTTGCATTGTATCGAAACAGTATTTAAACCGCATCACTACAATGTCTTTTGACGTTTTGGAACTCACCCAGTGTTGCCAGAAGCTATCTAAAAAAACATGCCAAAAAAAGTGCAATTTGCAAAAAAAAAGTGATAAAACTGAAACAATCAAAAATGTTAGTATTGCGGGCAATTTCGTAGACCATACATATTTGAGCACCCTTACTCATAGAGATGGGGGCATATGTCATATGATACGGAAAAGTGTAACTCATGGAATGAGTCATATTAGATCTATGGACCAAATTCGTTTTGAGACTTTTGAGCCATGCCCGTCTGTCTGTCTGGCTAGTTTGGTGAACACTGTAACTGCCGTAAACCTCTTCAACGATTACGATTAAATTTTGTCATTGACAATTATTAAACCAAACTTAGTTAGGGATTGCAAGTGGGTATTATGACCACACTCCTTCTGGTATATCCCATACAAATCGACATATTTAGTATCGACATATTTAGTATTAAACATATTAGCTTCAACTCAGATATTGCTTAATAATCTGTAAATTTGTACTTAACTGGAGGAAATTGGCGAGGTCACTACGCCCTCCCATGCAAAAGCTGGTCGGCCGTTCGGGATATCGATATGATAACTTGTGTAAAAAACTTCCAAAATTTGTGAAGTTTGAATTAGGCTTCATTTCGTAAACCGCCACTCAATCACTGAAACTATGATGATTTTGCTACACCCATTTATGTGGCTCCCATACAAAATATGGGCGGCTTTCGGGATTATCGACGGGATTATCGAGTGTGTAATTGAAAATGTTTGTGGTAACCATTTTCGAACCTCCCATATAAATGTTGAGCGGACAATTACCTGGTAGTCATGATAAATACCCCAAATATACAACACACCCTAATGAAGTTGCTAATAAGATAATATTTTGCAGATATCACTCTGCTATTGAATATGGGCACATTTGGCACGGGTAATTGAAGGGTGGTCGACTGCCAATACAAAAATATAAACCTTTTTTAATGACACTGGAACATAAAGGATGACTAAGGGTGACGCTATGTTTAAGTCGGTTTACCCGACTAAAATTTTTGTACTTGTTTCGAGTTAGGTTTAGCAACCATTATCGTTTCAGTACGTTAATTTTTTTCCTAAATTTCGTTTCTGTAATAGGCTTATAAAAACTGTATCGGATAATACTATGGGTATTAAAATTTTAAACACGTACTCAAATTTTATCTTTATTTTAAAAATATATTTAATTAAAATAAATTGTTTATCAATTTGTTTATCAATAAAATTAAAATTTCATAAACGAAAATCATACTTAAATTACAAAATGTATATCATTTCAATACTAAAACTATATAAACTCAAAAGCGGTTAACCAAGTAACCCCTTTAATAAAGCTGTTTTCGTTTTTTAAAGTCATTAAAGTAATTAGGTGGTTGAACCGTCTATTTCATTTTGACCAGTACTAAACTTAAGGCAAAATTCACAAACCGACAAATTTATTTGTGGTTTTTTAGAGTCATCTAATCCGTACATCAAAATTAATGAAATTAATAGAAACTTTCGCGGTAACAGATTTTTTAAATGCCAACTAACGTACATATTTAACATCTACACCCGTGATAATGCTGTATATGTTACCATTCCTGGTTGAAAATAAGCATTATTTCAGAGTTCAGTTCCGAAAAACAGGTATACATTAAAAAAAAAAATTAATGTGAGTCCGATCACAGGGGAGATGTGTAAACATCTAGTAATGAAAATTTTTTTTTAAGTTGGAAGTACTTATGCTTTTAGTATATTTTTTAATTAATCAATTAAAAGTATCAAAACTTTCAATATTGTAAATACATAGGAATTTGCTGGTTTTTGTTTGTTTTATTTAACTTATTTGGTTAGTAAATGGGCATACTGAAGTATATATGTACTGCATTAAAAATTACAGTAAGCAGTAAATTTACTGATTACTGAAAAAATTCAGTAAATTTTTACTGATAATGAAATTTAATTTGCATTACCAGTAAAATCATAGGGCCGTATTCATAATAATCAGCAATCGGGCATTACTGATTACTAAAAATTCAATGCACCTCATCATAATCATGTAGGCACTTTATAAAAATTCCTGAAAAAAATGTTAATAATCAGTAAAAATTTACTAGTTAAAGAATTATTTTTACTGAAATTTTGGTAGTACTGCAAAGTGCCCATCTATGGTAAATGCCTTAAGTACAAATAGTTAATATTGGCTTATGGTAACTAAAATAAGATATATAAATTTTTCATTCGATTGTATTTAAAAATCTATGGAAAACTGCATCTATAGTAGTGGAATTGTTGGTTGTGGGGGTTTGTGGAGAATTGCTCATATGCAAGTGGAAAACGTCAAATAAAAATGTTGATAAAGCTTGCGACTGTGGGTTTGCAAAATTTGTATTAAAATCTCCACCCATAATAATTGGCATGAGATTGAGATTGTTACCCAATTGTCGTGCACCAGCTTCAGTGTAAGGCAACAGTACGTAATGAAGATATGTTATAATCTTAATTTATATTGGAATCTAATAGAAATTTTATTAGAATTAACATTACCTCCATTCAGCTTTGATACACTTTGTGTTGTTTTATGTTCTGAGTTATAATTTTTTGGTGTTTTGTAAAATATTTTATTATTTTGTATTTGTTGCGGTTGACAAGTTACTAATCAGCTGTTTACTGAAATGTAATGCATGTAGTTATTTTACAACAATGGTTTTCGAAAATTAGTAGCTACTATTGCACACTAGATGGTGCTTATATGCAGCTGTTAAGTATGAATGACAATCTCAAAGACGAAGAAGACTTATAGTTTGACAAGTTTAGTTTTTAGTTTTGCTTATTTTGCTTTGTTTTAGTAAATTTCTTATTAAAAGTGCAAAAAATCTTTTTAAAAGTTATTAAAATTAAATGTTTTTGTTTTCATTTTATTTATTTGTTTCCATTTGCCTACGATAACATAATGTACGACAATTAGTGATAATTAGTCGCTACTATTGCACACTAGATGGTGTTGAATATATTGTATGCAGCGTATGATTACACTCATACATAGCTCACACCGATTTGATAACGCTTTACGATTGGTTAACGATTACATCGCACATCTTACTCTAAATTTGTGATTGTATTGTGAAAAAGATTTTTACCCCCAGCGTATAGATGTTTACACATCAAAATGCAATTTATCGACAAAAAATTCAGAAAATGAAGCCAGAAAAGACAATAGTTTGCAAAAATTGCCCTAAAAAGTGCTCAAACGCATTTAGCACGTTTTTTCAAAAAAAAAAAAGTGCAGAAGACAAAAAACAGAGCTAGAATTGCACTTAAAGTGCTAAACTGGCAACACTGTTCGCCATTACTCTTTATTGAATAAGAATTATTACTTGACGGTGTATTATTTTAGGCGGGTTACATGGTGAAATGAGAAGGGAAACTCGGTAGACAGCTGATTTCAATTTTTTCTCCTTGTTTAGTTGGCCGCTTCTGTCAAATTCAAAGGTTTTGCTTTTGTACTTTTCTGTTTACATTTATTTGTTGGTATACGTATGTGTTGACTTTGACATGAGGAGAGCCTAAACAAAAACAAAATGCCTGTCGTTCTTGCCCGCAATTGTTGTTGTATCTACTGCGACTACTTGGTATTTTTACTATGGCGGGTTACATCAGACTGACTCGCTATTGTACACCGCACATCTACAATTTATTCAACTCGCAATCAGCGACATCGGCAGATTCGCGAACATTCTCATGATAACTTATCTCTTCTCGAGATAAGATCAAATATTCGTGGTGAGTAGCTTTTATTCTGGTAACAATAACATATTCTTATTTGTAACTAACATTATCAAGATAATCAAGTTACAACATTAACCACCCTGTTGTTTAACATTTTAAACATTATTTTGGCAAGCCAAATATGGAAAACATTTATATGTAAAACATTTATCGTTACAAAAATTGTTTTAACGTAGTACGAAAATTGAGCTACAATAAAGCACATAGTTTTGCTTAGGGGCCACAGACAACCATGGTTACATAAAGAAGTTAACAGATATCTCCAACCGGCCAGATCTTTAGTTTTTGGAACGAAGTTCCTTATCGCACGTTGCGGGATGGGGGCTAAATGAAACAAAACTAAACAATTTGTTTTTAACACTATTATGGTCCAACCCAGAATTATCAACTATATTGGGTACATTTGCTTTGGCGTGTGTCAAAACTAACATATGTTGGGAAATTTCTTGTTTAATGGATTTCTAGGTGGAGCCTGTAACCAATATTTAGTATATATTGTAGTTTTGAACCCAACAAAAAGTAAATTTTCTTACATAAGTGCTGTTTCTTAAAAAAGTAAATTTTCTCAAAAAAAAATACCTATTCATATTAAAAATGTAACTATTCTTGAAAAAAATACCAATTCTAAAAAAATTCTTAAAAAAACTTTTTTTTTCAAAAAATACCTTCTCTTAAAAAAATACACTTTCTTACAAAAATTCCATTTCTTAAAGGTTCTTAAAAATAAAATAATCAGGGCTGTCATAGAAACCAATGTTGTCAAATTAAGAAATACTAAATTTAGAAAAGCCAAAGTGTAAGACTGGCAAAAAAATAGTGCATATTATTACAATTCCATTTATTACCTTTTATTTGAAATATAAGCAAGAACATTTTCTTAATAAAAAAAATATTTTTTAAAAAAAAAGTATTTTTTTTAAATAAATACCTTTTCTTAAAAAAGTTAATTTTCTTACAACGAATGACTTTTTCTTAAAAAACTACATTTTCTTTAAAGAGTCGGTTTTTTGTCAAACAAAATAACTTTTCTTGAGCTAAGATATATATACTTGAAAAAAGGACCAATTCTAAAAAAAATTACCATTTCTTAAAAAAGTAACACTTTCTTCAAAAAAATACCTTTTCTTTTCTTGAGATAAGTAAATAAATAATTGTTTTCCCGTTACATCCCATGAAGGGATTAGGGAGAGCTTGTCACAAACCTGTGAGCTGTGCGCGTTCTAGTCTTACACTCAGTGATTGGTGGCCGTCGGTGGTGCAATGGTTAGTGTGCGCGGCTCTTGTACATGAGATCCTGGGTTCGAACCCTGCTCTGACCACCTTAAAATTTCTTTCGGCGGCAGTCACCTCGCATTGTGACGGCGACACTATCGAGTATAAAGCCATGAAAAAGCTTCTCAAAATACCGTTCGGAATCGGTGTAAAACTGTAGGTCCCAATCAGTGAGTGAAAACTGGAAAGCGCACAGCTCAGTGATTGTGAGAATTTCTCCCCGGTCCCTTCATGGGATGTAATGGGAAACCATTTTTTTTTTTTGACCGGTTCTGAAAGGTATTTTTACACCGGTTCCGAAAGGTATTTTGAGAAGTTTTTTCATGGCTAAGTACTCGATAGTATCGCCGTGCGAGGTGGTCGCCGTTGAAAGAAATTTAAAGTGGTCAGAGAAGGAGCATTAAAAATCAACCCTCTAAACCAGACAATTTAAGAAATAAAAGAAAATTTTTCGATCAGTTTTAATTAAATTATAAAATAAAAGTTTATTATTCTTCTTTAAAATCGTCTATTATTAATAAATTGAAAAGTATAGCTGATAGAAAAAATCTGACTTAATATCTGAAATCAGTGACCTAAAAACAATTACTTTAACACACATCTCTACATATATAAAAATTACGTGTATGTTCGTGATCGCTAAACTCAAAAACTACAGGACCGATTTTGACCAAATTTTATATGCATGCTCTATGGGCTGTGAGTAGTCTTTCTGTGTTGTTTGAAGTTCGTCCGACAGATGGCGCAATATTTAGTTGTTTTGTGTTTTTGGCGCTGATGTCGATTTCGGTTATTTCTGAACCGATTTGTTTCAAATTCGCAACATACAATTCTTAGGCAAAAGTAAAGGTTTTGATAAAATAGATGGCGCCCACGTCGAGATATTAATCATTGTTTACCATCTGATTTTATAAATACTTTTGAAGGCAGGACGAAGTCTGCCGGGTCAGCTAGTATTACATAAATAGAACAGCAGCAAACATTCACATATTAAAAATGGAAATCGCGATTTTTATCAATTCAGATTTCTCAGTAAATTGTTGACAAAATCAAAAGTTTGATTCGAAATAAAGGGTCCGCCATCTAACGTTTTTTTTTCAACTAGTGAACGAATATGGTTGTGTATACGCTTGAACAACGCTGGGAAATATTGCGACATTACTTTGAAAATCATGGTAATAGTGCAGAATGTGTGCGAAAATTGCGTACGGATTTTGGAAGAAGAGAAGCACCGTCAGCTCCGATGTTCGTTATCTTGTGAAAAAAGTGAAAGAAACACCTCGGAGCTGCGATTTGACACCGTTGGGCAATTATTTGTGGCGTGCCCTCAAAAATAAGTGTTACGCCGACAAGCCAGAGACAATTGGCGCTTTAAAGGACAATATTCGTGAAGCCATTGGTGAAATACAGCTGCACGCAATCGATAATGTCCTTAAAAATTGGACCGATCGTGTGGCTACTGCATGGCCAGCCGAGGCAGCCATTTGAATGAAATTATTTTCCATTATTAACCGGAAGGATTGTACTTTCAAATAAAAAAAGAAATTGGAGAAAATATTCAGTAGTTTTTATGTTTATAGCATTTTCAAAAAAAAAAGTTATTTGGCGGACCCGTTATATTGAGCTAACTGCTTTTAGAGCAAAACTAATTTTTCTCGCATTTTGCATTTTTTAATTAATTTTTAAAGAGGAAAACAATTTTTTTTTTATAAAATTGTTTTTTTTTTAACTTCAACGATATCTCTGAAACTACACGCAAAGAAAAAAAAACGTTTATTGCTCGGTTGCCACAACTATACTTTGATTGATTTGTATTAATTTATTAATCGCAACCGTTCATGTAGTTCTCCCAAATAAACTCATATATCGCAAATGTGAATCATATTGTTGCAAACGAGTTCTCGTTTGCATTAAACGCGTACAAAATTACATTTGCCGCAAGTTAAAAACCGTTTGCGATAACTGAAATTAGCCATTTTTCTAATGAGTGCACATATCACGAAGAACTGAAATTTCGCTCATTCTCCCAATCTGTCGACTGTATACACAGTCTTATCACCTCGTTTGGCATACACACTCACGCATACACATTAAAGTGATCACACACTCTGATGCTTCTACCTTGTCGATATGTATCTTGGATGGACAATTGAGGCGTTGTAGTTTGCTGCGCTTTTAGTTTTTATTTGAATGTAAGGCGAGACGGACGTGCTAGTAGACACTGAAAAGATAGACAAAAATTCCAACCTTTTTAATGTTGTACTGAGTAGATTAACTACAACTACAACTCGGTTGCTGTAACTACAACTCGGTTGCTGTAACTACAACTTGGTTGCTGTAACCGAAAAAACCGTTGGTGGAACCGTTTTTCGTTTATCACAAACGTTTTTTCAGCTTTAATTTTTCATAACTCGTTTACTGCAAACGTTTTCCAGTTCTCGCAAACGTTTTTTTAGTTAGGATCAACTACAACTCGGTTGCTGTAACCGAGGGAACAGTTGGCGGAACCGTTATTCTTTGCGAGTTTTGAACGAGTTTTTTCTTTGCGTGTACTGGGTAAAGTTAAAAACAATGTAGGCACGGATTAAAGATAATTTTGTTGACGAGTTTCGGTTTTTAACTGAATATGGTGCACCGTTTTCAAGTTATCCCAATATATGTAGTGGAAGTGCCTTCATTTTTGACATAACGGTATATCGCGAAAAGTCGAGCTGATAGAAAAAAACCAAGTGCAGATTTGGATTCAGCGTCCCAAAGTACCTTAAAAACAACATTCAGTTCTTAATCAACAAATACCTTGTTCCCATGTGTTATCAATAAAAATATTAAACTAAATGTAAATTTTTAAACAAAAAACAACAAATTAAAAATGCGATTTAAACAATCCTGACATTCAAAATTTGCTTATCTTTCGTGTTTAGGAGACCAAACCACATCAAAGAATGTATGTATTGTGAGACTTCTGGATGAAGAATTGTGCTGCCTTATACATCTAAAAATCATATCTAATATCAAATTGTACAAACACAAGTTTAAAATTCTTTACAAAATATAAAAATTAAAAATAGTGGCACCCTAGTATGCATGGCGGTTACATGCCATAACTATGAGTATTAAAAATCTATAACGTAAATTTTATAAGCTAAATTTTTTTTCATTTTGAAGAACATTGGCGTTTTTTGTTTATGGCCTCAGAAACCAAACAAAACATTTGCCACACTTATATTGTTTTTTGTTTATTTATTTTTTTGTAACAATTTTTACGAAAAGACCTGAAGTTATACTGAGTTGGAGGATTTGGTTATAATTGAATTTCCATAACAATAGAAATCAAGTGAATACAGCTCCAGATTCGAGACTCAAGTATTTTTGTGTTGCAACACAGGTTTGCCCTACATATTCGTATCTTTCCTCACTTTGTAGACAACATGTTGGTGGTTGGTTGGTGTATGTTGTTCGTTGGTGGCACCGAAATGAGCAACATTTTATAAGATCATTGTGTGTGTTTTGTTTTTTTGTTAAATACAACCATAATATAATGAATTTGTTATAACATAAATGACACATAAATATTCATTAAAGTTTAGACACCGCCGGCATTAAAAGTGTGTAAATATTTAGACCTTTTGACAAAAATAAAGATTATCGCTAAACAATAGGCTTACATAAATAAGCTGTCATCGTAAAGAATAAAACGATCGACACAAAGGCTTTGTCGCATGCAGCCCTTGTGCTCTATTACACAGCGATACAGTGAAAATATACTTTTAAAATGGCCTAGTGTAAGAATTTTGAATACACCCTCAACATATGAAGTTATCGGCGAAAATCATTATTTCAACACTTCACGGATTAAACTGCTTTTAACCAAATCAGTTTTAAAACGATTTTAAATTTTTGAACGGTTTTAGAAAGATTAATAGTTTTTATAGCTTTTCAAATATACGTATGTGTTTATAGTTTTAACAAACCCATATGAAAATAGAATCCAAAATATTTAAAATTTTAATTTTTTAATTTTTCCAACTTTGGCGCCTTTATTTTGTAATACTTTATTTGAAACCCTATTTTTTCTTATTTTTATTTGAAAGTATTAGTGAGTAAAATAAGTACTTGCCTTTTAGAGTTGGTTTAAAATTGTTAAAGTTACAATTTCTTTATTAAACTAAATGTTAATTTGTCCCAGTATATGCGAAATATACAAGGTGGGGCAAAAGCATACATGGGGCAATTGGTTGGTTGGTTGGTCGAAAAAGCTGCAAGACAGCACGCTGTCTAGCACACTTAGGCTAAAGAAGCCCATTGTGATACCTGCAGTTTCCTCCATAGCAACTATTAACTAGTCGTCTAGCCAATTTGCCCTTTCAATAAATATGTCTATAAGACCTACAGGAATATCCTGTGCTAACTAACGGTGCTAACTAAATGTGTTCCGAATATCCTACTTCTCAGTCCTGCCAGAGCAGGGCAATCCAGGAGAAGGTGTTTCTACAGAGAGTGGAGTTTCAATGCCCCCATCTTAGGGCGTGTTTTCCTACAAGACAATGTCCCGTAAGTATTCCTATCATTGTGGATAACCTGCCTCTCGGCAAGTTAAGTAGTTGCCAAGTCCTCTTCCTGTCCACCTGTGGCCAGAGGACCCTGGCTTGTTTGCAAGTTGAAGTCTCCACTTGTCCTTGAACATATTATCGGCCCACTGCCTGATCTGCAAACGGCAGGTAGAGATAGGCATCATAACACCTTCTTTGGCCGGAAGAACCTGTGCCATAGTGCTCTGTCTAGCTAACGCATCCGCTACGCAATTGCCTGGAATGTCGCTGTGTCCCGGTACCCAGGTGAATAATACTCTGCCATCACCCTAAGTGATGAGGGGCATTCTTTCACCGTCAGGGACATAGCAAACATGGGATTTTATGGCAGCCTGGCTGTTTGTGTAGATACATATTCTCCGGAGGGTTGTGACACTAAGTTTCAGTAGCTCAGCAACCTCCAGTATGGCGGTAATTTCCGCCTAAAATACACTCGAGTGATTGAAGGAGATATTTACATTAAGGTCTGGCGAATGGACCCCATAGCCTACTTGCTCGTCCAACTTTGGCCCATCCGTGAAAAATCTGATACTAGTAGTGCCCCTTCCAGTGACTTTTCCCAGGTATTCTTGTTCGGAATAGAAGTCCTTAGATTTGTCGCTGGTAGAAGGTAGGTTTACATTAGTCCGTTTTTATGGGAATAGAGTCGATCCGGTGTAGAAATTCAGTGTGTCCGGAATGCCCGGATATCAAAACGCCACAATGTCTGATTCTCACCAGGGATGTAGCCGTTGCCGATTCGGCCATGATATCAAGAGTAAAGATATTCAGGATAGCACTAAGTGCAGTACCTGACGTCGTGCCCATTGCCCCACTAACGCTAATCAGTGCTGATCTTTGAATTTTCATCAAGGAATTCAGAATATATTTCTTTTGGAGGGACCTCCACCAAACTACGATGCCATAGTGAAGTATTGGTCTGACTATTGCCGTATAAATCCACATGGTGATCTTAGGAGACAGCCCCCAGTGCTTTCCTATCGCCCCTTTACAGCAGTAAAGAGCAACAGACGCCTTTTTCACCCTCTCCTCCACATTCGGTTTCCAAGACAGTTTTCTGTCGAGAATTATTCCCAGGTACTTGACCTTTTCCGTCAACTGTAATTGCACCCCATTAACTGACGGCAGTTCAAATGCGGGTATTTTATATTTCCGAGAGAACAAGATAAGCTCGGTTTTAAGTGGGATAAGTGATAGTCCGTTGTTAGCGGTCCAGTTCGAAATTAGACTAAGTAGGCTGGTTGTACGAATGCTAAGTAAATTGAGGTTTCTACCCGTACAGATGATAGCAATATCATCGGCATAGGCAAAGACCTGGCATTCGGCTCTGTCCAATTCAAGAAGCAGTTCATAGAGAGAAGTTAACCATAATAGTGGAGACAGAACTCCCCTCTGCGGTGTCCCCCTGTTAACATTCCTAGAAATTGTAATACCAAGCCATTCAGCTTTGATGGATCTATCCACCAGAGCTTCCCAATTAGGCGTGTCACTAAGCTGTCGACTCCTAGATTCTGTAACGACCTAAGGATTGCCAAACGTTGATGTCCAGGAAGGTCCCCATAGCGAAGATCTTATTCTCAAGAGAGTTTTCTATTATGCTGACTATAGAGCGGAGAGCTGTCTCAGTTGACCTGCCCTTGATATAGGCATGCTGAGAACTCGATAATAGATTCTGTGGAAGATTACTTCAAACATGAATGTTCAGTAATCTTTCAAATGTCTTAAGAACAAAGGATGATAGACTGATTGGTCGAAAGTCCTTTGGTTTGACATGAGAGCGTTTGCCCGCTTTCGGGACGAAACCCACTTTGGTTTGCTTCCAAATGCTAGGAATGACTCCCAGCATAAGGCAGCCCCTGAAGATTGCCTCCAACCAACCACAAGATAGGTATAGTGCCTCCTGTAGTTGCGCGGGAATTATCCCGTCAAGTCCGTCTGATTTATAGGACTTAAAGCATCTAATGGCCCATATCAGATTCTTTCTGCTCAATATTGAGCGAACTTTTTCTATGCTAGGTGAGTTTCCGCCTAACTCTTCTGGCTGATGACCAACATTCCTGTCATCGTTGGGAAAGTGGGTATCCAGGAGAATCCCAAGAGACTCTTCAGACGAATACGTCCACGTTCCATCGTCTTTCATTAATAACCCCGCACACGGTGGGTTTTTAGTGAGCACGCATCTTAAACGTGCAGTCTGGTTGGTTCCCTCAATGGATTCACAGAAGTTTCGCCAGGATTTCCGTTTGGCCTTCTTGAAATCCTTTTTGGCCTTGTTGAAAAGCCGCCTAATGGACGATCTTAGATCCTGAAGCTCAGCGTTCCACCAATGAGGTTTTCTAGTTTAAGATTTTTAAAAAAGACAATTTGTTGTAAGAAAATTTACTTTTTAAAGAAAAGGCACTTGTTTTTAATAAAAAATACTTGTTTTAAGAAAAGGTACTTTTTGTAAGAAAATTTACTTCTGTTAACCAAAGGTATTTCTGTAAGATAAGGTATTTTTTTAAGTAAAAGTACTTTGTTTAAGAATATGAAAAGGTATTTTTTTGACAAAATTTACTTTTTTTTGAAGAAAATTCACTTATTTAAGAAATTGTTTTTTTTTAAACTACTTTCACTTTGGTTTTTATAAATTTACTTTTTATTGGGTTCAAAACTACAATATATACTACTAAATATTGGTTACAGGCTCCACCTAGAAACTTCCCATTAAACCAGAAACAAAAGCAAAAGTACCCAATATAGTTGATAATACTGGGTTGTAGCAGAATAGTGTTAAAACAAAAGTTGTTTAATTTTTTTCATTTAGCCCCCATCCCTCAACGTGCGATAAAGAACTTCGTTCCAATAAAGGAGCATTTGAAATACAATAAAATTAAATCCCATTACACTCCATACGTAATAAATTATATTCGGGGAAATATAACTTGTTTGCTTTAAACAAAAAATCAGTTTATGGCAAACATTTTTCGTTTATTGTGAAAGAGAATGCACGAGAAAAGTGAACATTGAGGAGAAAATCCTTCTCCTATTGTGTTGGAATAACTGACTTTCAGAGCGAGTTGGATAATTGATCGATACTAATTCGCATGTGTACATTTCGTATAAGAATTTGCATACGAGTATATACTGATGGTACCAATTTAAGCACAGTGGTTGGGCATCTAATGATGAACTTGTGACGGAATTCGAAACAAGTCATGCCGGTGAGAGTGCTTTCCTGAATTCTATGTCATTCGAACACAAATTAACCATTTTTATTTAGAAAAATGTTTCTGACCTTACAAGCTTGTGGTACGAATTTCTCAAACGTTAACGTGGAAACATTTTTAGTTTTTCATAAACGTTTTTCTAAGTTTACAGTTACGATTAATCGTTTGTTGCAAACGTTTTTCGCTTCTCGTAAACAATTTTATTTATTTATTACAAAGGAAGTGGTATTTTTGAATCAACAAGTGCTCGTTTGCCGCAATTACATTCTCCAAACGAAGTTAATCTACCAAATACTTAGTTTTGGCGCAATTATGGTCAGTGAGATAATAAAACTATGAAACTATGTTTTCTAAACAATGATGTCAATGCTGCGGCGGAAATGGTGGAAAACATTATTTTAACGGGAATGAAAATATTCATTCCATCAAAGAAAATTTCGATAAACCTTCTGATTAACGTTGGTTGGCATGCAAAGAAGCTGTCAGATCCAAAGAGGGAGCTTTCAGTAATTGGAAATTGAATGAAAATCCAACTACTGATATGCTGCGCAAGTTAGCTAGATCAAATTGTGCCAAGGTACTACGACGTGCAGTATTCTTGTATGAACAGCGTTTTCTCGACAAAGTTGTTTCTTCTCCCAGGGGAAGTAAGAGCTTTTGGTCATTTGTCAAGAGAATTAAGAACAATAATAGTTCTTCATCTATCCATATCTTAATTAAAAATGACATAATATATACTAACCCGGTTGATAAAGCTAACCTTTTTGCCGAAATATTTGCAGAAAACTTCTCCCTGCCGATTAGCTCTCAAACAATCCCCATCATCGCAAATATATCTAGCTTCATGCCTGAGATATTTTTCCGTACGCGAGAAGTTAAAAAGGTCCTTGAGGAGCTAAACGTAGGAAAGTCTCCGGGTCGCGATTGAATTCCGGCACTGATTTTGAGCCAGTGTTCTTCGACGCTTGCTCGTCCACTGTGCAACCTTTTCAGCCTGTCATACCGTACAGGTATTTTCCTTAATCGCTGGAAGGCTGCAAATGTCCAGCCGATCCCCAAAAAGGAAAGGCTACTAATCCCGATAACTACCGGCCAATTGCGATATGTTCCACGCTCTCAAAAGTGATGGAGACCATGGTAAATAACCATTTGGTGAGTTACCTGGAAGTTAACAGTCTACTCACTGATCATGAGTATGGGTTTCGCAGAAACCGTTCATCTGGCGACCTGATGGCGCTCCTCACGGAGCAGTGGAATCGGTCTGTGCATAGACTGGGTGAGAGCAAAATAGTGGCCTTAGATATTTCTAAAGCATTTGATAGAGTTTGGCACCAGGCACTCATATCAAAGGTTAATGCTTTTGGTTTAGGTAGAAACTTCTCTCGATTTATTTCGAGTTTTCTCAGAGATCGTTCCATACCGATGAGTATACAATTAATGTGTGAGTACCTCAATGCTCTGCACTTTCTCCCTCTCTTTTTCTTATTTTCATCAACGACCTTCTGGAGCGGCTTACAAATCCCATCTACTCCTTCACTGATGATAGTAATTTATGTCACTCATATTGGTTCGATCGTCGACCCAATCATTCCGTAGTGCAAGGAAAGAGACGAACAATGAATGACACGCTTAATCATAACTTGCATCTGATTAGTGAGTGGGACAGGGAAAACCGAGTCGAATTTAATGCGCGCAAAACACAGTGTTGCAGAATGTCGCACAAGCACACTGGTGGCTCGACCCTGCCAATGATTTCAATGGGTGGTTTAGATGTTGGTGAATCGAAAGCTCTTGAGATACAATGTGACATTCGTTGAAATAAGCACATTTTCCACGTGTCGAAAGAAGCATTCAAGTGCCTGGGCTTTTTAAAGCGGTGTAACCCACCCACGCGATCTCCTCAATATCTACACCACGTATATTCGGCCAAAAATGGAATTCAACTCTGATATTTGGGCTGGTGCTTCAGCGTCCACCTTGGAGCTTCTAGACCGCGTGCAAAAGAGAGCGTTGAAACTGATAGGCGACATCAGTGTATCCAGCACTGTTGCCTCCTTGGAGCATCGACGAAATGTTAGCTGTGTCTCGCTATTATATAGGTGTTTTCATGGAAAGTGTTCCGCCGAGTTACTTGGCCTTTATTCCAGAAGTTAGAGTATTTAACCGTACGACACGGTTTTCAAGTGGAACTCATCCCTTTTCTGTTTCCTGGCCGTTAGATCGAACTGCGCATTAGAGAAACAATTCGTTCTTCAGCCGAACAGTCCGTATGTGGAACAAGCTTCCGGCAAGTGTATTCCCCGGTTCTTACAACATCAGCAAGTTTAAGTCAAACATTAACAAGTACTTCTCTCTCTTTCCCCCTACTCCTATCCCCTTTTCCAATGTCCAATGCAATGCACTACATTTATAGGGGACAACCCCGGAGTGTTGGTTTTCGCCAAAAAAAACTCTAAGGCCCAATTTTTGACTGGTTATTTAAATTGGTAATCAGTTGATTTTGATTTATGTTTGATCTGACTTTAAATACGAAAAGAGTTTTTCAGTGCTTTGGCAAATAATCTTACTACCATGTGGCAACAGTGGCAAATGCTACGAAAAATAACCGGTATTCATACATTTATCGGCTAATTGTTACAATGGTTCAAGCTGACGTCATTTGCAAAAGAAAAGTGAAGTGATAAAATACAAAATAATTAAACAAATTGCAAGGCATTTCAGCAGAAATTAAGTTCTAACTGCACTACGTATTAAATGATACGTTTTTATTTTTATTTCAACTAGGATGGTGATTATAATTGGTCACATTAACAATTGAATAAACTTTGTGTTTGTTGCTCTTGTTGTTTTCTATCAAAATCATATGGTCACTTGATCATAGTTTAAATGTCCGACTTTGGTAATCAACTATTAACCTCAAAATGAATTCAGAATTTAAATAATGTTTGATCGTTGATCAAAGATGATTGACCAGTCAAAAATTGGGCCTAAGGCGCGTTTTTGCAACTGTCACCATCAAGCTAAAATCGAGTCAGAATCAGAATTGGCATTCCATAAAGAATCCCGCATTTACATCTCAAAATTAAATGCAAAATAACTAATTTAAAATCGTATTCTATGATTAACCTGTTATAAAACCCCTCGTATACTTAAAATTATTTTAGTTTTACCAATTCAAAACGATTTATTAATTTAACATTCGAAGCAACAGTTGATGAATTTGAAATTGCAAAATGTTCAAATTGCAACTGCATAGTCTGCAACAAAAATATTTCCCAACATTTTTGAAATACATTCTTCAAATAGACGAAACTTAAGTATGATTTCATAAAACCATTTCAAAGTTCATAGACACAGAAGTAGCAGGTGCAACCATCATATTTCGTGTAACAAATAGCTAAAGCCTATCCTACTACCCATCCAGGCCAGGAAATTATAAACAAAATGAAGAAACAAAACCAAATTAATTTTTATAGAGGTGGTGACCTATGGCGTGATATACTGGAACTACAAATCAGTGCCGGGAGGGGGAGGGAAGTATAGACAATGATACCGCGGCCATAAATATGAGTGATGATAAAAATCACAACTTCAAAACGCGAAAAACATTTGTCAAGTTAACACCTCCACTTCCGGTTCGGAGAGAGTGACTGAAATGTGTGGCAAAATGTTGTCCACAATAAAAACAATTATATTTTTAATTGTTGTAGTTGTTGAAATTGCCTTTAGTCAAAGTGAATTCAAAGAATTACATAGTGATGACACACAAGGGGCAAAGTGTTTAAGTGACAAAGTTATAAAACGTTTTCAATTGAATCCAGATATCTATAAATCATGTGAAACACAATCCCGCAAACGTCGTCGCATTGATCCCATTTTCAGGGGCAAACCTAAAGCTCGCTCAGAAGTTTTAGCATCCAAATTCCATTTAAATACGTATAATAATCAAGCATTATCCTTGATTGGATTGGTTAATAAAATCGCTTTGGAATATTTAAACAAATGTCCTCCCGTCATCTATTACGACAGTTATGTGAAGAAATCCGAAAGTTTCCTCTTGGAAAAATTATTTAAATCATTCCCTTTGACATACTCCCATGGGGAGATCAACAGTCGTTATGTGGCTCGGAATAGGCTTCTTCGAAAGTCCATAGATTCAAATTGTAAAAGCTATATATTATTTCTATCGGATCCATTAATGGCTCGCAGTATTATTGGTCCTCAGTTGGAGAGTAGAGTGGTTGTGGTCTCACGTTCTACTCAGTGGAAACTAAGAGATTTTCTATCTTCGGAGAAATCATCGAATATAGTGAATTTATTGGTAATTGGTGAATCACTGTCGGGAGACCCAAATACGGTGAGTTGAAAATTTCTGTATCGCATTATATAACCGAGAGCTATGCATTAAGAGGAAAAGCTGCCATTGTGTCAATAACATTATTGCATTTGCTCTGGAATGTGTGCAAACACGGCAGCCAAGTGATCAATTCTAGTTTAGTATCAAATTATTTGTGCAGTATTTGAAATAAGTATTTGCATGTCGTGGTGGGTGGTGGTGGGTCAGGGCCCTATTTTAGATTTTACTTCAATAAATCGTAAACAGCTCGAAATATTGCATTAAAACCTTTGACAATATTGTAGCTATTTTCCCATTTCACAATTCCCTCTAATATATTTCTAAGGAAAAGTAGACTGTTAATCGATTATTTCACGAAACGTCACGAAAAATTGCACATATTTTATATGTTTTGACATTTCTTGGCTAACGGTAAATAAAATGCGGTAGCTGTGTTCAAAAGAAGTGTAGCTTATAAATTTCTTTATAACGTTTCTAAATACACTAATCAACAAAAATTATATTTACAGCTCCGTAATGTGACCATATTCAATAGCAGATTCACATTGCGGTAAATATTATTTCATACCCAACTTAGAATCCAAACTGGTTTTGGGGAATTTTTGCGACTACCAACCAATTGTCCGCCAATATTTATATGGGAGGTACAAAAATGGGCATGAGGAAGATGTTAACTTTTTATCACACAGTAACTTTTGCTAAAATATTGATCAGTACCAAATTTTATTCAAATCGGTTGTGGTTTACTGGAGGTATCGAGTAAGCCGGTCTTTCACCCAACTTTTGTCTGTGAGGTCCAAAACTGGGTATGGCACTGAAGTCAATTATTAATTACACAGTAGCTTTTAGCAACATATTTCATAGTACCGAATTTCATTAAAATCGGTTCTGGTATACGAGAGTTATCGCGTTGATCAACCGGTCATCCGCCCAACTTTTGCATGGGAGGTACCAGAATGGGTGTGGCAAACCCGCTCATTTTCCACAGGTGAGTGGCATTAGACCAAATATTGTCCAGTAGAAAATTTCATAAAACTTGGTTTGGCCAAACAGCTTTTGTATGGGAGGTACCAAAATAGGCGTTGCAAAATCACCCTTGTCTCAATCGGAGATTGGAGTTTGATGACGTGAAGCTCTATAACTAATTTCATTAAGGTCGGAAGTGTTTGACGCGATATATCGGATTGACAACCCGGAGGATCACCAAGCTTTTGCATGGGAGGTACCAGAATGGTCTTGGCAGTCTCGCCGATTTTCTCCAGTTAAGTAGACATTTACAGATTATTAACCACTGTGTGAGCTAAAGCCAATCACATCTACCAGAAAAAAAGTTTTAGAAGAAATATTATTTTGTACTAAATGTGCCGATTTGTATGGGAGGTACCAGAAGGGACGTGGTCAAAACGTCACTGACAAAATTTGATTGTGATCAGTAATTAACTGATAACTGATAACAGTTCCGGAGTGCTTTAAATTTCAGGTAATTGAACCACAATAGGTTCAAAATTATGGATATTTGAAAGTCAATATTATACGTCCGAAAGATGGCGCCAAAAGATAATATAAAAAGGGCCTAACTCGATTTTTTGTTACTTGACAGGAGAAGGAAAAAACTTAATAAAATCCGTAAAATTTTAGATACAAAAAATGTTTTAATGCAATTTTTAATAAAAAGAGGCAACACATTTTTGGAAATTGCATTAAAACTTTTTGTTGTATCTAAAATTTTACGGATTTTATTAAGTGTTTTCCTTCTCCTGTCAAGTAACAAAAAATCGAGTTAGGCCCTTTTTATATTAAGCCATCGATATACTAGTAAGATCTTTTCAGAAAATTGATTGCGTTTCCCTAACCGTTGCTAATTATAAAAATATCAATTAGTAAAATTTCTTGAAGATCTCCCGAGATATGTATCTCTAGAACTAGTACACCACAGTGGTAAGGTTACATATCGTCAAAATTAGAGTCCATTCCTCTAACTCACAGCATGTTTACGCTCGACATATGAGCAAAAACTTAAGAAAATTACGGTGGATTAACGGGCTAGACGAACTGTAACGAACACCGAAACGATCATCCAGGCGAATGTGAGTTTGAAACCTATCCGCGGCGGTTTAAATGTTTTGCAGTAACCGAAATACTGACCTATTTGCTTAGAGAAATTTCAACTAGAGGGCGGATCAATAAGTCCGTAACTTTTTGAATGAAACACAGTTTTTTTGGTAAAAAAAAATTATTTTTCAACATAATCTCCGTTTACCTCAATACACTTAGTCCACACTTTCCCCAATTTTTGTATCCCTTCCAAAAAAATAGGATTTTTCGACGTTCATAAAATAGGCATTTGTTTGATCAATAATTTCATCGTTGGAGCTTCATCTCTTTCCACCGAGCCATTTCTTTAGGTTTGGAAATAGGAAATAGTCACTGGGGGCTAAATCCGGAGAATATGGCCGATGAGGTACCAATTTATAGCCCAATTCATAGAATTTTGCCATTGAGACTACACACGTGTGCATCCGTGCATTATCTTGATCTTGGCCATATGGGATCGTTTTTTTTTTTTAATCCTCCTTAAATCGGTCCAATAAGTTGGCATAATATTCGCCGTTGATTGCTCTTCCCTTTTGTAGGTAATCGATGTGGATTACCCCGCGTGCATCCCAAAAAACTGTTGCCATCACCTTATTGGCCGACAAACTTACCTTGGCCTCTTCGAGCCGTTTCACCCAGAGAAACCCATTGTTCAGTGTTTCATCCACAGTTAAAAAAAACGCCGCAGAAACTCCTTCGAATTGCGTTTAAACAACTCCAAACAATCCTTTGAAGTTGTCACACGATTACGTTTATGGTCAATTGGGAGCAATCGCGGCACCCATCTTGCAGAGAGCTTTCTTAAACCCAACTGATTATTTAAAATCGAAACTATACTGCCATATGAAATGCCTATGGAAGGCATCAACAATCTCACGCACTTTTACTCTTCGATCGGCCAACACCATATCGTGGATTATTTCGACATTTTCGGGTGTATTGACCTCAATTGGCCGTTCAGCGTTATTTGTTCTTGTGCGACCACAACGAAAATTAGTAAACCACTTTTTTTTACCATTGAAATCGACTCGCATACTATTTATCAAGCTTTTCCTTGGACTTATTGACGGTTTGTTTTCGCAAAAAATAATGTTTAATGAAACGCAAAGTAAATGACGGAACATGCTCAAAATTTGACAGTAGTCTATTAACAGGTGCAGTGTTTCATTTCATATAACTACGAGGGAAGTTCAAAAAGTCACGGACTTATTTATCCGCCCTCGTATCTTATAATAACTCGGACCGAAGACAACGAAAATTGAGACAGCTGATTTTGTTAACACGCAGTGATCTTCATTCCACTGGAGCAAAAATAGTTGGTTTGCATGCCTTCTTCTTTATGTTCCAGACCGATGTTTTTTTAACCTTTTCACTCCATTCCAGTCTGCGTATATGGTAATTTTCCATTAGTTGTTGAGCCAGTTGAATTTTATACGGGTATCTACAACTACCTTTTTCGAATATTTTGAACAAAGTTGACGATGACATTTGAAACTCTTGTGCACACCGTGTCTAACTGACTTGTCTGGGCTTTCATCAACATTGTCTCTCACTGCAGCAATATTTTGTGCCGTACGTACGCTACGATTTCGGCCAGACTTCACTTTATCTGCCAGTGTATACACAGTTTTAAAATTCTTTACAATACGCTGAATGATTGACTTCCTTGGCACATTATTTAAACCAAAAAAATCCATCAAAATTCTTCGCGTTTTTGAACGATTATTTAGATAAAATGCGGTAATAACTTCAACACGTTGTTGGTGCGTTAGATGCTCCATAATAAATTGTTATCGACTGGTCTGCACAACTGTCAAATACAATCTGATAAATGTCAACCAAACAGAAATGGCGGTCAAAAAACATCGGCCGGGAACATAAAAAACACCCATAGCAGGCCTATAATTGCAGTCAGAAGCTCCACCAAACAAATGCTGTCGCCATTTAACAGCAAATTTCTCTTCTAATGTCAGACCTGCTAGCTAACGTTCAGAAAAAAGGCCTCGTAGAAGGCCTTAACTTTCAGGTTTTCTGGTTGGTCTGCTAATGGAAGGCTTTCTAATAGGGGCTGCAAAGGAGGGCCACTATATGGCTTTTAAAAAAACATTCTTAGAAAGACTTGAGGAAACTAGAAAATGTATGCGAATCATTTTCAAATTTAAAATGTATATCTCCTATCTAAATATTAATACAATCTTTAAACCAATTTTAAATCTGCAGCCTCTTGAATCAACCAACGACCTCAGCACTTCCAGACCTGTAAACGCATCATTCTTTTTTTAATTATTTCGCGAATCATTCACTCACTGAATTTGCAAAATTAGTAATTAATTATTTTCATCAAAAAACGAATTGAATGAAATTTTAATCAATTCATACGTACGAGAATTTGCTAAAAATTAATTGCAATTAATTTCCAATTCAAATGAATTTGGCAAAATTAATTGCAATTCATTTTCAATTAATTTGAAATGAATTGATTTTGAATTAGTTCGAATGAATTGGACATGAATTGCAAGTTCATTTTTCTAATTCATTTGAAATATCAATTGAATTAATTTTAATTGAAAAACTAGTGTTAGTAAATCTAAAGTAAGAGTTATTCTCGTCTTGTTATCCAACTCATTTTTGTATATCAAAGACAGCAAGCATTACTCTCGTTTTGCATTTCATTAATATGAATTGCAGTTCATTTTTCTAATTGATTTGAATCAGTTCAAAATCAATTCAATTCAAATGAATTGGCAATTAATTGCAATTCGTTTTGCCAAATTCATTTGTATTGGTAATGAATTTAAATTCATTTTGCAAAATTCATTTTAATTGGAAATGAATTGCAATTCATTTGAATTGGAATTGAATTCATTTTTGCCAAAATCATTTGAATTGATTCAAATTTCATTCAACTTTTTCCCTTATTACTGAAGCAAGGAACGCTTCTACACCAAAAGTTAATTCACTTAATAACTACTTGTTACCGAATGACATTATTAAACTAATAGTATGTAGACGAACTTTAAATAGAAGGAGTAGCAAGTCGAATTCAGCCGTAGAAGAAAACTTGTTGAACCAATGCGTAAAACTGCTGAATACTATTATAGACGAGCGCATTATTTGGTTTCGAAATAGTAATTGGTCTGGCATGTTGGAGAATCTTAAACCAGGAGATAAGGCTTTTTGGAAGATAAGCAGAAGCTTACGGGGCAAAGCAAACAAAAAAGTCCCCCTTCTGATTTATAATGATAAAAGACACAGTTCAAATAAAGATAAGGCAGAATTACTGGCCAATACGTTTTCTTCAGCCAACAATATTACATCAGACTTCAAACACTCTAATGACAAAAAGATTAATTCCCATGTACGTCAATTTAGATCAGAAAGATCTACCTCCGAAGAAGCTGTCTACACAACGATAGATGAATTATCAAGCTTGGTTAAAAGGCTCAAATCCTCCAAATCACCTGGATTAGATAATATTTCAAATTTGCTGCTTAAAAATCTTCCAAATGAGGCTCTTAAATTATTGGTAATAATATTTAACAGCTGTATACATTTAAATTACTTCCCGAAAATATTTAAGACGGCCAAGGTCATTGCTATACCAAAGCCTAATAAAGGAATACATGATCCCAAGAGCTATAAACCTATTAGCCTTCTCAGTAATATAGGAAAATTATTTGAAAAAATTATCCACACTCGTCTAAGCGACTTCGTTACAGAAGCAAATGTTATAGCTCATGAACAGTTTGGATTCAGAAAACAACACAGTTCAGTCCACCAAGTAAGCAGGATCAAAAATATTATCTCTTCTAATAAGCGTAACAAACTTTCGACTGGAATGATCTTGTTGGACATTGGAAAAGCATTTGCTACTGTTTGGCATAATGGAGTCATCTACAAATTGCTCAAAGCAGGGACGCCAAAATATCTATGCAGGCTTCTAATGGAATTCTTAGAATATCGAAGTTTTGTGGTTTCTGTTAACGGTGCACAATCCTCACAAATAACAACTAATGCGGGACTACCACAAGGATCAGTGTTATCGCCATTATTATATTCTATTTATACTTCAGATTTCTCTCCCCCAAAATAGTTAAAAACAGCATATTACGCTGACGATACGGCACTGATAACATCCAGCAAGCTTACAAAAGCTCTGCTCAAGAAAATGGAAAAAGGGCTTACAACATGTCATAAATACTTCCGCAAATGGAAAATTAAATTGAATTCGGAAAAAACCCAATCTATAATATTTCCCTATAATAACTCGACAAAACGTCTGCCAAATCGACAACTTAAATTCGGAAATGAGACCATTCAAATAACGGATGATGTTAAATATCTCGGCGTGGTCCTTGACAATTAACTAAAATTTAGAAAACATATTGAACAAACATGCAGCAAATTCGTAAAGACACTTAAAGCTCTTTGGCCAATGCTGAATAGACGATCTACGCTCAATATGTGGAACAAACATTTAATATATAAAAGCGTTATTAGACCAACCTTAACTTATGCGTGTCCGATTTGGTATAAAGCTGCAAAAACTCACCTTAAAAAACTTCAAGTTCTACAGAATAAATGTCTAAAGATAATTCATAATAAACCCTGGAGATACCTAACGGACTTACTGCATCACGAAAGCGGATACGACAAAATCGGCGACTTTATACTAAAAGTAATTGAAACTTATTTTAACAAAATCGAAAATTCTTCTTATCCATTAATAAGAGAATGTCAAGAAATAGCATTATTATAAAATGAACAATAGAAATCACCAAATGAAAACATTGTTCATAGTTAGTTTAGTTATAGTATAGTTTTTGTTTCCAAATTATATTTGATATCAACATTTAAAAATAAAGGTTTTTCCTATTTTACCTTTGAAAAGACATATTTTAATATACTTTCTAAATATTTTGATTAATAAAACATTATTTGCTGTAATATCTTAATGATAAAATCCCGAAACTCTGTAAATATGTACATAAAAATAAATGTGAATAAAGATGTTTATTTATAATTTAAAATTTAATTTAATTTCATTCAACTTTTTTTTCCGGTATGGGATTGTGGTATTTTCGATTGAATAGTGTTCCGCTTTTCAGTATGAATACAGATATGTTGGGATCATCTTTCAGCACTGCTCAATAACTGACTCCAACCAGGTCCCATTGTGAGAGTTACCTTAACCTGATGACAAATATAAAAGCGATCTAAGGACGATACGGATGTTGTAGGTGATTTTAGTGCTGAAAAACACTGGATAAGTTTTACGAGCAATCTTCGATAAACCAACTCTTTCGACAATAATACTGGGGGATCAAAAGACAATAAACCAGTTTGCTTATTTTGTAATTGATGGAAGACACTCTTCCAGTATTCTTCCAGATTCGACTTTCGATGATTAGTTGATTGCGGAGTTCAAAATAAAGAAATATTCCAGTGTATTGGATTTGCGCATTATTCGAGATACTAATATCGATACATATCATTCTCCTGGTGCAGCAATGGTGCGCACAAGATTAAGTAGAGCGACAACACAATGAAAGCAGGACATCAAAAAGCCGCATTTACTAGATGTAGGCATAGCCTATTTATACAAGCTCATATAATTACGAGTACTAGAGCAGAAAACACCTCCCGACGATCCTGAAACGCAGTGGGAACACATCTTCCACATACTGCTGCAAACCCCTTATTTTGTTAGGAGAAACCGCCCCAAGATAAACACTGGAACGATAACAAATACGTCATATGGTAACTAAACAAAAAAAGAACACTGTATATATGGTAATGCTACAGTCAGTTGGAACAGTAGTCAGTAGTGGTGTAACGTGAAGAGGAGGGAGGAGATTCGTATCAAAAAGCAGTCTAGAGGTATAGAACTTTAAAATGAAATAAAACACAGATGAATTGTATTAATTGCAATGAAATTTAAATTAATTAGAAGGATAATCTTCTGTAATTTTTATTTCTGGACGAGGATGGCTCAGATGTAGTCTAATCGGGAAATCATATTTTCGATCGCCTTTTGCAGCATTTGAAGACGTTTATTGGTAATAACCCAGCGAATATTGGAACTTGACTAAGCTGACAATGAAGAAGGTCCAATCGTTTGGCAATCGTTGTCTGAGACAAATAATCCGTATCTACTGGTCCAAGACAATTTCTATTGAAGTACTCTGGCAACGTACATGCAACACTCCTTTTGAATTGGGTGTACGTAGAAGAAAATGACCTTGTATCGGGCATATACTTAGGCGCCCAACATCAGATGTTGCTAGAGCGGAACCCGCAGGGGTATCGAAGGCCAAGAAGACCAGCAAATACTTGAAATCAGTGTCTGGAAAAAGAATTCAAACAAACTCATGGAACCAAATTAAATCACTTGCCAGAGACAGAAATCTATTGATATAAACTTTTTATTGTAATACTCGTATTGCTTTATAATATTATATTTTGTTTAAATAAATAAAGGACATATCTGCTTATATATATCGACGTTTAAATACCAAAACCTCATAAGTCAAAAATTAGCCATTTTCGGATTACAGATGATATGAGTTGAAAATATTATTCTGCAAGTACTGTAACTTTGTTAAATAGCATTAAATGCAATTTTCAGAATGTCTTTCCACCAACCCATAAAGGCACTCCAAACAGTAACTGTTTCTCATGTACATGAGACGACGCACAGTGGCGCCATTTGATTTTTTTTCGTTGCAAAAATCATATCTTTGGAACCGAATAAGATAATCGAATAATTTAAGTGACATATGATAGATAACAGTTCAGCCTATGATTAGTGTTTGGTAGGTGCTTACTTATGGGTTATCAAAGTTAAAATTTGTGGAAAACTCAATTTTATGTTAACTAAAAAAAATTATTTTTACCAATTTTAGATTTTTTAAGTACTTTTTTAAGGTTTTTATGTTTTAAAATTATTACCCAACAAATATTGTTTTTAGTTTTAAATTTATTGTTTCAATTTTCTGTAAAATATTCGTCACAATTCGTAAACTATAATTACTTTCTAACTCTATTCGTGACTTCACATGCTGCAGGGAAGAAATAAGTGGATCGGAAGATGCTGCCAACATGTACAACAGGTCCCCATGTTGCCTCACCCTTGATGCTTTAAACGTGTTCTGCATTCCATACTTTTTATACAATTTGTTGAGAGACTCCTGTGCTTCTTCAGAAAGCTCTCCAATTGGCAAAGACTGGCATTCAATTATATCTTTGCCATGTACCAATATCGGGGTCAACTTCTTCTGTGGGTACATTTCCGCTAAAAGTGATGCAGTTTTCGATGCATATGCGCTATATTTTGTACAATTGACGCTTTGCAGTTTAAAACATTTAAGATCGCTCCCAATCTTTTCACGATTTTCACGATTCATTTTCAAAAAATCTCCTAGAAGTGTTTCCATCGGTTGAGTTTCCGTATCCATATTTGCTTCTTTCTGATCTTTTCCTTATCCTTAATTGATGTATTTTCATCCAAGTTTTCTTCCTCTTGTGGTAGAGTGTACGCCAATTTTAGCAAGAACTTACACCTTATCCTTGCGTGCAATGGTGACATTCCATATTCGTAATTCTCCTCGTTTGTAGAATCGTTCAAATTACCGAAGTTCTTCTGACTCTTTTTGCCAATCGGGCATGAAAATGTTGAGGTTGTTCCTATCAGTTGTTCGTTTCCGACTTTCCGTCAACTATAGTCAGGTGGAACTCGTAACTACATTCAATATAATTTCCTTCTCGAATTTGCAGCTTTGTGGGCTTAATCTTGTTTATTTGTTCTTCAATGTCCTTCACCGTGGTTCCCTTGCAAACTGAAACATTATTGGTCGGCAATAACGTACTGATGACGGCCATGGATTTTTCCAATGTAGGGAAACATCAGATTTTAGCCGCAAATGAACAACAGTTGCCATAAACATATTTCCGTCCAATATTGTAGCGTCATCGGAAGATATCCTTTGCTTATAAACGCTTTGTCCGGATGATCCATCGCAGCCCCATTTACTGATCAATGTCAGTTTCTTAGGAAGAATTTCCATCTTATTTTCAAGAAGACTCTTCAACAGCCGTTTTGCTGTATGGCCCATAAGATCCTGCAGATTGGCTTTCACAGAGTCTTCCGTAAACTCCGTATGTAGTGGTCGTGAATATATTTTGGCGCTTGTATCCGAGTAAAATGTCAGCCTCGTATCGCATTAAAGATGCCCGTAGTAATGTGCGTGAAGATAAATTCGAATTTAACTAGCAAAGACACAAACCACTTTCGTTAGCAGAGCGCTGTTATTACGTTAACAGATATCTGTTAATGTACTAGAAAGGGAAGTATATTGAAATAAGCAAGGTTTTTGGAGAATTAAATTAATAAAAAAATATGAAACTGAGAAATCGTATAAAAAACATTACGAGCTTTCAGTATTAGTGGCACAAACCTTGAACAGCTTACCAGCGAGCATTATATTTTAGTTCAATGTATATAATTTTAGAAAGGACATTGAGCCCAAATCAAGGATTCTTCCCCAACTAAATGAATATTTAGCAATAGGTAGGAGTATGTTCTTTTGGGTTATATTACTCCGAGGTTTCAGACGAATTTGAGAATACAATAATTTTGGGCGTTTTCTTTTAAGCACTTTACACTACTTTTGAACATTTCACTGTGTCCAAACCAAGGACTCTTGGCGGACAAGGCTTCCACCAGATTAAAGCCCCTCGCTAGTGCTTTCCCAATTTACCTCCCTTATATTTCAGAGGAATTTCAGAACAGCGATGTATGGAATTTAGTATTGTCCCATGTATTAACAATTTCGCCCACTGTGTCCAAATTAAGAAAACCTCGCGATTTAAATTTATGCCAGGCGTTAGCACATCACTAGTGCTTTCCAAAATGATATTAACTATGATTGTAGCGAACTCGAGAACAAACTTATTTGAAGTTTTATATTGGACCACGCATTAACATTTTCGCCCACTGTGTCCAAATTAAGAAAACCTCGCGATTTAAATTTATACCAGGCGTTAGCACATCACTAGTGCTTTCCAAAATGATATTAACTATGATTGTAGCGAACTCGGGAACAAACTTATTTGAAGTTTTATATTGGACCATGCATTAACATTTTCGCCCACTGTGTCCAAATTAAGAAAACCTCGCGATTTAAATTTATGCCAGGCGTTAGCACATCACTAGTGCTTTCCAAAATGATATTAACTATGATTGTAGCGAACTCGAGAACAAACTTATTTGAAATTTTATATTGGCCCATGCATTAACATTTTCGCCCACTGTGTCCAAATTAAGAAAACCTCGCGATTTAAATTTATGCCAGGCGTTAGCACATCACTAGTGCTTTCCAAAATGATATTAACTATGATTGTAGCGAACTCGAGAACAAACTTATTTGAAGTTTTATATTGGACCATGCATTAACATTTTCGCCCACTGTGTCCAAATTAAGAAAACCTCGCGATTTAAATTTATGCCAGGCGTTAGCACATCACTAGTGCTTTCCAAAATGATATTAACTATGATTGTAGCGAACTCGAGAACAAACTTATTTGAAGTTTTATATTGGACCATGCATTAACATTTTCGCCCACTGTGTCCAAATTAAGAAAACCTCGCGATTTAAATTTATGCCAGGCGTTAGCACATCACTAGTGCTTTCCAAAATGATATTAACTATGATTGTAGCGAACTCGAGAACAAACTTATTTGAAATTTTATATTGGCCCATGCATTAACATTTTCGCCCACTGTGTCCAAATTAAGAAAACCTCGCGATTTAAATTTATGCCAGGCGTTAGCACATCACTAGTGCTTTCCAAAATGATATTAACTATGATTGTAGCGAACTCGAGAACAAACTTATTTGAAGTTTTATATTGGACCATGCATTAACATTTTCGCCCACTGTGTCCAAATTAAGAAAACCTCGCGATTTAAATTTATGCCAGACGTTAGCACATCACTAGTGCTTTCCAAAATGATATTAACTATGATTGTAGCGAACTCGAGAACAAACTTATTTGAAGTTTTATATTGGACCATGCATTAACATTTTCGCCCACTGTGTCCAAATTAAGAAAACCTCGCGATTTAAATTTATGCCAGGCGTTAGCACATCACTAGTGCTTTCCAAAATGATATTAACTATGATTGTAGCGAACTCGAGAACAAACTTATTTGAAGTTTTATATTGGACCATGCATTAACATTTTCGCCCACTGTGTCCAAATTAAGAAAACCTCGCGATTTAAATTTATGCCAGGCGTTAGCACATCACTAGTGCTTTCCAAAATGATATTAACTATGATTGTAGCGAACTCGAGAACAAACTTATTTGAAGTTTTATATTGGACCATGCATTAACATTTTCGCCCACTGTGTCCAAATTAAGAAAACCTCGCGATTTAAATTTATGCCAGGCGTTAGCACATCACTAGTGCTTTCCAAAATGATATTAACTATGATTGTAGCGAACTCGAGAACAAACTTATTTGAAGTTTTATATTGGACCATGCATTAACATTTTCGCCCACTGTGTCCAAATGAAGAAAACCTCGCGATTTAAATTTATGCCAGGCGTTAGCACATCACTAGTGCTTTCCAAAATGATATTAACTATGATTGTAGCGAACTCGAGAACAAACTTATTTGAAGTTTTATATTGGACCATGCATTAACATTTTCGCCCACTGTGTCCAAATTAAGAAAACCTCGCGATTTAAATTTATGCCAGGCGTTAGCACATCACTAGTGCTTTCCAAAATGATATTAACTATGATTGTAGCGAACTCGAGAACAAACTTATTTGAAATTTTGTATTGGCCCATGCATTAACATTTTCGCCCACTGTGTCCAAATTAAGAAAACCTCGCGATTTAAATTTATGCCAGGCGTTAGCACATCACTAGTGCTTTGCAAAATGATATTAACTATGATTGTAGCGAACTCGAGAACAAACTTATTTGAAGTTTTATATTGGACCATGCATTAACATTTTCGCCCACTGTGTCCAAATTAAGAAAACCTCGCGATTTAAATTTATGCCAGGCGTTAGCACATCACTAGTGCTTTCCAAAATGATATTAACTATGATTGTAGCGAACTCGAGAACAAACTTATTTGAAATTTTATATTGGCCCATGCATTAACATTTTCGCCCACTGTGTCCAAATTAAGAAAACCTCGCGATTTAAATTTATGCCAGGCGTTAGCACATCACTAGTGCTTTCCAAAATGATATTAACTATGATTGTAGCGAACTCGAGAACAAACTTATTTGAAGTTTTATATTGGACCATGCATTAACATTTTCGCCCACTGTGTCCAAATTAAGAAAACCTCGCGATTTAAATTTATGCCATGCGTTAGCACATCACTAGTGCTTTCCAAAATGATATTAACTATGATTGTAGCGAACTCGAGAACAAACTTATTTGAAGTTTTATATTGGACCATGCATTAACATTTTCGCCCACTGTGTCCAAATTAAGAAAACCTCGCGATTTAAATTTATGCCAGGCGTTAGCACATCACTAGTGCTTTCCAAAATGATATTAACTATGATTGTAGCGAACTCGAGAACAAACTTATTTGAAATTTTATATTGGCCCATGCATTAACATTTTCGCCCACTGTGTCCAAATTAAGAAAACCTCGCGATTTAAATTTATGCCAGGCGTTAGCACATCACTAGTGCTTTCCAAAATGATATTAACTATGATTGTAGCGAACTCGAGAACAAACTTATTTGAAATTTTATATTGGCCCATGCATTAACATTTTCGCCCACTGTGTCCAAATTAAGAAAACCTCGCGATTTAAATTTATGCCAGGCGTTAGCACATCACTAGTGCTTTCCAAAATGATATTAACTATGATTGTAGCGAACTCGAGAACAAACTTATTTGAAGTTTTATATTGGACCATGCATTAACATTTTCGCCCACTGTGTCCAAATTAAGAAAACCTCGCGATTTAAATTTATGCCATGCGTTAGCACATCACTAGTGCTTTCCAAAATGATATTAACTATGATTGTAGCGAACTCGAGAACAAACTTATTTGAAGTTTTATATTGGACCATGCATTAACATTTTCGCCCACTGTGTCCAAATTAAGAAAACCTCGCGATTTAAATTTATGCCAGGCGTTAGCACATCACTAGTGCTTTCCAAAATGATATTAACTATGATTGTAGCGAACTCGAGAACAAACTTATTTGAAGTTTTATATTGGACCATGCATTAACATTTTCGCCCACTGTGTCCAAATGAAGAAAACCTCGCGATTTAAATTTATGCCAGGCGTTAGCACATCACTAGTGCTTTCCAAAATGATATTAACTATGATTGTAGCGAACTCGAGAACAAACTTATTTGAAGTTTTATATTGGACCATGCATTAACATTTTCGCCCACTGTGTCCAAATTAAGAAAACCTCGCGATTTAAATTTATGCCAGGCGTTAGCACATCACTAGTGCTTTCCAAAATGATATTAACTATGATTGTAGCGAACTCGAGAACAAACTTATTTGAAATTTTGTATTGGCCCATGCATTAACATTTTCGCCCACTGTGTCCAAATTAAGAAAACCTCGCGATTTAAATTTATGCCAGGCGTTAGCACATCACTAGTGCTTTGCAAAATGATATTAACTATGATTGTAGCGAACTCGAGAACAAACTTATTTGAAGTTTTATATTGGACCATGCATTAACATTTTCGCCCACTGTGTCCAAATTAAGAAAACCTCGCGATTTAAATTTATGCCAGGCGTTAGCACATCACTAGTGCTTTCCAAAATGATATTAACTATGATTGTAGCGAACTCGAGAACAAACTTATTTGAAATTTTATATTGGCCCATGCATTAACATTTTCGCCCACTGTGTCCAAATTAAGAAAACCTCGCGATTTAAATTTATGCCAGGCGTTAGCACATCACTAGTGCTTTCCAAAATGATATTAACTATGATTGTAGCGAACTCGAGAACAAACTTATTTGAAGTTTTATATTGGACCATGCATTAACATTTTCGCCCACTGTGTCCAAATTAAGAAAACCTCGCGATTTAAATTTATGCCATGCGTTAGCACATCACTAGTGCTTTCCAAAATGATATTAACTATGATTGTAGCGAACTCGAGAACAAACTTATTTGAAGTTTTATATTGGACCATGCATTAACATTTTCGCCCACTGTGTCCAAATTAAGAAAACCTCGCGATTTAAATTTATGCCAGGCGTTAGCACATCACTAGTGCTTTCCAAAATGATATTAACTATGATTGTAGCGAACTCGAGAACAAACTTATTTGAAATTTTATATTGGCCCATGCATTAACATTTTCGCCCACTGTGTCCAAATTAAGAAAACCTCGCGATTTAAATTTATGCCAGGCGTTAGCACATCACTAGTGCTTTCCAAAATGATATTAACTATGATTGTAGCGAACTCGAGAACAAACTTATTTGAAGTTTTATATTGGACCATGCATTAACATTTTCGCCCACTGTGTCCAAATTAAGAAAACCTCGCGATTTAAATTTATGCCAGGCGTTAGCACATCACTAGTGCTTTCCAAAATGATATTAACTATGATTGTAGCGAACTCGAGAACAAACTTATTTGAAGTTTTATATTGGACCATGCATTAACATTTTCGCCCACTGTGTCCAAATTAAGAAAACCTCGCGATTTAAATTTATGCCATGCGTTAGCACATCACTAGTGCTTTCCAAAATGATATTAACTATGATTGTAGCGAACTCGAGAACAAACTTATTTGAAGTTTTATATTGGACCATGCATTAACATTTTCGCCCACTGTGTCCAAATTAAGAAAACCTCGCGATTTAAATTTATGCCAGGCGTTAGCACATCACTAGTGCTTTCCAAAATGATATTAACTATGATTGTAGCGAACTCGAGAACAAACTTATTTGAAATTTTATATTGGCCCATGCATTAACATTTTCGCCCACTGTGTCCAAATTAAGAAAACCTCGCGATTTAAATTTATGCCAGGCGTTAGCACATCACTAGTGCTTTCCAAAATGATATTAACTATGATTGTAGCGAACTCGAGAACAAACTTATTTGAAGTTTTATATTGGACCATGCATTAACATTTTCGCCCACTGTGTCCAAATTAAGAAAACCTCGCGATTTAAATTTATGCCAGGCGTTAGCACATCACTAGTGCTTTCCAAAATGATATTAACTATGATTGTAGCGAACTCGAGAACAAACTTATTTGAAATTTTATATTGGCCCATGCATTAACATTTTCGCCCACTGTGTCCAAATTAAGAAAACCTCGCGATTTAAATTTATGCCAGGCGTTAGCACATCACTAGTGCTTTCCAAAATGATATTAACTATGATTGTAGCGAACTCGAGAACAAACTTATTTGAAGTTTTATATTGGACCATGCATTAACATTTTCGCCCACTGTGTCCAAATTAAGAAAACCTCGCGATTTAAATTTATGCCAGGCGTTAGCACATCACTAGTGCTTTCCAAAATGATATTAACTATGATTGTAGCGAACTCGAGAACAAACTTATTTGAAGTTTTATATTGGACCATGCATTAACATTTTCGCCCACTGTGTCCAAATTAAGAAAACCTCGCGATTTAAATTTATGCCAGACGTTAGCACATCACTAGTGCTTTCCAAAATGATATTAACTATGATTGTAGCGAACTCGAGAACAAACTTATTTGAAGTTTTATATTGGACCATGCATTAACATTTTCGCCCACTGTGTCCAAATTAAGAAAACCTCGCGATTTAAATTTATGCCAGGCGTTAGCACATCACTAGTGCTTTCCAAAATGATATTAACTATGATTGTAGCGAACTCGAGAACAAACTTATTTGAAATTTTATATTGGCCCATGCATTAACATTTTCGCCCACTGTGTCCAAATTAAGAAAACCTCGCGATTTAAATTTATGCCAGGCGTTAGCACATCACTAGTGCTTTCCAAAATGATATTAACTATGATTGTAGCGAACTCGAGAACAAACTTATTTGAAATTTTATATTGGCCCATGCATTAACATTTTCGCCCACTGTGTCCAAATTAAGAAAACCTCGCGATTTAAATTTATGCCAGGCGTTAGCACATCACTAGTGCTTTCCAAAATGATATTAACTATGATTGTAGCGAACTCGAGAACAAACTTATTTGAAGTTTTATATTGGACCATGCATTAACATTTTCGCCCACTGTGTCCAAATTAAGAAAACCTCGCGATTTAAATTTATGCCATGCGTTAGCACATCACTAGTGCTTTCCAAAATGATATTAACTATGATTGTAGCGAACTCGAGAACAAACTTATTTGAAGTTTTATATTGGACCATGCATTAACATTTTCGCCCACTGTGTCCAAATTAAGAAAACCTCGCGATTTAAATTTATGCCAGGCGTTAGCACATCACTAGTGCTTTCCAAAATGATATTAACTATGATTGTAGCGAACTCGAGAACAAACTTATTTGAAATTTTATATTGGCCCATGCATTAACATTTTCGCCCACTGTGTCCAAATTAAGAAAACCTCGCGATTTAAATTTATGCCAGGCGTTAGCACATCACTAGTGCTTTCCAAAATGATATTAACTATGATTGTAGCGAACTCGAGAACAAACTTATTTGAAGTTTTATATTGGACCATGCATTAACATTTTCGCCCACTGTGTCCAAATTAAGAAAACCTCGCGATTTAAATTTATGCCAGGCGTTAGCACATCACTAGTGCTTTCCAAAATGATATTAACTATGATTGTAGCGAACTCGAGAACAAACTTATTTGAAATTTTATATTGGCCCATGCATTAACATTTTCGCCCACTGTGTCCAAATTAAGAAAACCTCGCGATTTAAATTTATGCCAGGCGTTAGCACATCACTAGTGCTTTCCAAAATGATATTAACTATGATTGTAGCGAACTCGAGAACAAACTTATTTGAAGTTTTATATTGGACCATGCATTAACATTTTCGCCCACTGTGTCCAAATTAAGAAAACCTCGCGATTTAAATTTATGCCAGGCGTTAGCACATCACTAGTGCTTTCCAAAATGATATTAACTATGATTGTAGCGAACTCGAGAACAAACTTATTTGAAGTTTTATATTGGACCATGCATTAACATTTTCGCCCACTGTGTCCAAATTAAGAAAACCTCGCGATTTAAATTTATGCCAGACGTTAGCACATCACTAGTGCTTTCCAAAATGATATTAACTATGATTGTAGCGAACTCGAGAACAAACTTATTTGAAGTTTTATATTGGACCATGCATTAACATTTTCGCCCACTGTGTCCAAATTAAGAAAACCTCGCGATTTAAATTTATGCCAGGCGTTAGCACATCACTAGTGCTTTCCAAAATGATATTAACTATGATTGTAGCGAACTCGAGAACAAACTTATTTGAAGTTTTATATTGGACCATGCATTAACATTTTCGCCCACTGTGTCCAAATTAAGAAAACCTCGCGATTTAAATTTATGCCAGACGTTAGCACATCACTAGTGCTTTCCAAAATGATATTAACTATGATTGTAGCGAACTCGAGAACAAACTTATTTGAAGTTTTATATTGGACCATGCATTAACATTTTCGCCCACTGTGTCCAAATTAAGAAAACCTCGCGATTTAAATTTATGCCAGGCGTTAGCACATCACTAGTGCTTTCCAAAATGATATTAACTATGATTGTAGCGAACTCGAGAACAAACTTATTTGAAGTTTTATATTGGACCATGCATTAACATTTTCGCCCACTGTGTCCAAATTAAGAAAACCTCGCGATTTAAATTTATGCCAGGCGTTAGCACATCACTAGTGCTTTCCAAAATGATATTAACTATGATTGTAGCGAACTCGAGAACAAACTTATTTGAAGTTTTATATTGGACCATGCATTAACATTTTCGCCCACTGTGTCCAAATTAAGAAAACCTCGCGATTTAAATTTATGCCAGGCGTTAGCACATCACTAGTGCTTTCCAAAATGATATTAACTATGATTGTAGCGAACTCGAGAACAAACTTATTTGAAGTTTTATATTGGACCATGCATTAACATTTTCGCCCACTGTGTCCAAATTAAGAAAACCTCGCGATTTAAATTTATGCCAGGCGTTAGCACATCACTAGTGCTTTCCAAAATGATATTAACTATGATTGTAGCGAACTCGAGAACAAACTTATTTGAAGTTTTATATTGGACCATGCATTAACATTTTCGCCCACTGTGTCCAAATTAAGAAAACCTCGCGATTAAATTTATGCCAGGCGTTAGCACATCACTAGTGCTTTCCAAAATGATATTAACTATGATTGTAGCGAACTCGAGAACAAACTTATTTGAAGTTTTATATTGGACCATGCATTAACATTTTCGCCCACTGTGTCCAAATTAAGAAAACCTCGCGATTTAAATTTATGCCAGGCGTTAGCACATCACTAGTGCTTTCCAAAATGATATTAACTATGATTGTAGCGAACTCGAGAACAAACTTATTTGAAGTTTTATATTGGACCATGCATTAACATTTTCGCCCACTGTGTCCAAATTAAGAAAACCTCGCGATTTAAATTTATGCCAGGCGTTAGCACATCACTAGTGCTTTCCAAAATGATATTAACTATGATTGTAGCGAACTCGAGAACAAACTTATTTGAAGTTTTATATTGGACCATGCATTAACATTTTCGCCCACTGTGTCCAAATTAAGAAAACCTCGCGATTTAAATTTATGCCAGGCGTTAGCACATCACTAGTGCTTTCCAAAATGATATTAACTATGATTGTAGCGAACTCGAGAACAAACTTATTTGAAGTTTTATATTGGACCATGCATTAACATTTTCGCCCACTGTGTCCAAATTAAGAAAACCTCGCGATTTAAATTTATGCCAGGCGTTAGCACATCACTAGTGCTTTCCAAAATGATATTAACTATGATTGTAGCGAACTCGAGAACAAACTTATTTGAAGTTTTATATTGGACCATGCATTAACATTTTCGCCCACTGTGTCCAAATTAAGAAAACCTCGCGATTTAAATTTATGCCAGACGTTAGCACATCACTAGTGCTTTCCAAAATGATATTAACTATGATTGTAGCGAACTCGAGAACAAACTTATTTGAAGTTTTATATTGGACCATGCATTAACATTTTCGCCCACTGTGTCCAAATTAAGAAAACCTCGCGATTTAAATTTATGCCAGGCGTTAGCACATCACTAGTGCTTTCCAAAATGATATTAACTATGATTGTAGCGAACTCGAGAACAAACTTATTTGAAGTTTTATATTGGACCATGCATTAACATTTTCAGTACCACTGTGTCCAAATTAAGAAAACCTCGCGATTTAAATTTATGCCAGGACGTTAGCACATCACTAGTGCTTTCCAAAATGATATTAACTATGATTGTAGCGAACTCGAGAACAAACTTATTTGAAGTTTTATATTGGACCATGCATTAACATTTTCGCCCACTGTGTCCAAATTAAGAAAACCTCGCGATTTAAATTTATGCCAGGCGTTAGCACATCACTAGTGCTTTCCAAAATGATATTAACTATGATTGTAGCGAACTCGAGAACAAACTTATTTGAAGTTTTATATTGGACCATGCATTAACATTTTCCACTGTGTCCAAATTAAGAAAACCTCGCGATTTAAATTTATGCCAGGCGTTAGCACATCACTAGTGCTTTCCAAAATGATATTAACTATGATTGTAGCGAACTCGAGAACAAACTTATTTGAAGTTTTATATTGGACCATGCATTAACATTTTCGCCCACTGTGTCCAAATTAAGAAAACCTCGCGATTTAAATTTATGCCAGGCGTTAGCACATCACTAGTGCTTTCCAAAATGATATTAACTATGATTGTAGCGAACTCGAGAACAAACTTATTTGAAGTTTTATATTGGACCATGCATTAACATTTTCGCCCACTGTGTCCAAATTAAGAAAACCTCGCGATTTAAATTTATGCCAGGCGTTAGCACATCACTAGTGCTTTCCAAAATGATATTAACTATGATTGTAGCGAACTCGAGAACAAACTTATTTGAAGTTTTATATTGGACCATGCATTAACATTTTCGCCCACTGTGTCCAAATTAAGAAAACCTCGCGATTTAAATTTATGCCAGGCGTTAGCACATCACTAGTGCTTTCCAAAATGATATTAACTATGATTGTAGCGAACTCGAGAACAAACTTATTTGAAGTTTTATATTGGACCATGCATTAACATTTTCGCCCACTGTGTCCAAATTAAGAAAACCTCGCGATTTAAATTTATGCCAGGCGTTAGCACATCACTAGTGCTTTCCAAAATGATATTAACTATGATTGTAGCGAACTCGAGAACAAACTTATTTGAAGTTTTATATTGGACCATGCATTAACATTTTCGCCCACTGTGTCCAAATTAAGAAAACCTCGCGATTTAAATTTATGCCAGGCGTTAGCACATCACTAGTGCTTTCCAAAATGATATTAACTATGATTGTAGCGAACTCGAGAACAAACTTATTTGAAGTTTTATATTGGACCATGCATTAACATTTTCGCCCACTGTGTCCAAATTAAGAAAACCTCGCGATTTAAATTTATGCCAGGCGTTAGCACATCACTAGTGCTTTCCAAAATGATATTAACTATGATTGTAGCGAACTCGAGAACAAACTTATTTGAAGTTTTATATTGGACCATGCATTAACATTTTCGCCCACTGTGTCCAAATTAAGAAACCTCGCGATTTAAATTTATGCCAGGCGTTAGCACATCACTAGTGCTTTCCAAAATGATATTAACTATGATTGTAGCGAACTCGAGAACAAACTTATTTGAAGTTTTATATTGGCCCATGCATTAACATTTTCGCCCACTGTGTCCAAATTAAGAAAACCTCGCGATTTAAATTTATGCCAGGCGTTAGCACATCACTAGTGCTTTCCAAAATGATATTAACTATGATTGTAGCGAACTCGAGAACAAACTTATTTGAAGTTTTATATTGGACCATGCATTAACATTTTCGCCCACTGTGTCCAAATTAAGAAAACCTCGCGATTTAAATTTATGCCAGGCGTTAGCACATCACTAGTGCTTTCCAAAATGATATTAACTATGATTGTAGCGAACTCGAGAACAAACTTATTTGAAGTTTTATATTGGACCATGCATTAACATTTTCGCCCACTGTGTCCAAATTAAGAAAACCTCGCGATTTAAATTTATGCCAGGCGTTAGCACATCACTAGTGCTTTCCAAAATGATATTAACTATGATTGTAGCGAACTCGAGAACAAACTTATTTGAAATTTTATATTGGCCCATGCATTAACATTTTCGCCCACTGTGTCCAAATTAAGAAAACCTCGCGATTTAAATTTATGCCAGGCGTTAGCACATCACTAGTGCTTTCCAAAATGATATTAACTATGATTGTAGCGAACTCGAGAACAAACTTATTTTGAAGTTTTATATTGGACCATGCATTAACATTTTCGCCCACTGTGTCCAAATTAAGAAAACCTCGCGATTTAAATTTATGCCAGGCGTTAGCACATCACTAGTGCTTTCCAAAATGATATTAACTATGATTGTAGCGAACTCGAGAACAAACTTATTTGAAATTTTATATTGGCCCATGCATTAACATTTTCGCCCACTGTGTCCAAATTAAGAAAACCTCGCGATTTAAATTTATGCCAGGCGTTAGCACATCACTAGTGCTTTCCAAAATGATATTAACTATGATTGTAGCGAACTCGAGAACAAACTTATTTGAAGTTTTATATTGGACCATGCATTAACATTTTCGCCCACTGTGTCCAAATTAAGAAAACCTCGCGATTTAAATTTATGCCAGGCGTTAGCACATCACTAGTGCTTTCCAAAATGATATTAACTATGATTGTAGCGAACTCGAGAACAAACTTATTTGAAGTTTTATATTGGACCATGCATTAACATTTTCGCCCACTGTGTCCAAATTAAGAAAACCTCGCGATTTAAATTTATGCCAGGCGTTAGCACATCACTAGTGCTTTCCAAAATGATATTAACTATGATTGTAGCGAACTCGAGAACAAACTTATTTGAAGTTTTATATTGGACCATGCATTAACATTTTCGCCCACTGTGTCCCAAATTAAGAAAACCTCGCGATTTAAATTTATGCCAGGCGTTAGCACATCACTAGTGCTTTCCAAAATGATATTAACTATGATTGTAGCGAACTCGAGAACAAACTTATTTGAAGTTTTATATTGGACCATGCATTAACATTTTCGCCCACTGTGTCCAAATTAAGAAAACCTCGCGATTTAAATTTATGCCAGGCGTTAGCACATCACTAGTGCTTTCCAAAATGATATTAACTATGATTGTAGCGAACTCGAGAACAAACTTATTTGAAGTTTTATATTGGACCATGCATTAACATTTTCGCCCACTGTGTCCAAATTAAGAAAACCTCGCGATTTAAATTTATGCCAGGCGTTAGCACATCACTAGTGCTTTCCAAAATGATATTAACTATGATTGTAGCGAACTCGAGAACAAACTTATTTGAAATTTTATATTGGACCCATGCATTAACATTTTCGCCCACTGTGTCCAAATTAAGAAAACCTCGCGATTTAAATTTATGCCAGGCGTTAGCACATCACTAGTGCTTTCCAAAATGATATTAACTATGATTGTAGCGAACTCGAGAACAAACTTATTTGAAATTTTATATTGGCCCATGCATTAACATTTTCGCCCACTGTGTCCAAATTAAGAAAACCTCGCGATTTAATTTATGCCAGGCGTTAGCACATCACTAGTGCTTTCCAAAATGATATTAACTATGATTGTAGCGAACTCGAGAACAAACTTATTTGAAAGTTTTATATTGGGCCCATGCATTAACATTTTCGCCCACTGTGTCCAAATTAAGAAAACCTCGCGATTTAAATTTATGCCAGGCGTTAGCACATCACTAGTGCTTTCCAAAATGATATTAACTATGATTGTAGCGAACTCGAGAACAAACTTATTTGAAATTTTATATTGGCCCATGCATTAACATTTTCGCCCACTGTGTCCAAATTAAGAAAACCTCGCGATTTAAATTTATGCCAGGCGTTAGCACATCACTAGTGCTTTCCAAAATGATATTAACTATGATTGTAGCGAACTCGAGAACAAACTTATTTGAAATTTTATATTGGACCATGCATTAACATTTTCGCCCACTGTGTCCAAATTAAGAAAACCTCGCGATTTAAATTTATGCCAGGCGTTAGCACATCACTAGTGCTTTCCAAAATGATATTAACTATGATTGTAGCGAACTCGAGAACAAACTTATTTGAAAGGTTTTATATTGGACCATGCATTAACATTTTCGCCCACTGTGTCCAAATTAAGAAAACCTCGCGATTTAAATTTATGCCAGGCGTTAGCACATCACTAGTGCTTTCCAAAATGATATTAACTATGATTGTAGCGAACTCGAGAACAAACTTATTTGAAGTTTTATATTGGACCATGCATTAACATTTTCGCCCACTGTGTCCAAATTAAGAAAACCTCGCGATTTAAATTTATGCCAGGCGTTAGCACATCACTAGTGCTTTCCAAAATGATATTAACTATGATTGTAGCGAACTCGAGAACAAACTTATTTGAAGTTTTATATTGGCCCATGCATTAACATTTTCGCCCACTGTGTCCAAATTAAGAAAACCTCGCGATTTAAATTTATGCCAGGCGTTAGCACATCACTAGTGCTTTCCAAAATGATATTAACTATGATTGTAGCGAACTCGAGAACAAACTTATTTGAAGTTTTATATTGGACCATGCATTAACATTTTCGCCCACTGTGTCCAAATTAAGAAAACCTCGCGATTTAAATTTATGCCAGGCGTTAGCACATCACTAGTGCTTTCCAAAAT
>OZ008368.1:213551235-213813475 GCA_963931995.1 Phaonia tiefii
CAGAGATCTGCATGTGGTTGTGTTTTTTTTTTTTAGCTTGCGGTGTAACTGCAAATAATGCGGTGTTAAGTATTTGCAGCAACAGCAACTTCCCACCACCGCAATTTCTCTCCACGGAAACTTCTCGCCACCGCAGCAACTGGCACTAGAACAATTGGGTAGCATCATCAGGAAACACAAAGAAAAATTAACAACCAATCAATAATTCTAATTCTAACAATTATAACAACCAATCAACAATAATAATTATAAAGGGTGTCCCAACAAAAACGAAATTTTTAAATCTGGCAACATTCGAAGTGTCATTGTTTGACATTTGAACAATTGTTATTGTTTGCTAGTAGAAGGTACGAGGTTAGTAAAAATGGAGCGCTACACGAATGAACAACGCACTCTCATTGTGAAATTGTTTTACCAAAAAAAATGCTGATTTTGCCGCTAAAATCATCTTCAGTGACGAGGCCCATTTCCATCTTGATGGCTTCGTTAATAGGCAGAATTGTCGCATTTGGGGTCAGGAAAATCCTCGAGTGATTCACGAGAAGCAAATGCATCCTCTACGTGTCACTGTGTGGTGTGGTTTTTGGGCTGGAGGAATCATTGGACCTTTTTTTTTATGAAAATGAGGCAGGTCAAGCGCAAACAATCAATGGTGTTCGGTATCGTGAAATGATAACCAGTTTTTGACGTAGAATACGTCATACCTTACGGTATGAGGAGTCATGTCAGGTTTTTATTGTTGTAATCTTTATTTCATTGAATTTGAGGAAACGGCTAGATGAATTTTTTTTAAATTTTTTTTGTAGGTAAATGAAGATGTTATCTTTCGTTTGATATACATTTCATATTGGTTGATATCTTCCTTATATTTAAATTTCTCAAATGAAAATTGTTTAAACACATACACTCAAACATATGTGTGGTGTTTGGTTGAGTGTTTTTGGTTGCTCAACATTGCTTAGGAACATGTATCTAGTAAAAAGTGAAACGAACAGCAAGCTAATGTTGCTTGGCAACATGTATCTATTAAAAAGTGAAACAAACAGTAAGCTAACGTAATAAAGCTTTTTTGCGAAAGCTTCAATAAAGCTGTTGTAACATTAATTTTGAATTGTAAAGCGTAAAGCTTTCACACAACGCTCGAATGCTAATGCGAAGACTCGATAAGGTAAACCTTTTTTAATATTAGGGCGGCCCTCTCAACGTTCGCAGAACTTATTTCAATAAAAATATTAATTAAAATACATAAATTAAATTAAGTTTAAAAAAATTTAACATAATATTTTTTTTTTAAACGGACTTGAATCAAATGCCGTTGGTAAATATAAAAATTACAGCAGACAGTTGTCCGAGGCCTTCGGCCACGGACTGTCCCTGCAGGCTGTGTCAGAGACACGGCCATTAAGTTTAACGTAGAATACGCCATGCGATAAGACAGAAAACATATATAACAATAAATGATAAATAATATAAGCAAATGAATTTATTGTTATATATGTTTTCTGTCTTATCGCATGGCGTATTCTACGTTAAACTTAATGGCCGTGTCTCTGACACAGCCTGCAGGGACAGTCCGTGGCCGAAGGCCTCGGACAACTGTCTGCTGTAATTTTTTTTCTTGCCTCGAATTGAAGAAATGAATGTGGAGGGCATGTGGTTCCAACAAGACGGCGCCACATGTCATAGAGCCAGAAAAACAATTCAATTGCTGGATCAAAAAAAAAATGCGCTCTTGTTGGGACACCCTTTAATATTTAATTTGTAAAAATAATTAATTAAAAAATATTTAATTTATAGAAACAAAAATCCGAGAAGTCCTAAGTCTAGAATTAAAGGTATTATTATAGAGTACCAAAGGAAGTGTGAGGAAATACATAAAAGGATATTAAAATGTTATTATTTTGGTGGTTAATTGCAGTTGCGGTGGTTAAAAATGGCGGTGGTGTGAAGTTGCGGTGGTGCCCAGTTGCGGTGGTCGAAAGTTGCGGCGGTGGGTGGTTGCGGTGATGGGAAATTGTGGTGGTGGTGGCAAATACAACCAAATATGCGCTGCAGGTCTCTGGTACTGACTAAGAAGGAGCTAGATTATTTATGTTGACTATTTTGCATATTCTTTAATAATTTTTCCGCTTCGAGATCAATTTGGTTATAAAAGTAAATTTTTATAGAATGTATTATTAAAAATAATAATGTGAAATTTATTATTAAGGAGGATGGTTGGGAATATAACTATTTCAATGCCCACCAAGACATATCTTCAGCTCCCTTCTCCACACGTATTTAGGTACGAGTATATCCTCACACATTATAGGGTTAAACAAATCTCAACTAAGCGAGAATTGTCTAAACTCCTACTTGTGCGGAACATCCACAACAATACTTTGCCATAACCATCAATATTCACTACATTTCGTTCCTATGCAGGCTTTCATCGAATGCCTTTGCATAGATGTTGTTGTTTCAAACAAAGAAACAACGATTGCCATGAGATTGGCGTTACAGTGTACCGTCTGCGTATTACTTAAGATGTTATGTTCCTTAATAATTTTCCCAGTTCAATATCAATTTCTAAAATTTTTGTTTTATATTTAATGCACTTAAAACACGAGTTTTAGTGCATATAGAAAGTATATTGGTCATTTCCTGCAGGACCGTCACAGTTTAAAATTAACCATTTTTAAACTGAGATTCACACAATATCTTCTGGCCGCATATTTTATGACCAAATTAATTTCCCTATTTGATTTGTTTAAATGCTAGCATTAAGAATATTTCGAAATAAACATGCAATACTAAAGTATATAGCTTAAAACTTAGTCACACAGTCGCTATTCTCGAAACTTTATTTTTCGAAACTCAGTTATTTTTCAAAACAAACAGTGATACAGAATTATTGTATAAATTAACAATCTTATGTATTGCGTTTACCTTTCGATTAAGTATACTAAAATATAATTACTTTTCAGTTAATTAATTTTTAATTACAGATTTAGCAAGGGAGATTGTAATAACATTCGGTGTTTAACAACTCTCGGAAATATTTCATGGTATTGCATGTGACAAATAATGTTAAACGTTATAATTAAAAATTAATTATAAGGCTGCAATGTACAAATGCTAAGGATTAAAGTCGAAAGAACGTAGTGTTTAAATCGTATTTTAAAACTATAAGACGAACTCTTTAGTGATCATTAATGAAGTGATTTGTTGACATTCTTTCGTAAAGTAGCATATATAAATGTGGTTTTATCTCCTTGTGTTTTGAGCTATAAAGTTTGTCACAAAGTCTCCTAACTTGACCTGTTATCGGGTTTTTTCAATAAGAGCGCTACAAAAGTTTTTTTAAATGAAACAAAACCGGTTTTAGATACCAATGAAATTCTTTATTCAATAAAATTCTTTATGCCATTATGTATGGAACTCGATTTGCAGAAGTCCAGACGCTGAACCCAATTTTCGACGGTTTTCAAGCATAAATCGGCCGATACTGCCGCAATTTGACGTTCGATATTCGTACGAAGTTCATCAATCGTCGCTGGCTTGTTGGCATAGACCACAGACTTGACGTAGCCCCACAGGAAATAATCTAACGGCGTCAAATCGCCCGACCGAGGCGGCCAATCGACTGGGCCATTTCGTGAGATAACACGTTCACCAAACTTGGTTTCCAATAAATTGATTGTGGCATTCGTTGTGTGGCTTGTGGCGCCGTCCTGTTGGAACCACATGTCCTCCAAGTCCATATTATCCAATTGGGGCCAAAAATATTCGGTTATTATTGAACGGTACCGATTCGCATTCACAGTAATGTGCCGGTCTTGATCATCACGGAAGAAGTACGGCCCAATGACGCCGCCGGCCCATAAACCGCACCAAACCGTGATTTTTTCGGGATGCAATGATGACTCATGGATTACGTGTGGATTGCTGTCTGACCAATAACGCATATTTTGCTTATTGACGAAGCCATTCAGCCAGAAATGAGCCGACCATAAATTGGACGTAGCGCTCTTAAAGTTGAGGCCACTGACTCCAAATTTCGGTAGTAAATTTTAATAATTTCGACTCGTTGTTGGGTCGTATATCTTTCCATGATGAAATGGCAAACCTTACTGAAGAGAAATGTCAAAAGAGCGGGGAAAAATATGGCGTCGTTTGCTGTCCCTATCGATTTACTTTTGTAGCGTCTCTGTTGAAAAACCCTTTATTTTAAATAAAAAGTTATGATAATCGTCAAACATTGGTAGGCGCTAATATAAAACATTTCTAGAGTATTTTGTATGGTTTACGAGATATACTAGCTTTTTAGATAGAAAAAATGGTTTCCCATTACATCCCATGAAGGAATTAGGGAGAGCTTCTCACAACCAGTGACCGTTGAAAAGCTTTTTCATGACTGAATACTCGATAGTGTTGCCTTCACTATGCGAGTTGACCGCCGCCGAAAAGAATTTAAGGTGTTCAGGGCAGGGATCGAACAAAGGATGTCATGTACAAGAGGCGCGCACACTAACCATTGCACCACCGACGGCCGTGCTTTTCAGATAGAAGTTTTCTTAAAACCTTACAATCATGAAATACACATTAGTGAATATATTATGATATTATGGAAATGCAAGTCATTGCCATTTTTTGCATCCTGATTCCAAAATTACAGGCTTTAAAATCACGTGTCCATAAATAGTTGAAAATAAATATTGGTCCATAGAGTAATATACCAAGAGTGTGCAACACCAATTTTTCTCGGACCGGAAACCTGTGAAGGTCAGTGGAATAGTTGGAGTTCCAAGCATCAAACTTAATTTACTTAAACTTAATTCAGAAGGCATTATAATTAATCAACCGTAATTCAAAATGCATTGCCATCAATCAAATGTCATTAAATATCATTTAAATGTATCTAAAACAAGGTTTACTTCCACTCAGTTATTGGTTATTCTTTTATTCATGGGCTCTTAGACCTGTGGATAAGTTGCAATGACTCGTAGAGAAATAGACAAGAGCCGTTAACGCTCTTATGACGACGAGGTAGTGGTCACTTCATCGAGTTGTGTTTGTAATTTACTCTTTGGTTGGACATAAAACGGACAGAAATAAAAGGGAATGCGTATTTTCGCTTGGTGCAAACAACATAAAACATAATTCAGCTGTTCAATTCAAACCATCGGTAGTGCAATGGTAGTGTGCATGAGAATGTGGGTTTGATCCCTGCTCTGACCACCTTAAATTTTTTTTAACGGCAGTCACCTCGCTTAGTGACGGCGACACTACCGAGTATTTAGCCATAAAAAAGCTTCTCAAAATACCGTTCGGGACCGGTGCAAAACTGTAGGTCCCATCAGTGAGTGTAAAACTAGAACGCCCACGGCTCACTGGTTCTGAGAAGCTCTCCTTAATCCCCTCGTGGGATGTAACGGGAAACAATTTTTTTAACATTAATAAAACACTATTTAAACTTAGTTTGCTGCATGGTCTATAATCTCTTGTCTTCTCTGGTCTCTTATTCTATATCATTTCCCTAGTGCCTTTTCGATCATCTGTACCTTGGTAGAAATACTTAGTAGCTCTGCTCATTTCCTTTGTTTACATTTCATTGTACCCAGTATATGTCATACTTGTTTGTGTGAGTTCTTTGTCGTTTGATTTCACCTAACTATGTTCACAGTTGTACATGTATGTGTACATTTTTATCAGCTGATTTTGACAATAACTCGGTACGGAAATTACAACAATGCTAATGCTACTACCTTGTATTTGTATCATGAGCTGATACCATATAAACGCCTGAGCGACTTCAAGTTGACATCAACCATAGGGAAATAGACAAGAGCCACTATCCCTATCTTGTCGTTCTCTTGATAACGACGAGGTAGTAGGCCATTTCATCGAGCTCGAGTTGCTGTTGTAATTTACTCTTTGGTTGGACATAATACGGACAGAAATAAAAGGGAATTCGTATTTTCGTTCGATGAAAACAATATAATCATAATTTAGGTGTCAATAGTATCAATCAAACACTACTTAAACTTAGTCTGCTGCATGGTCTATAATCTCTGTCTGCTTTGGTCTCTCATTCTACATCATTTCCCAGGTACCTTTCGATTGTTGATGTAAAATCAAAGCCATTTTGGCTTTTTGAAGTTGATATCAACTTATCCATGGTGTAAGGTGAAGTTGTATCAACTTTCATACGCATTTCGAAGAGAAACGTGCATGAGGGAACATTACACTAGCCAACAGTCGTTTTGTTATTTGGTTCTAGCATAGTTTTTCTCATTGATTTTGACCTACTGAACACGAAAATGAGTTTTAAAAATTTTTCTGTTGATTGGTTTTCGAGATACAAATTTTTGAACTTTTTTTTTTAAATTTTTGGAGGTACACTTACAATTTTGAGCATATCTTTCGTCTTCTTTGACATATTTGATCCTACTACTACTCAAATTAAAGCAAATTGAGCCGTCTACAACTCATTCTCAGAAAATTTTCAAATCAGGTGAGTAGTTTTGATGTTGGCGGCTTAAAAAGGTTACAAAACTGCGTTTTTTTAGTAAAAATGTGGCAGAAAAATTCATATAAAAATTCATATAAAATATAAAACGCGATGCTAACAGCGATTTTGGTTTTTTTACGTATAGCTGGCATTTTTCCAAAGAAAATAAGCACTTACTTAACAAAATCTGACAACAAATGGCGGACTTATAATTTTTTTGGTAAAACACCGAAATTCCGCTATTTCACGATATTTTGATTTTCATTATTTGCACAGCTTACCTACCCAACGCAAACGAATAAATACATTTGAACTTAATTTAAAATAAACAAATTAGTCTTAGTATATTATTTTTTAATTTATTTAGAGCACTACATACTCAATGTATGGCACAATTAGAAATGGATTTGCCAGGTTAGCTAAACTAACGAAATTAACCAAATCAACGCCCATAAAAAATGAGTAGAAACAAAGATATAACTGTACATTTTATGCCATGTGGAAAAACAGCTGACTTCTTCTTTGTTTTTTGTATTCGCTGCAATTGGTCTCACGTATTAGGGTCCAAATGTAGTCACCCATCATAGCCGTGTCATAGATGCCCTGATAGCGTCGTTCCATAGCCTTCAATTCCTGGTGAAAGCGCTCGCCGTGTTCGTCGCTCACGTCTCCTAAATTCTCAGGGAAAAAATCCAAATGAGAATGCAGAAAGTGTATTTTAAGTGACATGTGCACTCCTACCCAAAAATGAAAAAAAAACGAGAATTAAAACGCTATTTAAATTAACATTTGTTTCAAAAAAAAACCTACCCATTGCTTCATAGTTCTTTACCAGATCCTCAACTATGTCCTTATAATTATGGCTTTTGTTGTTTCCTAAAAAGTTTTCCACAACAAGCCTGAAGGAATTCCATGCTGCGGCTTCGATGGGTGATAACAGCTTCGGGAATGTTTCATCTTTCAACATTTTTTTTATATCGGGTCCTGCGAAGACTCCTTCTTTAATTTTTGCCAGCGAAAGGTAGGGGAAAATTGACCGTAAATAGGCAAAAGCTTCACCTTCTTTGTCCAATTTTTTGGCAAAATTTTTTATCAAACCCAATTTTATGTGCAGCGGCGGAAGTATTATATTTTCACCGTTCTCTATTAGTGGTTTGCGCTGAACATTCGCTTCTCCAACTACAGGTTTCGTTCGTTCCGGCCATTTTTTTTGAATATAATGCTGATAATCAGCGCGGCTATTCCAAAGGCACAGAAAACAGCAATGTCGCGTATAGCCTCCTTGGAGTCCACACAGAATGGCCACAACTTTGAGGTCGGCGCATATTTTCCAATTAGTTTCATAGTTCTCCTTTGAATGAACCGCATGAGCAATAGGAAGAGATGGCTTTTCATTCCCATTATGTAAGAGAACTGCCTTCAAGCTCTCTTTGTTGCTGTCAATAAACAACCTCCATTCATTGGGGTTGTGAATTTGGTGAAGCTCTTGGAACAAGCCGGAAATGTCGCTGCAAAAACATATTTGGTCTTTCTTTGTATAAAATTTTGCATACTGCTGGTGACGCTTCCTGTACGCTGTTACTTTCACTTCTGAATCCGCAAATCCACACTGTACCATCCGAGACGCAAAAAGTTCGGATTTCTCCTTAGTGAGACCAAAATCGCGCACCCAATCGTTTAGTTCGGCCTGTGACAGTAATTTTCGCTTTCTGCACGCCCCAAATTCGCTTGCACTTGACTCGGACTCTTGATCTGACGATTCTGCTTTTTGAAGAGATGCACCAGGGCACACTGGATATGGTACATCATTCGAATGTGGTACTGGAAGTGCAAACAATCCCACTTGAGCGTAGTTCCATTTTAAAAATCTCCCTACCCCACTGTTTGTGGTGAGGCAAAAATAACAGTCTGTGGAATGGCATAGCGGCTTCTTCCACATCATTGGTGTATCGAATTTCATATGGCGCCTAAAATTAAAATAAATTACTATATTTGCTTGGCTTAATGTGTTTAAATAAAAATTCTTACCTTCCGCCAGCTGCCCAGTTGGTTAGGATTATATAGCAAAGATCACATAGCGACTTAGGTGTCCATGATTCTGTGATATTTGGTGAAATACCAAAATAATTCAAATAGTGCAATTGCACTGCTGGAGTAAACGTGTGTGCGTGATTATTCTTTATAAACTCGCCACAAACATTGCAGAAATTGTCTGGATTGTTCAAACACTCGAACACACGTAGTCTTTTACTCATTGTCTTACTTGTTGGGTAGGTATTATATGCACTTAAATTCAATTTGTTTCACTTTTTACTCGTACTACTCGCGTTCGTAGACACTTGTTGAATGACAAAAGACGATAAATGAACACCTATAAATACTATACCTGGCTATATACCTGATTCAGCAAGTGTGCGTTTCAAATTGTGGAAAAGTTTCCAAATAATGACCACTCACAAATGTGGGGGGAATTTCTGTAAAAAATCCGATACAGGTAGCCATCGGGAAAACACACATCAATAAAAAAGTGTAATTCCCTTTAATTGACTGTGAACGGAGTAGCAGTCATAAAGGAACACGAAGAGCGTCCACGCACATTCAGAAGCGTATATTACTCTGCAACCACAATCATAAAAATTAAATAACTATTTGTGTATTACTTATTTTTTTTAATTCTGAGAATCATAAAAATTACGTAAACGTTTTTTCCAAACAATTTTGTACATGTAAAGTGGGTTTGCCAAAATTCGTATCGTAAAATGCACCTGTGTTTCTATGTTCTGCATTTTCATTATACCATTTTCTTAAAAACATCGACGAAACGTCCCTACGGTATTGTAAATAGGTTTTTTACAATTATGAAATATTTGTGTTATTAATATTAATTTAAAAATTTTATCAAAACTGCTAAGTGCTGTGACATTTGAAAAAAATTTCCAAAAAAAAAAATTGCTGATTTCACTAAATTTTTGAAATTTCACGTCCCTTGCCAGAACAGAAGACATTAACCCAGGGTGGTGAAATTTTGAACAGAAGTAACGTATGTATAGGAGCAACTGTTCCGTTCTATTCCAAAAGGATTATAAAAAACTGGCTTTTTCGATCCCTCCTAGTAGGTTAGCTGTGCAAATAATGCAAATCAAAATATCGTGAAATAGCGGAATTTCGGTGTTTTACCAAAAAAATTATAAGTCCGCCATTTGTTGTCAGATTTTGTTAAGTAAGTGCTTATTTTCTTTGGAAAAATGCCAGCTATACGTAAAAAAATCGCTGTTAGCATCGCGTTTTATATTTTATATGAATTTTTCTGCCACATTTTTACTAAAAAATCGCAGTTTTTTAACCTTTTTAAGCCGCCAACATCAAAACTACTCACCCGATTTGAAAATTTTCTGAGAATGGGTTGTAGACGGCTCAATTTGCTTTAATTTGAGTAGTAGTAGGATCAAATACGTCAAAGAAGACGAAAGATATGCTCAAAATTGTAAGTGTACCTCCAAAAATTTAAAAAAAAAAGTTCAAAAATTTGTATCTCGAAAACCAATCAACAGAAAAATTTTTAAAACTCATTTTCGTGTTTAGTAGGTCAAAATCAATGAGAAAAAGTATGCTAGAAACAAATAACAGAGAAAATTTTGTTATTTGTGACCTAGTGTTATCGGCAAAATGTAAATAATTAAACAAAAAAAATATGACACAAACATTATCTGAAAAATATAAATTAAATAAATATAATTCGTTGTGTTATTTATAAATATTTAAAGAGTATAAAAACAGTATTTTTCTTAAAATTTGTGATATTTTCCCAGTGAGCTATCACCATTCACTTCAACATCTGACAAAGAAATGAAGTTGCCTCAACTTGTTTGAGAGTGAAAGGGCAAAATCGATATTGATGTGATATAATCGAAGGTGGTGTCAACGTGAAGTCGAGCAAATTATCCGCACGTCTAAGGGCACCCTTAAACTCTATTTTCTACTACACCATTTCCAATTGAAATTTGAAAAAAATCAATTGAAACTTAAAAATCCTATTTTTGAAATACATCAATTGATTTAAATATTCTATTACAGTTTTGAAATACATCAATTGAAATTTAAAAAACATTGATTGCAATTAAAAACACATCAATTGAAATTTAAAATATATCAATTGAAATTTAAAAGACATCAATTGAAATTTGAAAGACACCAATTGAAATTTAAAAATCTAATACATAAATTCGGTTAATAATTTTTAATGTCTTTTAAATTTCAATTGATGTCTTTTAAATTTCAATTGATGTGTTTCAAATTTCAACTGATGTGTTTTAAATTTCAGTTGATGAGTTTTAAATTTCAATTGGTGTGTTTTAAATTTCAATTGATATCTTTCAAATTTCAATTGATGTCGTTTAACCTTCAGTTGATGCTTTTTAAATTTCAATTGATGTATTTCAAATTTCAAGTAGAATTTTCAAATTCCAATTGATATTTTACAAAATTAAATTGATATTTTACAATTGGAAATGGTGCAGTACTCCAACTACCTAGTCGAACAGCTGTTTCATCGAAAGCAGGGGGTTCGATAGACAGCTGATCAACTAAGTAGTTGGAATTCTGATACAGAATAAAGTTTAAAAGAGAAAGGTGACTGAAACAAATTGGGCTGCGCTATGCCATTTTCATACATTTGCAGCCGCGTATCGAACCAAAGACAAAAACGCCTGAACTTAGAATATTGTTATTGGAAATTGTGGCAATTAAATTAATGCCAAAAAGGTATAACACGTGCCAATAATTCAGAAGTATTTGTGTAAACTCCAATTAGATTAGAACGCAAATTGTCAATACAACTGATTTTTCTCATTCACTCTAAATTTTTTTGGTGCAAGTAAAACAGCTGATGCATACTTTTTTCACGAGTGACATTTTTGGTATTTGGTTTTACAGTGTTAAGTTTTTTCCAGTTCGCGCGTGATTCCTGACATGTTTCAAAGTCAAAATTGTTTATTTTGTCGTGCCATTTCATCTTTAGACATTTCATAGACTAACAAACGAAAAACGCTTGCAAATCGTTGATTTTTTTATCATGGGGTATCCATGACACAGCTGATCGTCTATGTGGTAGTAAATTGATAGAAAACATAGTGGATAGGTAATAGAGTGATAAACAGCCAGAAGCAAACCATGCAGCTCAGTTTAAATAATGACAACTAAAATATGTTTTATGCAGATTGCATCGAAGGCATTCGCTCTTATTTCTGTCCGTTTTATGCCCAACCACAGAGTAAAATACAACAGCAACTCGAACTCGATGAAATGGCCTACTACCTCGTCATCATCGAGAGAACTTAAAGAGAGGGATAGAGACTCTTGTCTATTGCTCTGTGGTTTGCTTTGTCTTTTCATCATGAATTGACTTACAAACGAACAACGATTGCAAATCGTTGAGTATTGTTATTAAAATTAGTGCTTTGTGAAAAATGTGTGTTCGCATGTTATGCCCATTTTATGGTCTTCAGCGACGAGGCTCATTTTCGGTTCAACGGTTACGAATTTGGTTTTGAGCGGTTTATGGGCTGGCGGCATTAGTGGACCATACTTCTTCAAACAAGATAATGGCCGCAAAGTTACGGTCAATGGAGCAAGGTACCTTTCGATGATCACGCCCTTTTTTGCCCAAAATGGAAGAATTGGGTTTGGTTAACATGTGGTTTCGACATGGGCATTGCCACATTCCACACTGTACGTTATACCATGAACCAATTGATTGGGGAATTTGGTGAGCAATCAATCGCACGTTGCGGCGCTGACAATGGGCCACCTCGTTCGTGCGACCCATTAAATTATTTTTTGTAGGGTCTGTCGTCTACAACCACGATTGCTGCCTTTGAAGGTCATTGGTGAGATAGCGGCCCAAAGTTTTGGAAATAGTATGCCATAATTGGACTTTCAGAATGGAACACGTGAAGCGTAGCGGTGGACAGAGATTTCAGGAACTAATCTTTAAAAAGTAAATGACAGGCATTGATTGATCGATCTAAATAAATACTTAATTCACTTGTACAAATTTTTCTGGCTATCCAAATAGGAATAAAATCACCCATTATTACTCTGTGCTCGAAACGCCCTGGATCGGTTCCTTGTGCGCACAATTAAAAATTAGAAGAATTGAAATCCATTGAATTTTAAACATATACACATGACCTAGCTTACTGTGGCTGTTTATAACTTTTTGTCTGATTTTAGTACAAACATCTACTTTTATAATTTCTGCCACATGAATAAACGGTCACACTGTCAGATATCCACTGAACATGCACACTCGTAACACCGAAAAAAAATTGCACTCAAATCAAACATGTAAGGGTTTTTCAACAGAGACGCTACAAAAGTAAATCGATATTGATAGCAAACGACGCCATATTTTTTCCCGCTCTTTTGACATTTCTCTTCAGTAAGGTTTGCCATTTCATCATGGAAAGATATACGAGTCAAGAACGAGTCGTAATTATTAAAATTTACTACCGAAATTTGGAGTCAGTGGCCTCAACTTTACGAGCGCTACGTCCAATTTATGGTCGTCATAATCGTCCTACCAGATCAACAATTGAGCGTCTAGCGGAAAAATTTGAATCCACAGGCACAGTACAAAATGTTCCCGTGCCAGTGAGACAAAGAAGTGCCCGTATTGTCGATAATATTGCTGCCGCAGAGGCTTCAGTTCAAGAAAGCCCAAATGTGTCTCTCACACGTCGTTCTCAAGCGTTGGGCATCTCTGTGACGTCGTTGTGGCGAATTTTGCGAAAAGATCTTGGCCTACATCCTTACAAGATGAAATTGACGCAAGAACTGAAGCCGCTTGACCACCATAAGCGTCGAATGTTCGTGCATTGGGCTGAGCAACAACTTGAAAATGATTCGGATTTTCATCGGAAAATCATCTTCAGCGATGAGGCTCATTTCTGGCTGAACGGCTTCGTCAATAAGCAAAATATGGATTATTGGTCAGACAGCAATCGAACCGAATAAATTATGGTTTGGTGTGGTTTATGGGCCGGCGGCGTCATTGGGCCGTACTTCTTCGGTGATGATCAAGACCGGCACATTACTGTGAATGCGAATCGCTACCGTTCAATGATAACCGAATATTTTTGGATAATATGGACTTGGAGGACATGTGGTGCCAACAGGACGGCGCCACAAGCCACACAGCGATCGCCACAATCAATTTATTGAAAACCAAGTTTGGTGAACGTGTTATCTCACGAAATGGAACAGTCGATTGGCCGCCTCGGTCTTGCGATTTGACGCCGTTAGATTATTTCCTGTGGGGCTACGTCAAGTCTATGGTCTATGCCAACAAGCCAGCGACGATTGATGAACTTCGTATGAATATCGAACGTGAAATTGCAGCAGTATCGGCCGATTTATGCTTGAAAACCGTCGAAAATTGGGTTCAGCGTCTGGACTTCTGCAAGCGTGCCCGTGGTGGCCATGCAAAAGAAATCGAGTTCCATACATAATGGCATCGAACGTACTTTCACACGAATAAAGAATTTCATTGGTATCTAAAACCGGTTTTGTTTTATTTAAAAAAACTTTTGTAGCGCTCTTATTGAAAAACCCGTTAATATGTCAAAGCAATAACTTTTATATTTGGATTTTAGCTAGTGAAGAAATTTGTCGACTTAAGTAGACAAATTGTAGGTCGGTAATTATATATATTGCAACTAAACTTATAATCAGTTTGAGTAAAAACTTAATCAATGTTTCAGAATATTTACAATTAGATGTGCATTTGTGTTGAGTTCAAAGTTAGTCATGATTTTGTTTATCTTTTAATTACATACTCGTACGTTATTAACTGGAGTACGAAGTTAATTAGCATTTAAAATTTTATTCAATTACATGCGTAATCAAAATGAGTACGAAATTAATCAACACTTTATATATGTATATTTTCAATTACATATATGATTACGGTGGTGTAATTGTAAAAAAAAGGTTGGAAATTGATCATTATGGTGGATGTTTGGGTATTTACCACAGAGTAAAAATGGAATAGAGATTTTATTTCGCTCATTGAATTTAACATCATTGATGTGGTTGCAAGTGAACGTTGGATGTTAAATTGCATTGCTTTAATAATACCAGGTAGACACAATACTACAAAACATCAAACAAGAAAACAACAACGGCATATTGTGTTTGTATGGTAGAATACTACTGTTAAATACGACCCTATAGTATTCCAACAATAAGAGTCAAGATTTATATCTAATTAGTACTGTTAATGTATTTTAGAACCAGATGGAGTTCGATACTCCCAGTTAAGGTATTCCACCGAATAAAAGGGCTTTCCCAATGTTGTCTTTATTTATTATGGCTGCCAAGGCTGGGCACTGTAGAAGATAGTGTTCAGGGGTTTCCGCCAGAAGCTCATCGTCGCAACTACCACCGTAGCGCCTGTATTGTACTCAGGAACTCAGTCATCATCATCTCAATTCTTTTATGGCCATATGTAGGCCAAATAGTGAGTAGTCTACAGTTTTTTGCCTCGTGGTGGAAGTGGCGACCAATCGCCTTTCAGACCAATCTTATAGGGATGCTTATCACGCATTATCTATCCGCATTTACACTACAACCTTTCATGGCTAGTTTATCAGCGACTTCGTTTCCGACTATTTCCGTAACTATGACCAAGAACCTACACTAGGGAAGGCAGCAGTAACGATCCATTCTCCATTGACGATAGACCCTTATTGCCTCTTGACTGTTCGAGAAGATTTGTACACTCTTCCCTACTATTGCTTGATCTCATAACTGAAGATACGCGTCTGAAGATACACTCGGAAGACCTGTCAAGTAGTCGAGTAATTGACTCAGTTTAAAAGTAATTGAATGGTAGTTTTGAGTTTAAACAAAGTCTGAATTCATATTTTTGCTCTTGTGTGAACTCCAAATGCGTGGAATATCGAAGTCATCGAAATCGGTTTCGTAAGCAGCAAATATTGTCGAGAGAAATGAATATACGTCTATATCCAGCTCTTGTATTATTAGAAGCTAATTGGTACTTCGGGCTTACAAAATGAATACCGGGCATCTAGCATAGAGTAATTAATACTTAAGAGTTTCCATTACCCTCTTCGATGCCTCTTCATGACGACAAGGTCGTGACCATTTAATAGAGTTTTATTTGATGCTCTATTTTACCAATTTTATACTTTCGTTGGACATAAAACGGATAGAAATCGAAGGGAATTTGTATTTTGTTCAATACAAACAATATAAAGCATAATTTAGCTGTCATTAGTATCAATAAACACTATTTAAAATTAGTTCCTGTCTTCTTTGCTCTCTCTTATTCTCCATCATCGGCCTATTACCTTTTCGATCAGCTGTGCCATAGAATCCGCCTGCATCTAGACACGTAGCGGTTGAAGATGAAACCGAGGAAAAAATTTAAAGCACTGCTTCGGCAGTACGCGAATAATGCCGAATTCTGTTTACTGATGTGTACATGTTTACTGTAAGGAGTCGTTCAATAAAAAGAATGATAGAATCTATGCTCGGGCATGTACATAGGTTCCTGAGTTCATGATTCGGCTTATGTGATAGTATGATGGGGAGTCGCCTATGACGGGGTCAACAAGCTCCATATCAGTGAAAAGAAGTAAAAACTTCCGCAATGCTACAAAAGTATAAAAATCGTACATAAAAATAAAAAATATTCGAAAAGGTTCAAAAAGTGCCCAAAAAAGTAAAAAATTAGAAAAAGTGTACAAAAAACTAAAAAAAGTACATAAAAACTTAACAAATGCATAGGACGAAATATGGGACCTTACAACAAAGAAAATTGTTGATAAATTCCTCCGCATATCGCAATGGGTATGACTCTTCGATTACTGCTATCGCCATAATAATACCTCTTATCGTTTATGAGATATCTAATAGAATTTTTAATTAGCAATTTTCCTGTAGTAATTTGGAAAAAGGATTTAATCTGGGTTTTCTCAAAAATTACTTCATGCACTTACAACCTTGTTGTTCTAAGTCCCTTACACCTATCGCAGCGAACGAATAAAAAGACAATTGCATAAAACCAGCCAAAAACACGCTCCAACAGAGTAACAGTCTATACACATACACAATAACTCACTGTATAAGACGAACAGAAACGATTTAAACTGAGAAAACGGGAAGAAAATAAGCCCTCGTCAACGAAAACATCATATCGAACCATAGAGACATATAAAAGAGCCGCTCGAGTTCGAGTTGCTTTTGTAATTTACTCTTTGGTTGGATCAATACCAGCAGTAGACTTGTGTCGAACTCGTTCACTAGTTCTCGAACTCGTTCATTTAAGGTGCCCGGACATACCAATCACGAACATACTCGCGGTGTCGAACATGGGTATTATGTTCATGAGGGTGATCTCTGGTCACCCTAAATGAACTAGGTAGTTCATGAACTACCCAACTCTAACCAGCAGAAATAAAAGGGAATACGTATTTTCGCTCGTTGCAAACAACATAGGGTTGAACTTTATGTTTCGGGATTTGGCAACCCTAGTGTTGCAATCTGGCAACTGACAGCTCTAACGTAAAGTTGTACATTTTTGAGGTTATGCATACTCAGAACGTTTTGACATACGGGCGCTAATTGTGTTGTTTACAGTAACTTAAAAGATTCATCTCGGCCAAAAAATGGAATTAAATCGTGAACATTTTCGTGCGATTACTTTTTACAACTTTCGACGTGGATTAACTCAGCAACAGTGCATGGATGAACTTAATTAAATTTTTGGCGATGAAGCTCCATCAAGGACCAGTGTTTATCGATGGTATGGTGAATTCAATCGTGGTCGTAGTTCACTCCAAGACGATTTTCATGAAGGTCGTCCAAAATCAGCTGTGCGCGAACTGATTTTGCAAGATCGTCAGTTGACCTATCGTGAGATTGAGACATTAGTGGGACCAGCATACATTCAATATTGCATAAACATTTGACTGTCAAAAAAAATTTGTTCGAGTTAAATCCCACACAATTTGTCAATCGCTCAAAACAAGGCTCGTGTCGATTGGTCGAAAGAAATGCTCCAAAAATACGATCGCGGTGCTTCGAAAAACGTCTATGACATCGTGACAGGCGATGAATCCTGGATATACGAGTAGGAGCCCGAAAGTAAACAGCAGTATGGTTGTTTCAAGATGAGCCAAATCCAACAAAAGTTGTTCGCGCCCGAAGCATTTCCAAGCAAATGGTCCCTGTTTTTTCGGAAAAACTGGACATGTCGCAACCACTAGAACAACGCAGAACAGTGTATTTTGAGTGGTACACAATCATTTGTTTGCCTGTTGTTTTCCAAGAAATCAGGGAAACCAACCGCCGACGATGGATCACTCTTCACCACGACAATGCGATCTCTCACACATCGGCTGAAACAACAGCATGTTTGAGCACCCAAAACATCGATTTCGTGGGTCATCCGCCGTATAGTCCTGACTTGGCACCGAATGGCTTCTTCTTATTTCCGTACGTAAAAAACAAACTGAGAGGTCAACGTTTTTCGGCACCTGAAGAAGCGGTTGCTGCATTCAGAACGCATGTTTTGGAGATACCTCAATCAGAGTGGCACAAGTGTTTCGACAATTGGTTCAATCGCATGCAACAGTGTATAAATCTTCATGGGGAATATTTTGAAAAACAATGGAGTGATTTTCGATGATTAATATTTGTTTTTGTTCTCTAATCCCGAAACATAAAATTCAACGCTCTAAAACATAATTTAGCTGTCATTAGTATAAATCAAAAACTATTTAAACTTAGTTTCCTGCATGGTCTATAATTGCTATGTGCTCTTTGGTCTATCATTGTACATCATTTCCCTAGTACCTTTTCGATCAGCTGTGCCATAGAAACCCCCTGATCGAACGTACACAGATGTTAAAGCTACCATACAGCCACATTTGAAATATTCACAGTCCTCGGACACAAATTAGAAAAGTATAAAAAAATTCAGCTACACCATGAAATAAAAATAAAATATAAAATAAAAATTCAGCAACTAATTTAAAAATCCAACATAGTAACTGCATACTAAAATACACACTCACTCACTGTACAAGACGAACGGCACCTATTAAATTACAGTTTCTATGAAGAAAAAAATGCTTTCCCATTACATTTCATGACGGCATTGGAGCGAGCTTCTCACAACCATGGACCTTTCTAGGTTTTAAACTCTCTGATTGGGATCTACAGTTTTACTCCGGTTCCGATATTCTTAGAAGCCTTTTTCGAAAGTAATGTTAGGTGGTAAGAGGAGGAATGGAATCCACCGGTGGCCACTACGAAGGCAACGATAGAAAATAACCCCTCATCCAAACCATCCAACATTAAAATTTACATACACACCACACATGTTTAAACTTCAAGCTTGATTAAACTTCCATCTACATATAAATGCGGTCTATAATCTCTGTCTTCTTTGTTCTCTCGTTCTACATCATTTCCCTAGTACATTTCGATCAGCTGTGCCATAGAAACCGCCTGGTAAAATTCCTAAAACCCAATTTTTGTGTTAAATTTTTTTTTTGATTTTTACGTTACTCTTGAAATCTAGTAGGCAATTTTACTTTCTTGTGTTTGCTCAAGATTAGAAGTTAATGATTATGATTAATCGACATTTGTTCCCTGTTAAACTCGTAATCTCACAAGTGTAATAAATGCGGTTATCAGAACCTTGGACTAATTTAGACTCTGCGGCCAAATTTTTTTTTAAAAAGTACTTAATTTCAATAACATTTTGTTGCGAACAGGTTTATAGATTGGGTTTTCTCAACTTGCGTAATTCGACATGGCCAATAGAAAATTTTTAGTTGAATGTCAAAGAAACTTCATAAAAACCATTAAATGTTGTTAAATAAAACAAATCTACAACTTCCTCGTTGGCAAGCAAAAATTTGCGAATTCAAAATTGGATATACTCGTTCGTGCATATATCTTTAGTTATCTACCGAAAAATTTCACAAAAACCAAACAATAAACACTTCCACTGAAATGCCATGTTTTATTGGTTTAAACAAATTTATCCAATGTTTTTATAAAAAATGTGCCACTGGTCTGTGATTATAATCATATTTACTATAGTCCATGAGTTTTTCGTTTACGACTTGTAATTGCTGCTCATGTTTTACTTTACATCTACTGCAATTTTGATGCCATAACAACATTAAATAATAACAAATTCATTAAAGCAAAATAACAAGTAATAAATTTTAATCACACCTAAATTTAAATGCAGTTTGCAAAAAAACAAAAACAACTACCTAGACTGAGACGGATCTGATGATTTAGTACATTAAAGTACAAAAGTAACAAAACAATTTTTGCTTTAGAAATGTTTAAACTAGAAATCTCTTCAATTGAATTGAAAATTATTCTTTCGAACTTATGAATATCAATAATTCTGGAAAAAAAACAATCATGACACATTGTGACCTTTTTCGCCTGAGAACTAGCGACAGCGAATGAGCAGCCAACACAATTTCTTATCAATCTTTAACTTTATTGGAACTTGTGGTCATATAACATTAGGGTGGTGTTTCTTTTTACAATTTGCGGGTATATTTTATGATTCCCCTCAGTTTTCATTGATAATGATTTATTTCCTTTATAATTTATACAAGGTCGTAATTATTACTAATTAAGTTCATTAATCTTAATATTGAATGCTATTAAACAGACCGATATGGTCGAATAGAAGGTTTTAAAATTTTATTGACTTCCATAAATTTACTTTGGTATAATTTGTATATATTTTTCTTCTGACTTACTTGTAGCCGGATAAAATGTTAAGCAAGGTACTTTTACCAGCACCGGATGGCCCCATAATGGCAGTGAGTTCACCGGACCGCAAACGTCCACTGACTCCTTTGAGGATAGTTTTGGCATCTGCAAAAATTAATAGAAGAATTTAGTAATTTATAAATGTTTTAGAGAAATAACAATTGATATATAAATGGTAAGAAAAACTAAAGTTGTCTATGCCGTTGAATTTTGTTAACCACTATATATATATATTTGCAATCATGGCAAAATTTAAAAATATATATTTTTAAAAAATAAAAGTGGGTGATTTTTATGCATTTGATTTTGAAAATTGAAGAATACGTTGGAAATTTCTACAAGTGAACCAAGATGTATCTATTACAGGTGGAAGCGTTGGAACAGCTGATTTAATTTTTTTTGTCGTTGTGGTCCGACCTTGTCAGATGTTGTTTATACTAATTCCAAAATGTATCTAGTATAGGTGGTAGCGTTAAAATACAAATACGTTATAGCGTTAAAATACAAAATACAAAAAAAAATCACCCTTTGCTACTTTGCCCTCGTCCTGGGTTGGATTTTCATATATTTTTTTACATATATATAAAAAAGAATTCCACCCTCATAAAACTTCTGTAAAATTCAGATTTGAAAACCCCAACCTTTCAAAAAGTTAGATGAATTACAACATTTTAGAAAATATGTAAGATTGCCTAGAAAAAAGATTTTTCCGAAATGTACTAAATATATTGTTTTAAAACCAAGGTTGACCAGACTTTGTTTAAATAAGAAAATGTTGCTAAAAAGTTAACAAAGTGTACTAAAAAGTAAACATATTATTGAGAAAAAGTACACAAAGTGAACTACAAGTACATAGTGTATTTAAAAATATACAAAATGGACTTAAACATAAACAAAGTACATGTAACAATAACAAAGCATATAAAAAAAAACAAAGTGCAATGCTACACAAAGTGTACCCTTTAATTTGTACTAACTGTGTACTATCTGTACGCACACAGTGTTCTGATAGTACAGTAATAGTGTATAAATACTAATTTCCATAAAAAATAGAAAAAGAGTACTAACAAGTACACAGGTTGCATCAAAGATTCCAAATAATTGTGTTATTAACAAGACCACCGAAAAAACTGATTAACATTTTATCATAATTAACTAATCAGACAATTAATTATGAACTAAAAATTGGCCACATGTGTAGTTATTTTTACAATGTGTACCTTTTAGTACTTATACACTGTGGCACTTATTTGTTCAGTTTATGTGAATTGCAGTATACTTTCTTTACTTTGAGTAGTGTGTATTTTTAGTACAATATGTGTACTTATCACGTACAGTTTGTGTACGAGTACAGAGAATTACCTCTTATAACGTACTGACTTCGGTGATGCGTGGCAGTAGTGGCGGCGACTCTATGGAGTATGTAGCCTAGGAAGTCTTGAAACCCGAAGTATACAGGATGAATGGCGAACCCACCCCGAAAATTTTTCTAGTGGGTAAGAAGATCAAATAACGGGCCTAATAATAATGGGCTGCCCTCCTGCAAGGCTGAGAATGGGAATCTGGTGATTTGGTGACTGATGAGCAGCAGTGTGTGCTCAAAATGTGGAGAGACCATTTTTCGGCTCTACTCCACTCAGATTTTCCCACTGACGATCAGGAGATAATGATAGTGGATAATAGTGGAGATTGTAGCCCCCCCCCCCCCCCCCCCCTCAACTAAGATAAAACGGTTTAAGAATAAAAAGGCCGCTAGTGCAGATGGGCTACCCCCTGAACTTTTTAAGGCAGGTGGTGGAGGACTGCTAACACACATGCATCGACTTATATGCGGTATATGGCTGGGTGAATCTATGCCTGAAGATTGGAGTCTCAGTATATTATGTCTTGTATTCAAAATGGGTGATCAGTGTGTCTATTCCAACTATCGCGGTATCAGTCTTTTATCCATCGCGTATAAGGTCTTGTCGAGCATGTGATGTGAAAGACTAAAGCCAATTGTTGAAAACCTGATTCGAAAACCTCAAATATTCCCACTATGCCAAATCCTGGAAGACTCACGAAAATCAATTCGATACATACCACCTTTTTGTCGATTACAAAGCTGCTTTCGATAGCCCCATACGGGGAAAACTGCACGAAGCTATGTCTGAACTTGGGATTCCGGCAAAACTGATCCGCCTCTGTAGAATGACGCTGACCAACACCAAATCAGCAGTGGAAGTGAGGAAAGACCTCACTGAACCATTCGGTACCAAGCGAGGACTGAGACAAGGCGACACACTTTCGTGCAATCTCTTCAACATTGTAATGGAGATAATAAGGAGAAAAGTTCCAGTAAATACGAACAAGACAATTGACACGAAAAACCATATGTAGCTGGCGTATGCTGACGACATAGACATCATTGCGAGTGGTTACTGCAGTATTTTGAAGAATCGTATCGGCATCCGCGAAGGTAGGACTGGCTGTTAATGAGGGCAAGACAAAATGTATGGTGTCAACGACTAGAGAAACCTCTCGACTTGGTCCGCAATTGAACGTTGACAACCGATTTAATTTTGAAGTGGTAGATGAATGTGTCTACCATGGATCCGCCGTGAACAAGGACAACAACAGCAGCCTGGAGATAAACAGGAGAATTTTGCTTGCAAATAGATGTTATTTTGGGCTCAGGAAGCAGTTTAGGAACAAAGCCCTCTCTCGACGGACAAAAGTCCAGCTATGTCAGACTCTCATTTTACCTGTCTTAACATATGGCTTAAAAACTTGGGTCATATCGCAAGCGGAAGAAAAGCAGCTGGGAGTATTCGAGAGAAGAATTCTCCGAAAAATATATGGTCTTGTTGGGGAAAACGGCGAGTACCGACGTCGCTGGAACCAAGAGCTATATAATTTTTATTCTGACGTGGACATAACTAGGGGGATCAAATTAGGCCAATTACGTTGACTAGGCCATGTTATCAGAATGGATGCAGAAGAACCAGCGCGAAAAGTTTTCGATAACGTACCCGATGGAAGCAGGAAGAGAGCACGACGAAAACTTAGCTGGAAAGACCAGGCAAAAGAATCCCTCCGAATCCTCGGTGTTACCAACTGGCGAGAAAAGGCGAAGGTTAGATCCAGTTGGAGAAATATGTTGAAATTTGTTTAATTTGTTTGTTTAATTAATATGTATAAGACAGCTGACCTCATGAAATTGTAAAATAGTCAATAAAAGTAAAAAGTTCGAAAATCCTTGGATTCACATGAAGTTACATTTTCATGTATTTAGTTCATTAGGAATTACATTTAGTTTTCTTTTTGCCGAGTGTGATGGATGGATTTGATTGATTGCAGATACCACAAAACATATTTAAAACCTTGATTTATATGTTCTGAAGTATGAGGAATCAATTATTTGAATTTCTTAAATCTTTGGAACATTGTGTATAATACTCGTTTACTGACAGCTCAACAACTGGGACAAGAATGTTGGAAGAAGCTAAGATTTCGTCAAGGAACTTAAACTTCGTATTAAAAATATGATAAAACTTTATAAATCTCCACATTAGATAATGAGTGGATTTGTTATGAAGTTGTTCGCGTTATATCTCGTGAGCTGGGGCAGCCACCAAAAATTTAACGTAGATTTTTGGGAGTTCAAAAGAATGGGAAAATATTTTCAAATTAAGGAATATTTCCCTCATAATTATCGACATTTCAGTCAAATGATTTATATTTACATTATTGGTCTTCATATTTCAGACAGATATTTTTTTCGTAAATTTATTTTCCTTAAAACAAATATTGAGAACGAAATTAATTTTATTTTTCAAAGCATTAAAACATTTTTAATTTTTATATTTACATTTCCCTCTTGGAGAACAAATCTTTAAATAGAAGTACCCATTATTTTAATGGTAAATTGCTTTTATTCCACTCAAATACCAATAAAACCATGACCGTAATTTCAATATAAGTCTGTTGTTGCAACATTAAGATCATTGAAAATTTGTATAAACTTCACTACATATCTTGTACACATGTTGATATTTGAACATTTTGAAAATTCAGTGGAAACGATCATGAAAACATAACAAAAGTTGTACAAAAGTCATAACCAAAAGCAACAAACTGAACTAAAATGAAAAACCACCCGACCTTGTTAACAACCGAAAAGTCAAAACTTAAAAATTGTAACGAACGAGTTGGTTTTGAAAACTACTAACACAAAAATGTTCATTCAGTTTTTCATTGCAAATTGCGTAAATTTAGGTAATTAAAGACAAACAAAAAAATAAATTATGTAGTAAAAAAAACCATAGGTAGTATCTCAGTCATTCGCATAAAAGACAATTAAAATATTTTAAAAATATTTTTATTATGTTCAAATATAAATATCTACATATAACGTAGGAGGTCAAAAACTAGATTTCAATTGCAGTAGATCCATAATCAGGGGAATGCTTAAAGACGTGAATGTAGTTAGTCAGATGGCATTTAATTCATTATTTCATTCTTTGTAGTTAAAATATTTAATTAAACCAAATCCAAGTATAAAATCAATTTAAGAGAAAGTATTTTTAAGCAATATGAATAACTGATTCATTTAGATGGTACTTTGTGTATCTTTGTCAAAAATTAAAAACGATTTAAGAGCTCCGGAATTGATCGAAAATACCACCTGTCAAATTTTGGTTTAATTCGTCCGATTCGTCCAGAATTTATACTATAATCGGTACCAGTACCGTACCCAGGATTTTCTTTCGCAAGATTTCTTTCTTAACACTATCCTGTATACTTACGAATCAATAATAACACAACAATTTTAATGACTAATCTACTATGTTCCTCTAAGTATGAAAATGGTCGAAAATTTAATTTCTATGAATATATACTTGTTATACGAGTATATTTTTTAAATATATGTTAAATTTTGTAAGACATTTCACCACATAATTTATCATGACTCGAAAATGACTTGTCCGATTTTGTTGAAATATATTTTTGTAAGTTGAGATTTATATTATCTTCAACCTTTATGTATAATGCTTTTAATATGAATAACAGTTTTGGAGTTTTCGATAACATTTTAAATTTTTTTTTTAACTACTGAAAAATTAGAAACATCCAAAAGTGTTTAGTATTATTACGTTATCATAAAGCCACATATCTTATCATTAAAATGATTTATAGGTTATGAAAATCGATGGAGGGGTTTCACTTTTATTCGCAATTAAGTGAAGGTATTTTTTAAATAAATGTTAAATTTTGTGAGACATTTCACCACATAACTTATCATAACTCGAAAATGACTTGTCCGATTTTGTTTAAGTTTCTCTTTGTAAGTTGTGATTTATATTATCTTTAACCTTTATGTATAATGCCTTTTAATCTGAATAACAATTTTCGAGTTATCCAAAAAATTTTGGCAAAAAATATTTATTTTTCGATAACATTTTTTTTCTAAATCCTGAAAAAGTAGAAACATCCAATATGTTTAATATTATTACGCGATAATAAAGCCATATATCTGATCATTAAAATGAGATATAGTTGATGAAAATCAAGTGAGGGCTTTCGCTTTTATTCACAATTTAGTGAAGGTATCTCATTTTAACAAGAATTAAAATTTTTTGTTTGGGTTATATAATAAGGAGTAACACAGCCCAACAGCCAAAACTATAATGCTTAACCACTATACAACTTTGATCTAATTTCTATGGATAGGTTTTTCTTAAATATTTTTTAAGCACAATGTTCAATCTTGTGAGACATTTCACCACACAATTTATCATAACTCGAGAGCTAACTTGTCTGATTGTGTTGAAATAAATTTCCAAATCAAAATTTATTGCAGCAGAATCGGACAAGTTGTTTTCGAGTTATGTTTATCATTATGTGAAGAAATGTCTCAACAAATTTAAAATTGTACTTCAAAAATATTTCAAAGTAACCTATCCATATAAATTCAAATTTCAACCATTTTCGTACTTAGCGGACCATAGTGCTTCAAATCGGTTAGTGGTTATTCATTACAACAAATCTTTTCGTTTTGTTGCCCTGTGTAATCTAACAAGAGTTATTTGGAAACATGCATCAAAGTTAATTTTTGCGTGAATATTGGGCACAGCCTTAAAACCTTAAAGATGTTTAAAAATTCCTTCTACACGCAAAGAAAAAAAAATTTATTGCTTGGTTGCCGCAACAATACTTTGAGTGATTTGTATTTATTTATTAATCGCAACGGTTCGTGTAGTTCTCCCAAATAAACTCATATCGGAAATGAGTATCATGTTGTTGCAAACGAGTTCGTTTGGATAAAACGCGTACAAAATTACATTTGCCGCAAATTTAAAAAAATTTGGCGATAACTGAAATTAGAGCACAGATTACGAAGAACGTAAATTTTTCTCATTCTGTCGACTATATACACAGTCTTATCCACTCGTTCGGCATACACACTCTCGCATACACTTAAAAGTTATCACACACTCTAATACTTCTACCCTGTCAATATATCTTGGATGGACAATTGACGCGTTGTAGTTTGCTGCGCTTTTCGTAGTTATTTGAATTCAAGGCGAGACAGACGTGTAACTAGACAATGAAAATATATACAAATATTTGAACTTTTTTTAAAACAAACTTTATGGTTAAAACCAAAATCATAAAAGTTGGAAATTTAAACAATATAGAGCTTATGAAAGCCATAAATAAAAGTTTAAATTACAACTCGGTTGTTGGTGGAACCGTTTATCGTTTCTCGCAAACGTTTTTTCAGCTCAGATTTTGCATAACTCGTTTACTGCAAACGTTTTTTTAGTTTGGAGTAACTACAACTCGGTTTTTTAGTTTGGAGCAACTACAACAACCCGAAGGAACAGTTGGGGGAACCGCTTTTCGTTTCTCGCAAACGTTTTTTCCAGCTTATATTTTTCATAACTCGTTTGCTGCAAACATTTTTCGGTTCTCCCAAACGAAATGACATGTATTGCTTAACAGAAGTTCGTTTCTCCCTACTACAGTCTCCAAACGAACTTCAGTTATCTGAGATTTCGTTTGAGAGGGACGAGTTTTTTCTTTGCGTGTACGGATTCCACTTTTTCCATTATCAAATGGCATATACGAGTGCAGTTACCTAAATGAGCGTGACAAATTCACAAAATTTCAAAACCAGAGTGACATTGCGCAAAATCATATCTCATTCACAATTTAATTAGGATCTGATCCAGTGAGTGTGCTTAACTGAATTGCCTATTATTCCAAAAAAAAAACCAACCTAACCTTGTAAACTTGTAGTACGAATTTCTCATACATTAACTAAAACTGACAAAATGGGTCATTAAATTCAAATTCAGGATCTGTTATGTTTTCCGGGATTTATCCTGCCCACCAGTCAATTTCCCGCCCAATATTTATACGGAATGTACGAAAATGGGTGTGCAAAAGTCGAAAATTAATTACTACAAGATGGCGTTTGACAAAACTTTACCCAGTACCAAATTACAGTAAGATCGCTTATAGCTTACAGGAGATTTCACATCAATAAAACCGACAGTCGCACAAATTTTGTATGGAAGGTATCAGAATGGGAGAGGCAAAGTCACAGATTTTTCACGGCTGAGTGACGTTCGACAAAAAAGTATTGCCTAATGTCAAATTTTATTAATATTGGTTCTGTTTCACGGCAGTTACCTTGTCTACCATTATCTTGTCGAGATTTATAGTATTGACAAACATAACGCTTCTGCTTCATGGGAGTTATCTTTACGACCATTATCTGGACGAGGTTTATCATATCGCCCAGAATGAACCGGACAACCTCACCAATTTTCTTCGGTTAAGGAAAAATTTGCAAATTGTTAAACAATATCAGAGTTCGGAAGGGGTCTGGTAATAACACCTAAGGTTGGGTAAATAGTAGTCTCTGAGAAAATGTCATTATGAGTGTTAAAGATTTGCGGCAGTTATCAGCCAGCCAGACAGACGTGCACGACTCAAAAGTCTTAAAGATAATTGCGCTCTGGTTCATTCTCATCCATTCTACTGGATGGCCTAGCCAACGAAACAAGTCATTCTGATTCGCATAACTACGACGTTCGGATACAGATTGTAGTTCAGCCGTCGTCGATACTCTATTCTCTATTATAGGACCTAATATTTTTCGGAGCAGTTTCCTCTCGAATACTCCCAGTGATGTTTCATCAGCATGCGAAATGACTAAGGGTTCTGCGCCATAAAGCAAGACAAGTTGTATAAGAGTCTGAAATAGTTGGATCTTTGTATCGCTAGAGATTGTCTTATCTCTGAAATGTTTGTTAGCCCCAAATAACACTTGTTTGCAAACACAATTCTCTGTTTGATTTCTAGGGTGATGTTATTGCTTCTGGTACATGAATTCGCCCGCTACCTATAAACTATAACGCTTAACAATGTTCAAACTTTCCTCCAAACGGGTGGATGTTCCGTTCATAGAAACCATCAATTTTGTCTTGTCCTCATTTACTGCCAAACCTACATTGGATGATTCCCTTTAAATTCTCGAAAATACTGAAGTTACTTCTCTCAGATTTCATACAATGATGTCTAAATCATCATCATCAATTGTCTTAATAAGTCCCAAATTTCGCCCAAATTTACTAAGGGTATAATATGGCTCATTCTATCCTTATAGGGGAGGGTATAAAAACTTGCCAGAGCGTGAAAAACTTGCCAGAGCAAAATATTTCCTAAAACTAAATGTCCGTAATACAGCAGTCGCACTGGCATCGATTTTCTTGATTTTGCCACTTTTGTTGAGTTTAAGCAGAAATCAAGAAAACTTGATACGTTTCTCATACGTTTTGCCAGATTTGCTTTATGCAACGCTGTTTTATCTCACACTATGCACGAATACTGCGTTTGTTTACAACCATTTCAATCAAGGCGCATCGATGTGGTTATACTACTACAATAACCGAGTTATATACTTTTGTCATTTCTTAGGCATTTCTTGATTCTAAATATATATTTTTTATGCTATTGGATCCTTTTGTTTTTGGAATATATTTGTGCTGAATTTTATTGCGGAAAAATACCAGACACAGAGAAATGTTTACTGTTGTAGGCTTGGTGTGTTTGTTGTCGTAGCAAAACTGCCTCGTCAATGCGCCTTGACTTTCAATCAAAACAGGAAAAACCCCAATGCGAACACTTCAGATTTTGTTAGGACATTTGATACGAAATCGGGAAAATATTTTGCAGTGCGAATAAGCTATAAGATGGGGGTTGCTTTTCAGGAGATGTTGTATCGATTAACCAGAAAGCCGTACAACTATTGTATGGGAGTTAAAAGAATTGGAGTGGCGAAGTTGTAAATTTTTAGCTACTAAGTAGTTTCTGACCAGACATTGCATAGTACCAGAATTTCATTAAGATCGGTTGTGATCAACGGAAGACATCGTATCGATCAACAGGAAAGCCGACCAGCGTTTGTATGGCAGATACAAAATGGGAGTGGCAGAGTTGACCATTTTATAGTTTCAAGGTAGGATTTGGCAAAACATTGCCCAGGACCAAATTTCATTAACATCGGTTGTGGTTTACGGGTTCTAGTACATCTATCAATAGGACATTCACCCAATTCTTGTATGGTATGTACCAGATTGGGAGTGAAAAAAATCACTCACTTTACACAGCACATTGGCATTTGACTAAAAATTGTCTAATACCAATTTTCGTAAAGATTAGTTATATATTACCGGAGTGATATTGTCGACCAACCAGCCGGCCACACAACTAGTGTGTGGGAGGTACCATAATGGGTGTGGCAAACCCAATCTTGATTTAGCAGTTGACTGGCCTTTTGGAACATGAAGCCCAATACCTAATTTCATTAAGAGCGGAAATGTTTTACTCGATTTATCGTATCAGAAAACCGGACGGCCTACAGATTTTATTCAAATACATTGCGTTTGCTATTCAAATATTACATCTTTGAGCCACAATGATTAATATGTTATAATATATATTTTTGTGACCCAAATGTGGTGTTGTTTGTTGAAAACCTCTGAACACAAAAACGTGACAGACAACAAAGAAACAAAAACGTGAAATACAACAGATCTTCAATTCATGGAAACAATGCTTGCAAACATAAACATGTTTCCTGTAATATGTTACTGGGGTTGTGTTAATATTCTTGTTTATAATAAAACTGATTAAGGGCCAAGTAGGTTCAAAGTTATGGCTCAGTAAAATACAATCTAATATATACCGTATTGGGTTACTCGATTTGTTCGTCCAATAAAATTATCCCGCTCAATATACATGAATAAGTTTTTAACCTGGTTTGTAAACACTTTACAGTGATCTTTATTCTTACACGCTGAAAAAACTTTACTCAGGAACCATTGTATGTTTAAAACATCCACATACTTACGGGCAAGCATTGCTTTCATGAATTGGAGTTTTGCTGCTTTTTTGTTTCTTTGCTGTCTGTATCTTTTTTGTGTCTCTAACAGGTAATATTGAATAGCAAACACATTGTGTTTAGATACAAGTACTCTATATTTGCGACAAGCTTCAAACCCACGATATATCTGCATCCAAACAACAAGAACAGATAGAGTGTATCTATCATTTTTTGAACCGGTGAGCAAACACATATATTATTTATGAATTTACACATCCAATGATTGCCAATTCACATCATTCCGGCTGTTAAATATATCCAAAACGTTTACTACACTGAAAAAAATATGTCAGCAAAAACAATGAAAATGGAAACATCCTTTTGTTGTTTTAGCAAATAAGTTTGTCTTGTTTGTTTTGCAATATTAGCTACTTTAACAACATGTTCTATATTCTTCCAGGGTCTCAGGAACGAATCCCAAAAGTGTCAAACTTCTTTTAAAAAATTATATTTTTTGGTTTTTTTTTTTTTTTGTTATATTTAACAATTTTTGTCATTATTATTAAAATAAAGTTTGGAGAAAGCGAAATTCAAAAAAAATTCAGACGTAAACTTTCAAAACGCCGATACATGTATATTTTTTATACCCCTGTACCAGAATCCATTATCTGAACCTTGTTATTTTTTTGTGTTCCACAGTGTTATTTATAACTTTACTATATTATTTTACAGAAAAGTTAAATTTTCACAATTTCGTTGGATCCTCAACATGAAGTCCAAACTGTCTAACATTCTACACACATCTTTTTAGTTCCTATTGCATCTAATTCCTCATAAATACGAATTCGAAGTTAAAATTTTTACAAAATCGCACTGCCTCGACAGAAATTAAAGATTAAAAATTTAAAAAAAAACCAAATTATTACGTTTTTGTGAGATCTAATCCCTTCTGGGTTGGTCCGACGGATATGGACTAAAAAATGGTTTCGATTACATCCCTTGAAGAGATATTGTAGAGCTTCTCACAACCAGTGAGCTGTGCGCTTTCTAGTTTTACACTCACTGATTGGGACCTACACCGGTTCCGAATAGTATTTTGAGATTATTTTCATGGCTAACTACACGATACTGTCGCCATCACTAAGCGAGCTGACCGCAGTGGAATGGAGTGGAAATTGGTCTGAGCAGGGATCGAGCCCACATTCTTATGTAATACAAGCACCGCGCAAACTACCACTGCACCAGTGACGACCATGGATATGGACTATAGTCAAGTTTAAATATTTACTATTATTTAGAGACAGCATTCAATTCGTTTTCATTTAGTCCGTCTTGCTGGCCAATATTTTATATGAATACAATCGAAACCATTAAATATTCCGATTTAGTACTTTTTTGTTTCTGAAAGATAACAATGTTTGCATAAATTATCGTAGAACAAATGGTCAAACAGGCTGGGCCGGTCCGGGGCATCATATTACGTTGGTTGATATAATTATTATAATTTATACGACATTTAACCGCTTAATTTGTATACTCGATAGAGGGCAGTTTGATTACCACCATCATAGAAACTCGATAGCCAACCAGGCAATCATTTGCATGTTCCTCACACATTTGTTATAATTTGATTCTGGTCAGAGAGTGGTGTGTGGTAGTTGGGGTCCCCATCATTTGCATGTCTCACCAGAATTAAGTACCAGTTCCGATAGCAAATGCCACTTCATCATCGTCGTCATCATCATCAACGGGTTTTGTTCGTTACCAACAAAATCTGCAACCGCGTCATCGTTACCAACATTTGAAGTTTAATTTCCGTATTATGTTAATCAGGGTGTTTGATTGAATGATGTCTACTAGTACAGGAGTTACGTGTGAATACCTGTCGGTATCTTCCTCTTCATATGCCCGGCTCTTTGAATGTTTGTTGTGGTGCTTTGTTTCTTATTATAAGTTTTGTTTTGTTTATTTGTTTTTTTTTGTTTAAACGCTAATTAAATATTCACTATTAAGTTTTTTTACTTTGTCAGATTTTGGTCAAAACAAAAAAGGCCGTTCAACTATGTTGACCGATACACGTTGGCGTGGATGACGATGACTGGAGTTTTTCTTTTGTCTGTACTCTCTCTCTCTCTCTCTCTCTCGACTGGTATTATTTCACACCTGTTTTTTGTTTTTTGGTAAGCGCCAAAACAAAACATAAACAAAATCCAAATTGGGGTGCCCAGATATAGAGATAATAATGTGTACATTTAATGTATTTTACAGTAAATTTTTTTAAGTTTAAAAAAAACCAATGAGTGTTCGAACTCACGGGCGATGTGCTACACGGTACCTGTTCGATTTCTATTAACACATTAGTAAATGTTACATTGGAAAATAAAAAACAGTGATCAATCATAGTATGACGTTACATTTAAATAATATTACTACTTCGAATTATTTATAGACCAGTGCAAGCACATGTGTCATTATTTCCTTGCTTAATACTTTTTGTTTTATTCCCACAAAAAACAAAGAGAATGCAAAGCAACAGATACATGTACATAAATTGTACATTGTTATATTCGTACATACGCTACACAAGTTTACACAATTTCCGTTGCTCTCTTGCTATCTCATTTGTATATACGTATAACTACGTCATTATTCTCTTTGCTCTGAGAGTGCTCCGCACCCACACAAGACAACAACTATTCGCTTGCGCTACATCAGTGTGTGTTTTTTCCGCAGTCTGACAATCTGTGTTTCGCAGTCGGACAAATCTGTGCTCTGTATAGGGGTGGGTCCCCTTATCATTTAGGGGTATGAAAAGTAGATGTTGGCCGATTCTGAGACCTACCCGATATGCACACCAAATTTCATACAAATCGGGCCAGCCTTTTCGGCGGAGTTTAACGCCAAACAATCTGTGTTCGCAGTCGAACAAACTGTGTTTGGATGTGTTCACTTTATGAGTTTAGTCCTTATCAAAAAGTTGTGATGGAAATCATGATAAAATTTAAAAATTATGCCAAAGTTAAAAAAATATTTTGATTCTACCTATGGAATGAGGTCCAAACTTTAGGTGCCATAACACATTTAGATTCCCTAAAAAATTTTGAGAACTAGATCACAGATGTGGGCAAAAAGATATTAAAATTGGTCCACCACTTATTAGACGTATATCTGCTTTTTGCCAATGTTGACGTTTAATTTTCAAAATCATACTAATTTTTTCTCATAAATTTAAATTGTTTCGTCTTCCTTAGAGTCAGAAACTCTAAAATTAAAATAATCTAAACTAAAGAAGAATATATAATTCATGTCATTATAATAAAAGGTGGGATATGTAAAATTTGAATTTTGAACCCCCATTACATCGAAGCAGACGACCAATTTGATATTTATGAAGTGACGAAAATTGTAGTCGAAAAATGTATCAACCCATGAAATGTCTGTAGAACGTAAAATTGTTGTAAAGATTCGATTTTTACTAATTCTTAGATTTTCCTACACTATTTTTGAAAAAAAAAATTGTTTTTTTTTCACTTTTTTCAGCATAACTTCAAGGGGCTCCAATTTTGTCGCTCACAATATTTGGCAAAATTGTAGCCAAGATAAAGGTAAATAACTTTTGTAAACATATTAATACAATTTGAACGTGTGTAGTCACCCTAAATATCACATAAAAACCACCTTGTGTCTTAAAAATGGCCATAGGTACTTGACAAATTTGAATTTGATTTGTGAACGCACTATTTCACTTTTACTTTTACTTTTAATTTCCGTTTTTTCAGTAAACTCAACATTTTCATCATGGTAAAGTACATGAACAAACAACGTATGCAAATTATAAAAATGTACTACCGAAATTCGGAGTCGGAGACCGAAACTTTAAGAGTCTTAACTCCAATTTTCGGTCGTTATTCTCGCCCTCGTAGACAAGCAGTAACAAACTTAGTCGACAAATTTGAGTCATAGTGTGATGCTGCCGTGCCAGTGAGACAACGGGTTGGTCGAAGTGATGAAAATATCGCTGACGTTCAGGCGTCCGTAGCAAACGATCCAAATCAGTCGATTCCACGGCGTTCTCAAGAACTTGGCATCGCCAAGACTACTTTACGGCGAATTTTGCGTAAAGATCTTCGTTTACACCCATACAAGATCAAGCTGACTCAAGAATTAAAGCCGATGGACCATTTGACGCGACGTACGTTCTCCGATTGGGCTCTGGAGAAGATGCGCCAAGATGATGAATTTCATCGCAAAATCATCTTTAGTGACGAAGCTCATTTTTGGCTCAATGGGTTCGTCAATAAGCAAAATATGCGAATCATGAATCACCACTTCATCCATAAAAAATAACTGTATGGTGCGTTTTGCATGCCGGCGGCGTCATTGGGCCATACTTTTTCGTCGACAATAACGATCGTCACGTTACTGTGAATAGCGATCGTTATCACGCCACGATTACCGATTATTTTTGGACCGAATTGGAAAACATGGACTTGGACGACATGTGGTTTCGACAGAACGGTGCCACAAGCCACACAGCATACGTTACAATCGATTTATTGAAGAGTAAGTTTGGTGAGCGTATGATCTCAAGAAATGGACCAGTCAATTGGCCGGTTCGTTCATGTGACTTAACGCCTCCAGACTTTTTTCTTTGGGGCTACGTCAAAGCCTTGATCTATACCAACAAGCCGACGACGTTGGAAGAACTCAGAGCCAACATTGAACGCGAGTCATCGAAAATTGGTCCAAAGAATCGACCGCTGCCGTCGTGCCCGCGATGGCCATATGAACGAAGTTGAGTTCCATTCATAAATGTTTTGATAGTATTTCAATTCAATAATAAAGTTTTGGAAATATCTCAAATGTTTTGCGTTTTACTTTATAAAAAAAATTGTCAATGCCTTATTGGAAAACCCTTTATATGTCATTATTACTCGAGAACGACGTGTCAGATATTGTCGGAATAAATTTAGAAATTTCGAATTACAATACCTTTAATCTATTCCTACACTATTTCTCAATGTAATAAACAGTTACGCTGTTATAAACACGATTGACGAAATTTTGGGAAATTTGATCAACCTTTTTCTTCTGAAGCTCTGAGTCTGAAAATGTGAATTTTTCACGAAAAATCATTTTTTCCCATGAAGCTCATTTTTACCTTGAGGGCTACATTATCAAATAAACATGTCCCATTTGGCGCTCGCAAAATCCACACGTCGTCCACTGAGGCCTTAAAACACGATATCAAAGCTATTGTTCACGAGATCGAGACGAAACCAAAAACAATCGAAACTGTGTTGAAAAACTTGGTAGATCGAATGAGGTACATTAAAGCAGGTCGTGGTGTTCATTTGAACGATGTGTTTCATTCACAAATTTCAATGATGGGCCTCACAAATAAAATCATAAATTTAAAGACATGTCTATCTATATGAAATATGTCCATTGATATTGTCTTTTTAAAGCGAAATTTAATTAAATTTCAAATGTTACAAGGGTCACCCTTTATAATATTATAATATATTTCAGAGTTCGTATTTACCCCCATGTGTACTCCATACACATCGTCGTGGGGAATGTGTAATGAACGTTTATACATTACCCACAGGGTATGGGGAATATGATGCGTAGCCACCCACGAAAATGAGGAATTACCCATCACGATTACACATTACTCTCAGAGTAATGATGATATTAATGGGTAGCTATCCACGACAGTGGGGAATTACCCATCACGATTAAACGTTACCCTCAGGGAAATGGGGAACATAATGGATAGTTACCCGCTGCGATCGGTAATGGGGTAATGGGGTACCAGGGGTAACCCATTCCCATTTTTGATCGAAGATATGAAAATAATAGAATAAATTTGAATATCTCGGAAACGGAGCGCCCAATCGGAAAAATAACCAATTTTTGAGGGTTCTACAGATTTTTCATAATGTGATCCAATAGTATGGAAGAATTTTTTTTCAAAAACTTGTTAAAATAATTGATACAATCGGTTGAACCTGTGCGAATTACTATCGATCGAAGAACCCTAAGTATCAACATCACTGAAAGGCGTATAATTCCAACAACAAGAACAGACAGAATTTTTCCACTAAAAAAAAAAAAATAAAAATAAATTACATGTTAAAAAAAAATGTATAAAGTTGAATATGTTTTGAATAGTTTCTTTAAATACATCGTATAAGTCATACGAGGAATAATATGTTTGCACCGGATCTTTGTCATGGTTTATGTCGTTGGTGCAAATTAGCTCTGGGTTGAACTTTATGACGTTCCAAAGATCTGCATTCCATAAACTTTAGGTCGTAATAACCTAGGATACACAGTCCATTTCTTTGTACCCAACAAATAATACGATATTATTTTATACAGGTTCCCGCAACTTTCATATGAAATTGAAGAACAAAACCCGATACTATAATTATAATAATGAAATAAATGTTTATTGCATTTTGGAAGTGTACCAGTATTGATCTCATCAAATAGAAAAAAACTATGTAGATTCACAACAATTGGCTAAATGCTGTGGTAACTACTACGTGTTAAAGTTATTTAGTTGAAACAAATAAAATTTTTAAGAAAATGCGTAATATGTTACGTGTGATTAGAAACTGGTACTATTGGCAATACGGGAACGTTGCGGGATGGGGGCTAAATGAAAAAAAATTAAACAACTTTTGTTTTAACACTATTATGATACAACCCACTATTCTCAACTATATTGTTTACTTTTGCTTTGGTTTGTGTCTAGACTAACTAGATGTCTCACATATGTTGGGAATTTTATTGTTTAATGGGAAGTTTTCTAGGTGGAGCCTGTAACCAATATTTAGTATATATTGTAGTTTTTAACCCAATAAAAGGTAAATTTAGAAAAGCGAAAGTAAAAGAAGTTTAAAAAAAGAAAATGTTCTTAAATAAGTGCTTTTCCTGAAAAAAAGTAAATTTTCTCCAAAAAAAAAATCCTATTCTTAAACAAAGTACCTTTTCTTAAAAACATACCTTATCTTAAAGAAGTACCTTTACTTGAAAAAAGTAAATTTTTTTTACAAAAAGACCCTTTCTTAAAAAAAGTAATTTTTTTAAAATAAGTACATTTTCTTAAAAAAGTAAAATTTCTTACAACAAATTGCATTATCTTAAAAAATTATCTCTTCTTTAAAGAGTACCTTTTTTGTGAAATAAAATAACTTTCCTTGACTACTCTTAAGGCATTTCTTCCTACTCTTAAAATTGTACCTATTCTTGTCAAAAGGACAAATTCTAAAAAAAAATACCAGTTCTTAATGAAAAACATTTTCTTCAAAAAAAAAAACCTTCTCTTAAAAAAATACATTTTCTTAAAAGTACCTATTCGTAATTATAATATAATGACTTTTTTCTTTTCTTGAGCCAAACGTACATTTAGCATACATTTGAATGAACATATGAAAATAAGTAAATTTTCTTAAAAAATTAACCTTTTCCCAAAAAGAGTACCACTTCTGGAAAAAGTACCTAATCTTAAAAAATTACTTTGCAAAAAAAAAATTCATACTCGTATGGCTTTTTCTTATAGCACGTACTTCTTCTTAAAAATAGTACATTTTCTTAAAAAAACATTAGCTTTTAATTAAAGAAGTACCTCTCTTTTAAAGAGGACCTTTTCCAGAAAATATAATACATATTCTTACAAAAAGGACCTAAAAATATATAGATTTAAAAAAACATTCTATAAAAAAAATTTTATTTCAAAGAAGTTTTTCATTTTACAAAAAGTATATTTTCTTGAAGATCCATTTAAATTATCGCCTTAGGCGTGTTGGAACAAACTAGTACATAATATATAGCGAAAGGACATTTTTAATGTCATAACACATTGTAATGCCATAACACAATTACAACCCTAATGCACAAAGGAATTGTCCCGCTTAGTGATGGTGATCATCTGAAATTACTGAACAAACACAAATATAGAAAAGGGCGTCTCAGTAAGATTGCACTTTAGTGTGCAAGTGGCAACTCTGAAATTTGGCAGCTGTCAAATATTTTTTTCCGATTATTAAAAATGGAGCGCTTTGCGAAAGAGCAACGCGTTATAATTGTGAAAACTTATTCCAAAAAATTGGAAAGGTATGCTGAGACCGCTCGCAAACTTCGAAGAGTTTTCAGTCGCCATTCGAAGAGTGGTCAAAACATTTGAAGAAACTGGGTCGGTTATGGACAGTAAGACCCCTGTGAGTCTACGTACAGGTCGGTTTCTTGAAAACATTGCTGCTGTAGACGAGTGTCGTCGAAAACCCGAAAACATCAATTCGGCATCGTTCTCAAAAACTTGAAATTTCACGAAGCACTACGCAGCGAATTTTGACAAAAGACCTACCTACAACATTCAGCTTACTCAGGAGCTCAAAGCAGCGGACCAGGATAAGCACCCGCATGGAAAGCGCCGGAAGCTAATGGAGCAAAGTGAAGTTAATGCCAATTTTTTAAAAAAAAAATCATCTCATATGAAGCGCATTTCCATCTGAATGGCTTCGTGAATACACAAAATTGTCGAATTTGGGGCTCAGAAAATCCACATGTAATCGATGAGGACCAAATGCAGCAACAACGACCAACTGTCTGGTGCGGATTTTGGCAGGCTGCGTGATTGGTCTTACTTTTTTTGAAGATGAGCCCGAATTTGCAGTAACTGTGAACGGCATTCGTTACAGGAACTTGATAACGGAGTTCTTGTAGCCTCAAATGGACGGCATGGATGTGGACAACATGTGGTTTCAGCGAGATAACGCTACTTGTCACAGCGCGTATGAAACAATCGATTTATTGCAGCAACGATTTCCAGAACAAATGATCTCAAGAAATTCTAATGTCAACTGGCCGCCAAGATCATATGATTTAACGCCGTGCGATTTCTTTCTTTGGGGTTTTGTGAAATCTCGGGTTTATGCGAATAAACCAGAAACAATTTCTGAGCTCAAATCCGAGTTCCAACACGACATCAGTGAGATTCAGCCACATCTGTGTGAAAAAGTAATGAAAATTTTCATGGAAAAAGTAATGGCCTGGCATCAGAGCCGTGGGGGCCACTTGACGGATATTTTATTCCATACTTAATCGGAACATGTCTTCTTTATACTCCAATAAAAATATCACAACTATCTCAATAAATACGTGTTTCCGTTTTAAATAATAAAGTGCATTGAGACACCCTTTGTATGACACAATCTCTTAATACATTTCTGTGTGTATCTTAATACAGATTTAAATTTCTATATTGTCATCGAACTCTATCAATCAAAATAATCTACAGAAAATGAAAACGAATCGTTTATATTACAAAAAAAATTGAAGCCTCTGATGGAAGAAGGTGCTAACTCACTTTTTCCAAAAACAATATTTTTCTTCTTTTAATGTTTCCATGGTATCTGATTTTGCTTGAGATGAGAAAAAAGTCAACATCTGATATTTAAATTATTAAAATTAAATTAATTTTTTTTAATCAGATACCATGGAAACATTAAAAGAAGGAAAATATTGTTTTTGGAAAAAGGTGAGTTAACACCTTCTTCCACCAGGGGCTTCTATTATATTCCACATGATTTTCTGTTGTAAAAACACGTAATTGCACGACGTGTTGAGGGTCACTGACCTTTTGAACATGAACGTCAACAAATTTGTTTAATATTCATGCATCATAGACAGTATATTGGTATGTATATGTATACAATTTTATATAATTATATAATATTATATTAATAAGACAACACAACCATGCATGCAATCAGTTTTCTTTGGAAAACAAATACATAAAACAAAAGAAAATCTCAAAGTTCACAAAAATTAATGGTAGGTACTACGAGTACAAAGTCGTATTTCAAAATTCATGATAATTGTTCTGGTAGTTAGTTAGCACATTTTAAATTTTTAAATATTCAATGATAAAATATGGTGTTGACGTGATGAAAAAGCTACTTCAAATGTTTGGAAAAATGTTATTACTTCAATAAAAATATTCGTTAAAATTATGGATTTGAAAAGACGGCCAGTTCCCTAGAGCTTAAACTACTTTATGACGAATTTTGCGTAAGTTCTTGGTTTACACCCATACAAGATCAAGCTGACTCATAGAATTGAAGCCGATGGACCATTTGACGCGACGTACGTTCTCCGATTGGGCTCTGGAGAAGAAGCGCCAAGATGATGAATTTCATCGCAAAATCATCTTCAGTGACGAAGATCATTTTTGGCTCAATGGGTTCGTCAATAAGCAAAATATGCGTTATTGGTTTGGTGAAAATCTACATGTGCTTCGTGAATCACCACTTCATCCACAAAAAAATAACTGCTTGGTGCGATTTGCTTGTCATTGGGCCATATTTTTTCGTCGACAATAACGATCGTCACGTTACTGTGAATGGCGATCGTTATCCCGCCATGATTACCGATTATTTTTGACCCGAATTGGAAAACAAGGATTTGGACGACATGGGGTTTCAACAGGACAGTGCCACAAGCCACACAGCATACGTTACAATCGATTTATTGAAGAGTAAGTTTGGTGAGCGTGTTATCTCAAGAAATGGACCAGTCAATTGGCCGCCTCGTTCGTGCAATTTAACGCCTCTGGACTTTTTTCTTTGGGGCTACGTCAAATCCTTGGTGTATGTCAATAAGCCGACGACGTTGGAAGAACTCAGAGCCAACATTGAACGCGAAATAGCAGCCGTTATGGCCGAAATGTGTGGCCGAATCATCGAAAATTGGGTCCAACGAATCGATCGCTGCCGACGTGCCCGGTCGAAATTAGGTAGGTCAAGACTACGCTAAAGGGATTAGGTTGACGGAATCCCGGCGTACACTTGATATTACCAAAAGGAGAGATGAGGCAAACGATCCAACTGGTTGGCGAAATATGCAATCTTTGCTTTGTAAGGTCCCTGGCCCAACGGGTTTGTTCGAGACTGGATAAGTAAGTAAGTCAGTTTCGTGAGAGATTGTGTTGAAAACTCCGCGAGTTTTCTTTCCTTGCCTGGATGTTGCTTATTATTCGGTTGTTCCCACTGAATTTTTTTCTACTTTAGATTGGGTTCTACACTTCTACACCGGTTCTGAAGCGTTTGGAGATGTTTTTTTCAGGGCTAATTATCGTGAAGAGTAGCTATCACTATGTGTGGTGACTGTCGCCGAAAGAAGTGGAAGGAGGTCTGTGCGGGCACAGACTCTTCTCAGTCGAGCACGTTATGTATTACTCGTTCATTGTTATAGCTGTCAAATGCCTTAACCCTTGTGCTATCTTTCGAAATTAGCCCTAATAACATCGTTTGGGTCAAATTGACCCAACACTAATTTTACTTAATAAGACATTTTGTAACTTTTACGAATACAGCCATTTGTTAGATTTTAAATAAAATGAACATAATGATAAAAAAAATATATTTTCAGGGAAAAAATAAAAAAATATTTAAGAATTTTTATTAATTTTTTAGTATGAAGTAAAAGTATAATAGAATATAATTAAAAAGTTAGCTATTTTTTTTTTACTGATTTTGAATAAAGTTATTTTGTAGTCATTGCGTATAAAATTTTGGCAACTATTACGATTAGTTGAATATATATGTATGTGTGAACTGGGGCCTTGAGGATATTAAACTCACCACTTCCTTTCCAGTGATCTGGTACTTGGTTGTTGATACCTGGCTTTTCTTTCACAACGAAGCTGACGTATTAGGACTAACAGGAACCCATTGGGTAGCTTGAATGTTTTGTACGAACGACTTTGACGCTTAACCGTAAGGTAGCCTCTCTCGTCTAAGGATGTGGATGAATCAATTGTTCGGAAAGTTCTACTAAATATAATCCTACGCTTAAATTTGTTGGTGCAGTTTCAGTTGGTATTTGTCTCAGTCCATATAACGAACGAGTTGTGTGCTGACACATCAATTATGTTTGAAAATAGTGCAACTGGCCAACGACTCGTCTTCCGTTTACATGCATAATTGCTGACTAACTTGCCAAGGACATCAACGCTTCCTTTAGTATGATTGTAGAGATGTATTATTTCCTTTTTCGTCAACGGAATGGTGAACGTTGTCATTCGGAGAACGTTCTTGTATTTCTTCAGTACGTATGGAATTGTATAAGTAGCTATATATTTTGTGAATAAGAATTCTGGATTTAAATAGGCTTCTTCTTCATATCAGTTATTTTCAGTGCAGGAACTATTTTTTCTGACAGTAACCACAAGAGATATGTTTCGGGTTAACAGTTGCAGAACAAGATTATTTCATTTTCATTTCATTTATTTATTTGTATAACCACACACAACAAGACTAATAATGTCTTATATATTATAGTGTTGGTTTAAATGTGTACATTTTAAGATTTAATAAATTCTTACATCTAACAAAATATTAAAATATTACTGTAATCGACAAGCAAACACCAAAATACAATCTATTTGAATAAATCAAAGAGCTCCTTTTTGAAACGTGAGGCATTGCTTATTATTTGAATATTCGATGGAAGGTGGTTCCAGAGACGTACGCTACATATAAACAATTGTCTTTCCGACGTTAAAGTCTGAATTCTTCTATTGACAAGTTTCATTCGTCGATTTGATCTTGCAAAGTTTATGCGGGTGAATAAGTGTTCGGGTGGCTTGGTGTATATGATCTTATGTAGAAGTATTAAGCACTTTGTTTTCAGAAGATTATCAAAAGATATATTAAATATTTGATAGGCAAACTGAGATATTCTGTCTTATGGTTTCTTATTAAAAACATATCGCGCAATGTTGTTATAGGCCACATTCAGCCTGCACGAATCGGCTGTGTCACAGTTTGCAAAAACTTCACATCCATAAAGCAAGGTAGGGATGAGGTATGATTTTGCCAACAGCAATCGAATTTCAAAAGGTGTAGAGATACGAACTGCCCATAAGTTTCTTAGCATCCCATACACCTTGCCAACAGCGCCATTTATATGGTTAGTCCTAGTAAGCTTGGAATTAAAAGTTAATCCGAGATTGCACGCAGTTTGAACACTAGCTATCTTGGTGTTATTGATTTTCACACAGTCTTCCTCGTTGATTGTAACCGGTCGTTTTGAAATTGTGATCAATTTGGTTTTTGATGGGTTAAGACATAATCCATTGTTGTTGGCCCATTGGTAGATTAAATTTAAGTCACGATTAATGTTTAACGTACATAACGCAATATCCTTAACCTTTGCACTAGTGTAGAGCTGCACATCATCAGCATACATTTGAATATTACATGTTACTGGTGCATTTGGAAGATCGTTAATATAGATCGAAAAGAGAAGTGGTCCAAGAACAGATCCTTGAGGAACTTCCTTTGGCACGCTCAAAGCGTTTGATCGATGGTTATCAATTACCGTTACCTGTGATCGATGCGATAAATAAGATGCTGTTAGTTTGCATGCTGTTTCCGAGAAATTAAAAAGTTTTTTTAGTTTAGTATTGAGTATTTTATGGTCAACCGTGTCAAAGGCCTTGCTATGGTCTAGGAGAACTAAAAACGACACCATTTTATCATCCATTTTCTGCCGAAGATCTTCAACCGCATCGATAAGAGCTGTTATGCAAGTTCTTCTCTTCCCAAAACCAGATTGTTGGTCAGAAAGAAGTTTATGGTGATCCAGGTAGTTACTTATTTGATTACTCATTATTACTTCAAGCGCTTTAGACAAATAAGACAGGATGGCGATTGGACGAAACTCATTGTTCTGCTTAGGTATGGGTATAATTTTTGCCATCTTTCATTTACACGGAAATATTGACTTTGTGAGCACAGTATTAAACAGGTGCGTAAAGTAAGGTAGCAATTTAGGGAGAATAATTTTTATAAATGAAGGATTAATTTCATCTGTGCCAACTGCATCTGATTTTATGGATAAAAAACTCTGGTGGACTTCAGTGGCATTTACACATTGGAATGAAAACACATTTTCGCCAGGTACAATACACATATTTTCATAAAAATCCTTAGATGAGGCAACGGCAATTGAGTTAACAAACTGTGAAACTGTGAAAAAAAAATTTACAATGCTAAGACCACTCTTTTACCTATATATACATTGACATATCACACAAGATATGCCCATATAAAATGAAAATATATACCATGTTATTTCTCGTGTTACGAGTTCCTGGCACGACCGCAGTAAATCTCCATGTACCATGCATATTTGGTTATAGAGTCACATAATGCCCATGTTTTTAGTCCGTGTTTCGCCGGCTTGGATGGGAGCCAATTGCTCAGCGATGGTTCAGATTCTATGTAGTTTATAGAAAACTTCAAGCTGATTATTCCATTTATCTCAAACATTCCTAGTAGGTGCAAGTTTGTCACGCTGGCTACGATACGTGATATCTTCCGATTTGTCAAACACCATGCTTGTAGAAATTGTCATGAATCTCTTGAGAGACATGGTTGCCGGAGAAATGGGTCTACCGTTCACATTGTCCTATAAATGGTCTAAACTTTTGCCCTGAGATTTAATTAGCCCTGCCATGATGAGATGCCCAAGAGAAGCATCAAATTCTATGAGATGCATTGGCTTCCAGTCTGTTCGAAAAATCTGAAATCCTTGTATATTTGTCATTTTAATCACTCTGACAACAAATGCGTGACAACAAATACCACAAGGTAACAACCACATTCATTTTGATCTTGAGTTGCTTTTCTTTACCAAAATAAAAGAGAACAAAAAAGTACACAACAAAATGCATATGAATTTGAAAAACTCGCTACTTATTAGTATATTAGTAGGTGTTATGTGTACCAAAAACATATAATCGGTTATAACGTAAAATCTGCATAAAATTTATATTTGTCTTCCAAGTGTATTGTGAGACTAAAGGCCTATTTACAATACGTAAAAGCCTCAATACGATATCTTTATATTAACTTGGTAAAACTTGTCTTAGAAATATTTTTTTGGGTCAATTTGTCCCAAAGATAGCAGGAGGGTTAAGTCGTCAAAGATGTGTCTACATTTTTCCAAAATCTTAAACTGAATCAAAATAATAAAGAATTTCTTATAAAATGGAAGGTAATTTAGTGTCTACAGAAATTATTTGTTATAACAAAAAGCAAAACGCTAAATATTATTCGACCTCTTTCTTATTAAATCCACAAGGGAAGACAAATGATTAACAAATTTACGGTTTATAATTTTGTAACCAAGTAATTCAGAAGGTATTGAATGCGGAAATATTTGAAAGCAACATTTTTTTTTGGAAAACGTGATTTATATCACACCCTACACGTTCTTAAAGTTTTGTTCACCACATATTGATATTATTCATAAATGGCATTAAGCATTTGAATCATTAGTAGAATTTTAAATTGTTAGATTTTGATGTATGAGCATTTTCGAAGAATTTATAGTCTGTGATTGAAATTGGGAGAAGTTGAAACGAGGGTTTTGTTGAGAACAATGCATGAAGTGAATGAGGACAAGTTGCTCTCAGATAATGCCATGATTAGCAAAATGTAACTTTTTAGTTCAGCAAAAAAACTGTTGGAGTAGTTGAAGTAGAATAATGTAAAGTAAATTAGTAATATAAAAGTACTTAAGCAAGTTATTACACTGATGAAATTTAAACGTGTAAATGTTATAAGCTGGTAAAAATGCTTTTTATATCGACAACAAGTCACAATTATACATGTGTTTAGATGCAAATATAACCTGATTGTAGTTTGTCGCAAATAAGTAAACTTGTGTCCAAGCACATTGAGTTTCTATTCAATATTACACTTTTGAGACACAATGATTAATATGTTGTGACCGAAATGTAGCTATGTTTGTTGAAAACAGCTAAAAACAACAACGTGACAGACAACAAAGGAACAAAAATGCAGCAGATGTTCAATTAATGAAAAAAGTGTTTGTAAACATGTACATTAAACCGACTGACTGTCGCCGAAAGAAGTGGAAGGAGGTCTGTGCGGGCACACAGTCTTCTTATGTACAAGAGTCGAGCACGCTATGCATTATTTTTTCTTTATTATAACTGTTATTGGCCTTAAGTCATTAAGAATCTGCTTTAATTCTTAAACCGAATCAAATGTTGTTGTTGTTTTCTGACGATAACCAAAATATTTCGTGTCTAGCATTAATATTAAGGACGGTCTTGTTTTTACTTTTTCAAAGAAATTTTAACTTTAGCTGAAGACAATGTATACAATATTAGTATAATATGATTTTTATGGCGCATCCAACGGTATATAAAACATGTCAAAAACTGCCCTGACGCATCCCTTTTTCAGAGGTGTTCTGGAAAAAAACAATTTTTAAGTTTATACCCAGGAGGTTGTCTGATTTAAATGTCAGACTGGAGTAATTCTAAATATTCAAAATTTGGTTCAGATCACCTAGGAAAATGTATTACAAAATAAAAATAGTATATCTATCTATCTACATATCTACAAAAATAGTATATCTACATCAAATCAATGATAAATGTTCATCAATTGTTCTCCAATGAATTGATGCCAAATTTCATCAACTCATTGAAAAGGGGTTTCACTTTGAAGATTGTGCGATTCGTCACCTTTTTCAGCTTCATGGAGTTGATGATCTTTTTTATATCAATCTTCATCGTTGGTATTTAGAAATAATTAGTGGGATCGATTCTAATTACGGACGTAGTATTCAAAATATAAAGATTACGGGAAAAAACTAGTAGAAAATTTAAAATAAATACATAATAGAGAATAGTGAAACGGACAGAATACAATAACCGCGCTATGAATATTTTCTATGTGGTCTTATACCCTGTTCTTTTGAATTTTTGCTGTGTTAACATCTATAGGCGCTGGTAGGGACTAAATTCACAAAGTGAACACATCCAAACACAGTTTGTCCGACTGCGATCACAGATTGTTTGGCGTTAAACTCCTCCGAAACGGCTGGGCGGATTTGTATGAAATTTTGTGTGCATATCGGGTACGTCCCAGAATCGGCCAACATCTATTTTTCATACCCCTAAATGATAAGGGTGACCCACCTCTATATAGAAGACAGATTTGTCCGACTGCGAAACACAGATTGTCAGACTACGAAAAAACACTCCCTGATGTAGCGGCCGCGAATAGTTGTCTTGTGTGGGTGCGGAGCACACTCAGAGTAAAGAGAATAATGATGTGGTTATACGTATATAAAAAGTAGATAGCAAGAGAGCAACGAAAATTGTGTGAACTTGTATAGCATAGGTACGAACATAACAACGTCTGTATGTTCATGTGCCTATTGCTTTCCATTCTCGTTGTTTTTTGTGGGAATAAAACAAAAAGTATTAAGCAAGAAAATAATGACACATGTGCTTGCACTGATCTTTAAATAATTGTAAGTATTAATATTATTTAAATGTAACGTCATCATATGATTGAACGCTGGTTTTTATTTTCTAATGTAAGATTTACTAATGTGATCATAGAAATCGAACAGGTACCGTGTAACAAAAAGGTGTTAACACATCACCCGTGAGTTCGAACACTCATTGGATTTTTTTAAAACGCAAAATAGTTCAAAGACAAACATTAACAAACAGTTTACTCAAATTGATGATCGACTTACGACAAATTGATGACAACCTTACATCTAATTGTCAAAAATGTACAGCAAATTGATGCAAAATGTACATCAAAATGGTTGAAAATTTACTTTAACTTGGTGGCAAAATTACATCGAATTGATGAAAAAATTACATCAACTTGATGTAACGTTTTCGTTGAATCAAGAAATGATTAAATATGGATGAAAGTTCGATGAAAAGTTCTTCATCAATTCAATGAAATGTGTCGTAGGTTGGAAAATGAGGAAATGAAGCTTTTTCTTACAGTGTACACAACAATGGTTTCGTTCTCAAAAGAAAAGGTTTGACACCCATTTTCCCCTGTTTAGAACGTAATATTCCGACAGTATTGAATTTTTGTTAAAATGTGAACTAAATAGCTTCGTTCCAATTTTTAAAATGTTGAAGCAATAACCAATTATCCGGTTTTATATTCGACTACCCAAAAATGAATTATAATCTGAATTTGGAAAACGTCTTGTAGTGTGAATTTCAAAAAAGCTGAAATACGTATTTACTTAACTCGACTAAACATTAAAATATGTCAATCTGACATTTAAATCAGAAAACTCTCCGTACTAAAAAATTAAAAATTCGATTTTTTTCAGAATATCCCTGAAAAAAGGATGTGTCAATACATGCTTTGGCATATTTTATATACCATTTGTCACGTCTTTAAAAAGGCTTTCATATAGATCCAAATTGTATTCATCCCTAGTCAAAGTACAAAATTCTTTGAAAAACTAAAAAAAAATCGCATGAGGTGTCAGGGGACACCCGGTTGGAACCAAGTTCCTTTCGCCATATATTATGTACTAGTTAGTTCCAACACGCCTAAGGCGCCCATTGAAAAATACGATAATTTAGACGGATCTTTTTAGAAAAGCTACTTTTTGTTAAATTGTAAACTTTTTTTAAGAACATTTTTTTTTGGAGAATGTATTTTTTTATAAGGATATGTATTATATTTTCCCGAAATTGTCCTTTTTTAAAGAAACATTAAAATAAAATTTTTTTTTTTAAGAAAAGGTACTATTTTTACGAAGAAGTACTTTCTGCAAGAACAAGCCATATGGTTATGAATTTGTTTTTACAAAAAACTATCTTTTTTAAGAACAGGTACTATTAAAAGAAGTGGTACTCTTTTCAGGAAAAGGTTATTTTTTTTAAGAAAATGTAATGTATTTTCAGAAAGGCTACTTATATCACGAAAAGAAAATGTATTAGTTTATTTTTAAGAAAAGGTATTTTTGTAAGAAGATGTATTTTTTGTGAAATGGGAATTTTGTTTAGAATTGGTCCTTTTTCAAGAATAGGTACATTTTTAAGAGAAAGTTATTTTGTTTCACAAAAAATGTATTGTTTAAAGAAAGGATCGTTTTGTAAGAAAAGGCAATTTGTTGTATGAAAACGTAGTTTTTTAAGAAGAGGTACTTATTTAAAAAAAAATTTTTTTTAAGAAAATTTACTTTTTGTAAGAAAATTTATATTTTTTAAGCAAAGGTACTTCTTTAAGAAAAGGTACTTTGTTAAAGAATATGAATAGTAATTGTTTTTGAGAATATTTACTTTTTTTTATGAAAATTCACTTATTTAAGAAAATGGTCTTTTTTTAAACTTCTTTCACTTTGGCTTTTCTAAATTTATTTTTTATTTGGTTCGAAACTACAATATATACTAAATATTGGTTACAGGCTACGCCTAGAAAACCTCCCAGTAAACAAGAAATTTCCCAACATATGTTAGTCTAGACACAAACCAAATCAAAAGTATCCAATATAACTTAATTGTAGTAGTTGATAATAGTTAGTAGTTGATAATACATAATAGTGTTAAAAAAAACATTGTTTAATTTTTTTTCATTTAGCCCCCATCCCGCAACGTGTGATAAGGAGCTTAGTTCCAAAAATATTTTTTTGAAAACTGGACCTGCTCAAGGGATATTAATGCTAGACACGAAATATTTTGGGAATCATCATAAAACAAACCAAGGTAGAATTTGACGGGTGGACAAAGTGAACTTTTTTTGTGAGTCGGTCTAATGCATATGCTTCCCGCAATATGTTGCAGGGGCGTTATTTTTCTGCGTGTAGTTCTTTTCGATGGGGGCCATTTAGTAGATTCACATTTTTGATTATTTGCGTCAATGTTATTACTCATTATTACGATGAATAAACGCAAATATATAAAACAATAACAATTTCAAAATCCTGATTTGAAATATAATTTAATTTATGCATTTATACCAACAACGACAATCACTTATTCAAAATGCTAACTTCTAATTCGTGACTTTGGTGTCTGCTTATTATAGGTTTAAACATGTTCTTGACAAAAATTCAGGTATGATTTTTTTAATTAGTATTTTATTCAGATTGAAAATGCTAAATTTGATTATAGTTAGAATGTTAATTTTAGTCACTAGAATCGAAATAAGCTAAATTTTTTTTCGGATTTCGAATTCTAAAACAATCGGAATCCGTTAAATTTTCGAATTAGCATGTTTAATGGCCATAGCCTACAAATAGTTGTTAGGGAAAATTATAAAATGACAGATGCAGACTATTATTTTTACAAAATCTTTATTCTTAACCTCGGTATTTAACACAACAAATACATTATTTTTTCAAAGTTAAATTCCAACAATTTTCCAACAATCTATTTAAAAAAAAATATATATAAAGCGAACTTCTCCGTACTTCCGTACGTTTTGTTAACAATTGACATATAGTAGATAATTTTGTGGTACTCATGATAGTTAACTACCAAGTACTTATACATTCTTATTCTTAAAAACCCCCACTTGCTACGAAAAACTATATTTGCAAGATGATGAACTTGTAAAAACATAAGATGAACTTGTAAAAAAATAATAATATTTTTTGCAAATGTTTTCTTGTGTGATTTACTGGCGATAATTTTCGAACACTTTCATTGCAAGAAATTCTCAATTAAAATGAGTTTTCGTTTGCAATTAGTTTTATGACTTTTTCAATACCATCATTTCAAACAACAGGTGAGGAATCATGCCAGGAATCATGTGGAAAACTTTGCAAAACTTCTTTTATAAAAAACCTATACCTCTGTTAATAGAGATGTATAATGGTCGTGAGCTTGACTAATAAAATTAAAAAATACCAGTAAAAAGGCCGAATAAGAAAATCATCCCTGATGGGAAAAATATGTTTTCTTAAATTTTCCTTTCCTCTTCACAGTTTTTTGTTTTGGTTTGCTCTCTTAACAAATATTTATAATATTATTAATTTTTGTAGATATTTCTATGACGGTTGGTATCACCTGTTGACTTTGTTTGGTTTTTAAGTTAATTTTATACATGTGTTCTTGGGTTCTGTCGCTCGATTATTTGATACTTTTTGTTTAAATTCTTTGCAAATATTAACCGATGCTCTCTAGACTAAGCACATTCGTAAATATTTGTTGACACGTATAAAAATGCACAGAAATACACAAAAAAAAGTTTTGTTTTGAAAATTATTTGAATATTAAAATTTTATTCAATATTGAAAATATGTATATATTTTTTTGCACTTCATTCAAATCATTGTTTCGAGATAAAACATTTGTTTTTTTTACAGTAGGATAATGACTTCAGCGCCAACAAAACTGTATCGACCTTATTCACAAAGAGTTAGGCGAGGTTTGAGAGACGATTTATCATAAACAAATGTCTATCGAACCTCTCAAAACTTATAATGAATAAGGCGGTAAGACTTTTGCAACTCGCAGGTACTGTCAGTTTTGTTTTAATATTTGTGAAGATACAGAAGGCACATCGACAAGCAATGGAACGCTATACCCCTCAAGAGCACGCAATACTCGTCATTAATTTTTGCCCACGCAATTAGGTATTTCATGTTCGTCTTTGCCGCGCGTTTTAGTGAAAGACTTGAAGACGTTCCCTTACAAAGTGCATCAAGTCCATCATCTACTGTTCACAGACTGTCAATGACATCTAAACCATAGAGTAAAACCAGAGAGCACTTCCACTTTTTGATTATAGATTCTGAAAGGGTTTAGGAAGAGCTTTCCAACAAAGTATGTGAGAACACGGGAGAATTCCTTGTTTGCGCACAATGGGCGAAATTATTTTTGGGGGTTCGAAATTAAATTTGGATTTTTTCTTACTTCCAAACTCTTTTTCCACATTTTGATTACAGATTCTGAAAGTGTTTAGAAAGACCTTTCCAACGAGTTATGTGAAAACACGGGAGAATTTCTTATTTTAAATGAGGATATTTTCTTACTTCAAAACTCTTTTTCCACATTTTGATACCTGATTCTGAAAGTGTTTGTGAAAGTCTTTCTAACAAGTTATGTGAGAAAACGGGAGAATTCTTTGTTTTCCAAAGTTGATCGATTTACATTTTCATACACTAATTTATTTTGGCACAGCGACAATTTCTCTCTATAAAATTACCAAATTGAAAACTATATGTATAAAATAGTTTACTTCCCTGTAAACTTTCTTTATACATACTGTTTCCTAACGATATTTGATTACCTTTTTTAAAATCAAATGAAGGTTTTCCCTGTTTTTCCTTCACACTACTTATATACCTACAAATTCTACATAAAATATTATACTTAATAACAGAGATCTCATTTGTTGTAATATTTTAGTACAACATCTCAAACAATGTAAATATATGTATATGTAAAATGTAAAGTTAATAAAGATGATGTTATAAATTGAAAAAAAATTGAAAAATTTATTTTTATAAGTGTCATGAATTACCTTTAGAGGTTATAAATTTTGTTTCTATATGTTTTTCCGATCGGCTGAAAATAATATATTATTAAATATACCATGTTTCTTTCTATATGTTAACATAGTTATGTTATCGCCATAACAGACTTCTGCCAACTGTAGTGGTGTGTGTCGGAATGTAGTTAGATTCGGAATCTATCCTCACGCACATTAAAAACGGGCAGAAATAAAAGTCGATGCGTATTTTTGTTCGAGGCAGCCAACATGAAACAAAATTTAGCTGTCATTAGTATCGATCAAACTCTATTTAAACTTAGTTTGCTGCATGGTTTGCTTCTGGTTGCTTATCGCTCGCTCGCCTATCCGCTCTATCAATTTCTTACTATATAGTCGGTAAGCTATGTCCTAAATACCTCCTGGTAAAACAGTTTATTCTCTCAATGATTTTAACTTCATAGGTGTGGTTGCATGTAAACGTTGGATGGTGGAATGCATGGCTTCAATAACACCAGATCGAAGCATTAGTACAACACATCCAACAAGACAACACCTACGGCTTTTCGTGTTTGTGTGATATAATAGTTTGGTTAAATACAACACAAATGTATACCAACAATAAAAGTCAAAAAAAATTGCATACTACATTGAAAATTCACAGCTCTGTACTAAAACAATTTTAAAAAAATTAAGTCAACAGTTCTTGTAACTCCACCTAATGTAAGTCAATTTTCGTCGAACATCTCTCAATTGCACAAACCACCCACGACGAAGAGTGTGAAATGAAACGTCAGATGAGATAAATGGTTTTTCAATTTTATTTATACCTATGGTCTAAACTCCGCTCACGCTCCTCAACGAACCAGTGGACGACTTTCGGTCGATATTTGTCATGCGCGACGATGCCAAATTTGATCTGCACAGATAAGTGCTTCTAGGGAACTGAGCGTTCACGTATCACACACGAAGAGCCATTACATCCACTAGAAGTCATTGAATGATGTGCTGTTCCCGTTGGAGTTGTCATTGGGGCTTCTTTCTTCGAGGACAGCTTGATATTTAGGGTGAAAAATAGCATTAATTTCAAAAACCACCTATTAAAGAAATAATGCTACAGGAACCATGTAAATGTTTGGAACATAAATATACTTACGTGCAAGCATTGTTTTCATGAATTGGAGATCTGCTGCTTTTTCAACAAACAAACCCATATTTCGGTCACAAAGACATATATTATAACATATTAATCATTGTACAACGTAATATTAAATAGCAAACACTATGTGTTTGGGCACAAATATACTATATTTGCGACACGTTATATTTGAATCCCAACAACAACAACAAAAGACAGATTTTTCAGCGTGTGGGAAACGAATAAAGTTTGAGGCACTTTATTAATATCTATTTTCGTCGGAATTTTGCCTGAATACTTGAATGTTAATGTATGAGAAGTTCATACTACAAGCTTTCAAGTTGTCATTAATGTTTCTAAATGAAATTATTGTTTTTCGTTGGAATTATTTCGATCACAGCAGACAACTTTTGCTAGTCTTAACGTACGTAAGATTACCGAGTATCGTACACTGAAAGAAAAAGCTTCACCAAATTTATGAATTCCTTCACAATTTGACGAAACATTTCCTCATTTTCTAACCTACGACACATTTCATTGAATTGATGATGAACATTTCATCAATCTTTCATCCATATTTCATCAATAGTTTACATTGAATCAACTACAATATCACATCAAGTTGATACATCTTTTCCATCAGTTTGATGTAAGTTTGCCATCAAGTTGAAGTACATTCTTTGTCATTATGATGTAAATTGTTCATCAATTTGATGTATATATTTCGCCAATTAGATGTAAGGTTGTCGTTGATTTGATGAAAGTTTTCAGTTGGATGGTCATCATTTTGATGATAATTGTTTATTAGTGAGTAGCCAAACTCTTTGGACTATTTTTAATCGTAAAAAATCCAAAATAACATTGTATAAGACCGCAATAAAAAATTCACATAGCGTGGATAACGTTGTCTGTCCATTGCACTATTTTCTATTGCTTTTTTTCAAATTTTCTACTACTATTTTTCCACTTTCTGTTTATTTTTCAATACTACGTCAATGGTGCAATGGTTAGTGTGCGCCCCTCTTGTACAGGAGATCCTCGGTTCGATCCCTGCTCCGACCACCTTAAAATTTCTTTCGACGACGGTCACCTCGCTTAGTGATGGCGACACTATCGAGTACTTAGCCATGAAAAAGCTTCTCAAAATACCGTTCGGAACCGGTGTAAAATTTTAGGTCCCAATCAGTGAGTATAAAACTATAAAGCGCACAGCTTACTGGTTGTGAGAAGCTCTCCCCAATTCCTTCATGGAATGTAATGGGAAACCATTTTCATTTTTACGTCAAAATGAATCGATCCCACGAATTATTTCCAAATTCCAATGATGGAGAATGATATGGTGAAAGATCATCAATTCAATGAAGCTGAAAATGTTCAAGAAACGCACAATCTTCCAGTTGAAGAACTTTTTCGTTGAATTGATGAAATTTGTCATCAATTCAATGAAGAACAATTGATGAACATTTGTCATCGTCTTGATGAAAAGATTTTGTTCCAATGTACATTGTGTAAATCTGGCGGTTTTTTCTGAAAGTTGCCACTAATGCTGTCACCAATTGCACTGTGAGCCAAGATTCAACAAACATCACAGTCAATGGTGAACGGTGCAGAGGCGTGATTACTAATTTGTTCGTGCCTTATGGTGATTTCGTTTCTGAAAATTACAGCTGCCCTTGTATGAGGCGACTTTTAAAAAATGTTGCCATCGCCTCTTCAAAATTGTGCCTTTTTTAGGGTGAGAAACGAACATAGAAAAATATAGCATTTTCTCACAACTGTATGATTTTTTAGCATGCCTTTGTTATCTCGCTTAACTAAGTTATTCGACCAGCGTAAAGTATATGGAAACTTAAGCGATACTAAGCAATTTTAAGCGACTCTGCGTACAGACTGGTCGAATGTCTAACAATACAAATGGTATTTTTGGTTATTCCCGCGTAGCTAAAAATTCGACCACTTTGTTTGAGAAGTTATCCCAGCGGTGGAAGTCATGATCTGGGCGGCCTGAAATCATGACCAAACAGGCCTTCTTTAAAATACGGAAGGCCTTCCCTACACATAACCTCCTCCTTTCCATTGCGTGAGATTTTGAGGCAAGGCCTTCCTGGCCCATTGCCTAAAGAAGGCCTTAATAGGCATGCAACGAGGAAGGCCTTAGAAGGAATTTACTTTAATTTATTTTTGTTAAACAAACAGCAATAAAATAATTTATCATTATCCACTTCTCATATTTATTAATAAGTATGTATGTATCTATCTTAGAAAGTTGTACCACGCCCAAATTCAAATTGAAAATTTTAAAAAATACCCTGAAAAATATTAAATAAAAAATATAATTTTTCCAATTAAATTACGGTTAAAAAAAACGGAAAATAAATTTCTTAAAATTGTAAAAATCTTCTTCTTGGTTATATTTGAAGAAAAAATTCATGCATTCCGCAGAAAAAATTCATGCATTCCTATTTGTGGAAGGCCTTGCGACTTCCGCCGCTGGGTAAGCGAATTTAACTGAAGCAGTTTAAATTACCCTTGCGCCACCCAAAGAGATATTTATACATAGATTTGTCAACTCGCTCATCGGTTTAATGATTGAAGGGAACCGAACTTGTGCTTGAACGTCGAGAGACGAATTCTGTCGATGAATGTCCAAAATATGTAAATATATGAACATGTTCGACGTTGCTTGCAGAAGTTCGTTTCCTCATTGCAGAAGGGCAAAGAGAAAGACGCAAAGAGAAATAACAAATCTATGTATAAATTACTCCATGGCGCTCCCTATAAAAGGTAGAAAAATTAGCTTAGAGCGGACAGAAACGAAATCGCCATTAGGTAGAAGGCCTTAGTTTCGCAGACACGTGATTTCACCAGGACGATACCGCATTCCACACAACAATTAATATATGGCAAGACACATTTGACGGACGGTTAATTTCACGAAATTGACCTGTTCAATGGTGACGTCGTTCGTGCGATTCGTCGCCATTTGATTATTTTCTGTGGGGATATCAAAATTCTCATGTCTAGCCGAAAAACCAGAAACCATTGAGCACTTGGAAGCAAACATCTCAAGTGTTATTGCCGGAATACCGCCAGATGTACTGCGACGAGTGTATACAAATTCCACCTCCATATTACGCCATGTTCGCGCCTGCCGCGCGGATATATAACATTTTTCTGTATTTTATTTCAATTTAAAGTTTTCCATCTCCTGCACACTTAAACATTAGCTTCCGTTCAGGGTTTAGAGATCAACAAAAGGTTCAAAGTACGATATTGTAATCGCATCACCATTAGGGCAAGTATGTATAATATACGTGGTGATCCGTGATTAAGGTTTTATAAAAAATTTCCCAGATTGCAACTAATTGATAGCAGTATATAAAATCATTGTAAAAATAATTAATACAGTATTTTACAGTAAATGCTTGTGAAAGCATATTTGTATTTGTATTGAGTCATAATTGAGTCATAATCGTACTTTAAAGTTTTGCTATAAAATCAGTCTGTATTTCAACAAGTCGACAAAATAGAAATGTATCGTCTACATATGTATATAAAACTATGGGTTCTGGTCCCGCTCTTACAACCTTTCATTTATTTCCGGGACTCTATAGATTAATTACCCGCGGACAAGCGTAACCATTTGAAATCGTTTTAAAATTGTTGGTCTCGATCAACAAGTTTAAAAATATAAATAACACTGCTTAGTGATTGATGGAGGTTTTCCCGTCTTTAGTTACATTGGAAAACATGTTTAGGATTTAAATTCAGGACTGAGCTTATTGGAATTCCAAACGTGGGTGTGTCACAAAAGATGGGTATTGAATTGATGGTTGCGGGAATGTCAACACTTTTTTATACGAGCGTACTTAAGGTCCCTGCCGGCATTTGAGTTATCGATTCTTAGTGTATTTGGGTAAAAACATTTTTTTTTTGATCACAATGGAGCTCAAATGGGTAATTAGAACAATATATTTTAAAATTTTTGACAGCATTTTTTTTCGGCGTATTGATCAAGCATATTTTTCCCCATTTTTCGCATATTTTCATGCAAAATTCAAAAAAAAACGGTAAATTAAAAATTTGATTTAAAAGCTGGGGGGAAAAAAGAATGACAATTAAGATTTCAAAATGCTGCGTGACTCTCTAGCATATCTGAAATATACTTCAACATTTGACATTCAACATTTATCTGAAATATACTATCAACATTTTGAAAATATACTTTTCTGTTTATGCCCGTCATGACACTTCGCTTGAGTCCCATATTCATCAAAAAAGCAAACACTGGCATTATTATAATGTTTGCAAACCTGAATTATAATAACTGCCGTGGACCAATTTAATGGTAACTGAGGTGAATTTTATGATGAATTTTAGTCCACACGCTTTTTGATGAATTTCAATCCACACGCTGAAAAATTTGTCTATTTTATTGTTTGGTTGCAAATGTAACGTGTTTGTAGCTTGCGGCAAATATAGTATACTTGTGTGCAAACACATTGTGTTTGCTTTTCAATATAACATGTTTGGGTCGCAATCGTTAATAGCTTATAATATATGTATTAGTGATCCAAATGTGAATTTGTTTGCTGAAAACACTGGTGTCTGTCACATTAAAGAAACAAAAAACCAGCAGATCTTCAATTCACGAAAACAATGCTTACAAACAAGTGCATGGTTCCTGCAATATGTTCCAGGGGCTTGCAGTACAACGGCAATAATTCTATTTCTATGCTAAATGTTGTCTTGTAGGAGATGTTTGGGACATAACTTCGGCTAATGAACTCCAATTAGTATAAAAAATACCAAAATTGAAAAGAGAATTGTCTCACCATTTTACACGCTGAAAAATAACGGCCCCAACAATATGTTGTAGGAGCCATGGACATGTTTGCAAGCATTGTTTTCGTAAACTGAAAACAAACAAAGCCACATTTGGGTCATCATTGCGTCCCAAACATGTTATATTGAATAGCAAACACAATGAGTTTGGGCACAACTATACTATACTTGCGAAGAGCTACAAACACGTTACACAGGTTGGATTTTATGTTTCGGGATTTGGCAACCCTAGTGTTGCAATCTGGCAAATGTAAAGTTAGACATTTTTGAGGTTATGCGTACTCAGAACGTTTTGACATACGAGCGCTATTTGTGTTGTTTACAGTAACTTAAAAGACTCATCTTATCATTAAATCGTGAACATTTTCGTGCGATTACTTTTTACAACTTTCGACGTGGATTAACTCAGCAACAGTGCATGGATGAACTTACTTCAATTGTTGGCGATGAAGCTCCCTCAAGGACCAGTGTTTATCGATGATATGGTGAATTCAATCGTGGTCGTAGTTCACTCCAAGACGAATTTCGTGAAGGTCGTCCAAAATCAGCTGTTGTTCCGAAAACCATTGATGCTGTGCGCGAACTGATTTTGCAAGATCGTCATGTGAACTATCGTGCGATTGAGACAACCTTAGGCATTAGTGGGACCAGCATACATTCAATGTTGCATAAACATTTGCCTGTCAAAAAAATTTGTTCGCGTTGGATCCCACACAATTTGTCAATCGCTCAAAAAAAGGCTCGTGTCGATTGGTCGAAAGAAATGCTCCCAAAATACGATCGCGGTGCTTCGAAACACGTCTATGACATCGTGACAGGTGATGAATCCTGGATTTACGCGTATGAGCCCGAAAGTAAACAGCAGTATGGTTGTTTCAAGATGAGCCAAGTCCAACAAAAGTTGTTCGCGCCCGAAGCACTTCCAAGCAAATGGTCGCCTTTTTTTTTGGAAAAACCGGACATGTCGCTACCGTACCACTAGAACAACGCAGAATAGTGAATTCTGAGTGGTACACAACCATTTGCTTGCCAGTTGTCTTCCAAGAAATTGGGAAAAGAAACCGCCGAAGACGGATCACTCTTCACCACGACAATGCGAGCTCTCACACATCGGCTGAAGCAACTACATTTTTTAGCACCCAAAACATCCATTTGATGGGTCATCCACCGTATAGTCCTGACTTGGCACCGAATGACTTCTTTTTATTCCCGTACGTAAAAAACAAACTGAGAGGTCAACGTTTTTCGACACCTGAAGAAGCGGCTGCTGCATTCAGAATGCATGTTTTGGAGAAAACTCAATGAGAGTGGCAAAAGTGTTTCGACAATCTTCATGGGGAATATTTTGAAAAACAATACAGTGATTTTTGATGATTAATATTTGTTTTTGTTCTCTAATCCCGAAATATAAAATTCAACCCTCGTATTCGCCTCAAAATAACAAAAAACGACAAATTTTTCAGCGTGTATTTTTTAAAATTGTTAAAAAAAATAGTTATTTACGTTTAGGAAGTAACAAATCAAACTTTTTTCATTAAATTAGCTTTATCTTGCTTGTGTTCAATCGGGCTGCATCAAAATTTACTCTGCGAAATGGGAGAGCAAGTCAGCCTTTCCAACTGAGCATCATATTCAATGAAGGCTTTTGAACCAAAGAAGTTATGTTGGTCCGCAGTCATATGGTTTTCAAAAACGATATTCTTGGAAATATTTAGTACAGCCGAACTGTATTCGGCAGAAACAAAACTTAGCCGCCATATTAAAGCCACTCAATCACTCTGTTTAATAAAGAAAAAGTGAGTTCAATATCTCAAAATCTGAATGAGATAATGAGGTACAGTTCAAGAAATTCGAAAAAAGTGATCAACATTTTTCGATTTTCAAAATTCATAAAACGCGAATATATCTGTGATATGAAAAACATTTTAAATTTTTGGAACAATTATGTCAAAACATTTAAAAAAAACATAAAAAGCAAAAAACTAAAATTTTTGTTTTCTTGGAAATCAAAAAAAAAACAACGTAGTCAACTTTGGAAACTTTTCTGAAATATATGCCACTGTGCGGATTTCAATATTAGTATATCGCAATGTACCTTGACTCCTTGGCTAGATCAAAAGATATTGAATTTAGGACGATGGAAATAGATTCTGAAACACTGTGCGGCTTTACAAGCCACACATCACGCGAAACAATGCCGTCTCTAGACAATTGTGGGTTATCGTCTCAAAAAGTATCGTCTCGAAAATTATTAATTTGTTGATGGATTTTAAGGAAACCACAAAATTATTACACTGCTGTATAGATTAACTGGTGAAAGTTTGAAGAAAAATGGACAACATTAACACGTGACACCTAGAGGACAAAGTTACAAATTTTGACAAAACAAATTTGAAATTTGACCTCGATGCGCCACATCTTAACATTGTCCGAGTTACTTCAAATTTGCACAGTTCTACAATGTATCAAAGACGCTGAAAAAACGACCCCTGTAACATTATGCAGGAACCACGTATATGTTTGGAACATCCATATACTTACGTACAAGCTTTGTTTTCATGAATTGAATATCTGCTGTTTTTTTAGTTCTTTGTTGTCTGGCATGTTTTTCCTTTCAGCAGTTTTCAAACAAACAAAGCCATATTTGGGGCTCAAAAACATATATTATAACATATTAATCTAAGCATCTAATATTGAACAGCAAATACAATGTGTTTGGACAGAAGTATACTATACTTGTGACAAGCTACAGACACTTTGTATTTGCATCCATAGAATAAACTAGCACCAATTGCAGCCTTGGAAAGTAAAATTATTCGTGTTATTAGCGAGATACCGCGCTGTGATTGCAAAACTCTGACTGATAGTTCCGAAATTCTTTTTACAATCATTTTAGATTTATATACTACTAGCTGGCAAACAACGTTTTGCCTTCAAAGTTTTTGTAATGCCAAAGGGTGAACAGAATTTGTTGTTCCATTAGGTTTGGCCGTTATATGGCTGTTATTTCGGTTATGGCAGTTATATCAGTTTAGTTCAAATGGGGCGTGTCACCGCCGTCTTCCACCCTGGCTGTAATTTATACTGTTCCAAAAACATATATACCAAATCTAATCTTCATATCTCTGACATTTCATGAGATGTAGCCATTTTAAATTGCATTTAAATTTTCATAACAAGCGGTCTATTGGTCTATTAGAAAAGTCGTCAGAGCGGTTTTTGAAACGGGGGTGTGGCACCGCCCACTTTCACCCTGTCTGTATAGCCTAGATGAGTCTGGATATTGTCTGAAAATTTCATCAAAATCGGTCCAGCCGTTATCGAGTCCATTCGTAATATACACACATACATACGATTTTTGAAAAGGGGCCGTGGCACCGCCCACTTTCACCCTGGCTGTATGGCCTATGTCACCCGCTAGATGATTCTGAATATTGTCTGAAAATTTCATCAAAATTGGCCCAGCCGTTTTCGAGTTCATTCGCAACCTTCACACATACGTACGATTTTTGAAATGGGGGCGTGGAACCGCCCACTTTCGCCATGGCTGTATAGCCTATGTCACCCGCTAGATGATTCTGAATATTGTCTGAAAATTTCATCAAAATCGGTGCAAGCGTTTTCGAGTCCATTCGCAACATTCACACATACCTACGGTTTTTGAAAAGGGGCGTGGTACCGCCCACTTCTACTCTAGCTGCATAGCCTATGACATCCGCTAGATGATTCTGAATATTATCTGAAAATTTCATCAAAATTGGTCCAGCCTTTTTCGAGCCCATTAAATTTTTATATATATACATTGTAAGGGGTTTTTCAACAGAGACGCTACAAAAGTAAATCGATAGGGACAGCAAACGACGCCATATTTTTTCCCGCTCTTTTGACATTTCTCTTCAGTAAGGTTTGTCATTTCATCATGGAAAGATATACGAGCCAACAAAAAAATAAAAATAAATGGTTTCCCATTACATCCCATGAAGGGACTGGGGAGAACTTCTCACAATCACTGAGCTGTGCGCTTTCCAGTTTTCACTCACTGATGGGGACCTACAGTTTTACACCGATTCCGAACGGTAATTTGAGAAGATTTTTCATGGCTAGATACTCGATAGTGTCGCCGTCACTATGCGAGGTGACCGCCGCCGAAAGAATTTTTTTTTGAAGGTGGTCAGAGCCGGGTTCGAACCCAGGATCTCATGTACAAGAGCCGCGCACACTAACCATTGCACCACCGACGGCCACAACGAGCCAACAACGAGTCGAAATTATTAAAATTTACTACCGAAATTTGGAGTCAGTGGCCTCAACTTTCCTACCAGATCAACAATTGAGCGTCTACTGGAACAATTTGAATCCACAGGCACAGTACAAAATGTTCCCGTGCCAGTGAGACAAAGAAGTGCCCGAAGTGTCGAGAATTTTGCGAAAAGATCTTGGCCTACATCCTTACAAGATCAAATTGACGCAAGGACTGAAGCCACTTGACCACCATGAGCGTCGTATGTTCGTGAGTTGGGCTGAGCAACAACTTGAAAATGATTCGGATTTTCATCGGAAAATCATCTACAGCGATGAGGCTCATTTTGACTGAATGGCTTCGTCAATAAACAAAATATGCGTTATTGGTCCGACAGCAATCCACACGTAATCCATGAGTCATCATTGCATCCCGAAAAAATTACGGTTTGGTGCTTCTTCCGTGATGATCAAGACCGGCACATTATCTACTATGATGCGAATCGCTACCGTTCAATGATAGCCGAATATTTTTGGCCCCAATTGGATAATATGGACTTGGAGGACATGTGGTTCCAACAGGACGGCACCACAAGCCACACAGCGAATGCCACAATGAATGTGTTATCTCACGAAATGGCCCAGTCGATTGGCCGCCTCGGTCTTGCGATTTGACGCCGTTAGATTATTTCCTGTGGGGCTACGTCAAGTCTATGGCCTGTGCCAACAAGCCAGCGACGATTGATGAACTTCGTACGAATATCGAACGTGAAATTGCAGCAGTATCGGACGATTTATGCTTGAAAACCGTCGAAAATTGGGTTCAGCGTCTGGACTTCTACAAGCGTGCCCGTGGTGGCCATGCAAAGGAAATGGAGTTCCATACATAATGACATCGAACGTACTTTCACAGGAATAAAGAATTTCATTGGTATGTAAAACCGGTTTTGTTTTATTTAAAAAAAAACTTTTGTAGCGCTCTTATTGAAAAACCCGTTACTATACTATGCTCTTATGTCAAAAACTGTTGAATGTTAGAATTATGCCAGAAGCAATGGATATTTAAAGATAGGGGCAAAAAAATGGTGTCCCATAACATACCATGAAGGGATTGAGGAGAGCTTCGCACAATCAGTGAGATGTACGCTTTTGAGTTTTACACTCACTGATTGGGACCTACAGTTTTACACCGGTTCCGAACGGTATTTTGAGAAGCTTTTTCATGGCGAAGAATTCGATAGTGTCGCCATCACTAAGCGAGGTGACCGTCGTCGAAAGAAATGTAAGGTGGCCTGAGCAGGGATCGAACCCACGTTCTCATGTACAAGAGCCGCGCCCCCCCCCTCACAGTTGGGAGTTTAGTTTAAAAGACGGACCTTCCCTTCTACACGGCATTTACTGTCCACATTAACTTTGACATACGTCAAAATCAGTGCTAATTTTTGACTGCTAGCAGAGAATCTGTGTTAAACTTAGTGCAATTTAAATATTTTTACATAAATCGACTTCTGCTCTCTCGGTACCATAGTGCTTTTTTATCAGATTACTCACCCACTGTATATCGCTTGTATTAAAATGTACACTTGTTGCACATCGTTGATTTTGTACAGTCATATTTATAAATCAATAAATACAATTAATGAAATAATATAATAAATACAACAGCAATAACAACAAAAGACCTTATCAACATAAATTTCCATATACATATATTAATTAAAGAGGACAAATGTATTCAATTGTATACAATAGCATTTATTAATGTCATTCATTACACCGAAAGAAATAACGCACTACTACTACTTTGTACATAGACGGAGATTAGAGCATTACGAAGACTGAATTCTTCAATTTCCATACACCTAAAGAAAAGATCACGCTTAACGAATTAAGAACGAATGGGTAGAAAAATTAGGGTATTAGAGCCGTAATAGAGCCGTCTTAGAAAAATTCTAGCTAGAGTTAGGTGACAAGTATGGAAAATCTGTGTCCACGGTCGAATAGAGGATAGATGGATCTAGTTAAAATAAATGCTATGGTCATACAGGTTCATGCCTCCATATTACAAATCAGCAATATTAAAAAGTTGACAACTTTTATTATAAATGGTTTTGGAAATTTTGGAAAATTTTCTTGAGTAAATTAATTTTTAAGCGGCTCCACACACAAAGTGGACAAAACTAAAAAAACATAACATCTACTCAAAAAACACCTACTACTTCGTTAGCTACTTAGTGTCATGGTTTACGGAAAAAGTAGATAATTTTCCCGCAAACAAAAAACATTTATCACAAAAGTCGGTCTATTTTGCTGTAAAGGAACTTTCATTTACCACAAAATTGTAATAATTTCGAGGGGGGAACATTATACAAATACACAGATAAACTGCACAGTTTCTTGAATTAATTTTGTCTTCATTCAACAAAAACAAACAAGCAAATCCTAAGGTTACGCTTTTGTTCATTTGTCCGCAACGTTAATGGAAACATTTTTCGTTTCTGGTAAAGAGTTTTTTATTGAGTTTCGACTTACCATATATCGTTTGCTGTAAACACTTTCGATTCCGCTTATTTATTTACAACGGAAATGATATGTTTGACTCGACAAATTTTCGTTGAACGCAGTAATATTCCCCAAACGAAGTTAATTTATCAGAGATTGCGTTTCGGCGTAACGAATTTTTATTTGCGTGTAGAAATTGCTATATTCCAATAATGTCGTTGTATGTAAAGCTATGTAACATGGAAGATTTTATGTAAATTTTTCAAAAAAATATAATTTTTCAAAAACAACAGCAATTTTATGTAAGTTACTAACAGTTTAAATGTTCACGCTGAAAAAAAGGGCCCTGTAAAATTATACAGAAACCATGTATATATTTGCAAGCATTGTTGTCATGAAGTGAAGATTTGCTGCGTGTTTGTTTCGTTGTTGTCTGTCATGGTTTTATTTTCAGCGGTTTTCAACAAATAAAGTCATGTTTTGGTCGCAAAAAAATATATTATAACTACTCCGACCAACTGCTTTTGATCGCCCAAAATGCTGGATTTTTGGACTTTTAATAAATAAAAGTTTTTAATAAAAATAAAATTTAATTATTAAAATTAAAATTATAAAAATTTAAAATTAGATTCAATTTAAACAACAAAATATATATTTCTTTAGGATTCGATTTACTTTTGTTCAGTCATATTTTATAAAGTATATATAATTTTAATTAAAAATACATATTTGTATATTATAACACAGTGCAACACGAAAAAAAAAAACCATATACAGACACCACTACGTGATAAAAGACTAAAAAAAAAAGACCCGTGTCTCCCAATTTTTCCCAAAGTCATGCACTTTTTTTTTTATGGGCCGCCAAAGATTTGGGGCCTCGGTATCATTTTCGTAAAATGTGATCATTTTCTTAGGCTCATATCTTGCAAACCGTTCAGAACATATAAAATCAAAAAAACTTCACCTTCCAGATCAAAATCGCAAAAAACTTAAAAAAAATTTTTCCCGTGTTCAGGTCCATAGGTAGCAAACCGTTCAAAATTCAAGGAAACAATCAACTACAAAAATTTACCTAAGATCTCAATAAACAAATTTCTAGAACATATAAACTTCCTAGAGATGATTCTTAACACTGTTTAGGTAGCACGCAAAAGTGAAAAATTTGCCGAAAATTTTTTAATTTCATTTTTTTTACCTTTTTCTCCTGTTCAGGTCCATAGGTAGCAAAAAATGAAATATGCCTGGCCAGAACCATGTGCATTCTTCTGTCTATGTTGTTGTATTTGTTCATCCACACTTCCTCTTGGCCTCCACGAGTTACATTGGAATTGATTCAGAGGTGAGCGTGAATCCCAATTACAAAGAAAACAAAAGAATTTTGGGAAGCCGCCCTTATCGATGATCCCTTGCAAAATGTTGATGACCTTCAAATCACAGCAAATCTCCCATTTATTTTCATAGTATTTAATTTTTTCCATTATATCTTTCAATGTTTCATAGCTTTCTTTCATGTTGATACCCATTGCTCATATCTTGCAAACCGTTCAGAATTTCGATACCGAGGCCCCAAATCTTTGGCGGCCCATAAAAAAAAAAAGTGCATGACTTTGGGAGAAATTGGGAAACACGGGTCTTTTTTTTTAGTCTTTTATCACGTAGTGGTGTCCGTATATGGTTATTTTGCCAAGACTTAAAAAATTACACACAGTGTAATTTTTGTTTTGGATTGGGTTTCAAGGCGGGATGATATATCGGAAAGCGGGATAATTGCGCCATAAGCTGCACTATTGGTCAGGTTAATTATAACACCTTTAGCATTGTGTCTCCAACATGTAAAATTAAATAGCAAACACAATATGTTTGGACACAAATATACTATATTTGTGTCAAGCTACAAACATCTTATATTTGCATCCAAACAATAAAAAAGACAGATTTCCGCTTGTATGTATACAAAATGTGTAGCTATTTTTTACAACGAATGCTGCAAGTGAACGGTACAAGAGGCTGAGAATGGAGGAAAATCAACTATTTCTTCGGAAAAAATGGCAGTGGGAGCAGAGTGAGAGTGAGAAAACCGAGTTATGCAGTATGAATGGTGAATGTCGAAAATGTTTCCAGAGGATAAGAAGATCGAATAACGGGCCTAATAATGGGCTGCCCTTCTGCTAGGACGACAATGGGAATCTGGTGACTGACAAGCAGTGTGTGCTCAAAATGTGGAGACCACTTTTCAGCACAACTCCACTCAGATTGTTCCGTTTAAGATCAGGAGGTACTGAGAGTGGAGGATAGTGTAGATTGTACCCCCCAGCCAAGGCGAGATTAGAATATCGATCTCCCGGCTCAAGAATAATAAAGCCGCTGGTATGGATGGGCTACCCGCTGAACTTTTTAATGCAGGTGGGGAAGGACTGGTAGCCCACATGCATCGACTTATATGCGGAATCTATACCCGAAGATTGGAGTCTCAGTGTATTATGTCCTGTAGTCAAAAAGGGTGATCCGTGTGTCTGTTCCAACTATCGCGGTATGAGTCTTTTATCCATCGCGTATAAGTTCTTGTCGAGCGTATTATGTGAAAGACTAAAGCCAATTATTGAAAACCTGATTGGACCTTATCAGTGTCGTTTTAGACCAGGCAAGTCCACGACTGACCAAATATTCACGCTACGCCAAATCCTGGCAAGGACCCACGAAAAGCAAATCGATACATACCACTTTTTTGTCGATTACAAAGCAGCTTTCGATAGTCCCATAAGGGCAGTACTGTACGAAGCAATGTCTGAGCTCGGGATTCCGGCAAATCTCGTCCGCCTCTGCAGAATGATGCTGACCAACACAAAATCAGCAGTGAAAGAGGGAAAAGACCTCACTGAACCATTCTGTACCAAGCGAGGACTGAGACAAGGCAATCTCTTCAACATCTTAATGGAGGTAATAATGAGAAAGGCTGCAGTAAATACGAACAAGACCATTAACACGAAAAGCCATATGTTTCTGGCGTATGCTGACGGCACAGACATCACTGGGCGAAATTTGCGAGAGGTTACTGGAGTATTTTCAAGAATCGAAAAAGAATCAGAGAAGGTGGGTCTTGCTGTTAATGAGGACACGACAAAACTGATGGTGTCAACGACTAGAGAAACCTCTGGACTTGGTCCGCACTTGAACGTCGACAGCCGATTTAATTTTGAAGTGGTAGATGAATTTAAGCCTGGAGATAAATTGGAGTGTTGCGCTTGCAAATATATGCTATTTTGGGCTCAGCAAGCAGTTTAGCAACAAAGCCCTCTCTCGACGGACAAAAGTTCAGCTATATCCGACACTAATTTTACCTGTCTTGACATATTGCTCCGAAACTTGGGTCATATCGAAACACCTGGGAGTTTTCGAGAAAAATTCGCCGTAAAATATATGGTCCTGTTAGGGAAAACGGCGAGTATCGGCGTCGCTGGAACCATTAGCTATATAATTTTTATTTTAACGTGGACATAGCTAGGCGAATACAATTAGGCCAATTGCATTGGCTAGGCCATGTTATCAGAATGGATGAAGATGAACCAGCTCGAAAGGTTTTCGATAACGTACCCCATGGAATCAGGAAAAGAGGACTTACCAAGATTCCGCTGGAAAGACCAGGCAGAAGAATCCTTCCGTATCCTTGGTGATACCAACTGGCGAGAAAAGGCGAAGGATAGAGCCAGGTGGAGGAATATGTTGAAATTGGTTTAATTTGTTTGTTTAATTAATATGCGTAAGACATCTGACCTCATGAGGTTGTAAAATAGTCAATAAAAGTAAGTAATTTCTAACAGTGTAATATTTATTAATTAATTTTATGCCTGTTTTGTTGGTCAAAAATATTGCGATAAACAACAGTCGTCCAATCGAGAATTTTGTAGAATAGTTTTTCATGTATTGAATAAAATGCGATTAGGAATTTCAATGAATTGAAATAGAGTTAACAACAGCTAATGATTTTTTATATAGTGTTCTCAATTTTCTTGAACTTATTCATATAGTTTATTTTTAGAGGAAGTTAAACACGCCCGTTTATATTATCTAAATACCTTGACAACAAACACAATTAGTAGTTTACAGAGATACCAACCGGGAATATTTGAGATGTCAAGGCAGTTTTACACACTGCATATCTGTGGAAAGGACGCGGGTTCTAACTCCACTATAAAACCAAACGTATTTAAATCCAATTTTTTTGTTCAATGGTTCCAATTATGAAGACGCACGTGAATATACAAATTATTCATTCTAATAAATTTATAAATAATTTTTTATAAAACAGAGTTTTAGTTTTCTTGTAAGAGACATTAAATGGAGAACCGCCTTTCCCCCAGAAAAATCTTCGTGGTCAAAAATGAGCCTTAGCTAATTGATTAAAGTACCGAACATAGAACAATGGCATATAGAGAAGCGATTTGACTCAGTGAATGTACGAAGTTTGGTGTGTTGCGTATGGACGTTGCATGTTGGAAAGTATTGATATCATTATACCAGTTAGAGGCAATGGCTCAAATCAACCAACAGGAAATTCACCACGGCATTTCGTTTTGGGTGTTAATTTTTATGTGTAAATACACCACAAACATATACTAATAAAAAAGTTAACTAACAAAATAGTTTAAAAAAACGTTTAAATTTCACAGTTTTCCATCAAAACAATATAAAAAAATGTATTCAATAAGTTTTGGAATTAAGGCTGGTGTAAGTCAATTTACGTCAAATAACTCTCTATCGCACCTACTGCACCAAGATACGAAACGTCAGATGAGAAATATGGCAGCTCTATATTACATTACTCTATGGTACCGAAGTGTCTTAAGTTTCAGGTTAATGAACTAAAAGGTATCCGTCGGGAAGGTCTTCTACTTTGGTTTGTTCATATTTTTGATTTTTGTTTTAATGAAATGTTTTATTTAATGTCGGCAATTAGGTATGGAATTCCATATCAGATAAATGTCCGCCTATGTTAGTCTTACAAATTCGAGGCCTTTTGAGCACATTTTTCATTACATTCTCACACATTTCACGCGGTATTTCATTAATTTCATCACGAATTGCTCAAACGTTTTTGGGGTTTTTTGCATAAACCTTGCTTTTCAGATATCGCCACAAAATGAAGTCCGGAGCAGTCAAATCAGGCGACTGCGGAGGCCAGTCAACATCACCATTTCTTGAAATAACTTGTTGTGGAAAGAGGTCTCGCAGTAATTCCATTGTAATCCTAGCTGTATGCGATGTGGCACCGTCTTGTTGATACCATATATTAATCAAGCCCAAAGCATGCAGTTGTGGCGTTAAAAAGTTTTCAATCATATCACGACATCGCTCCCCATCGACTGTTACCGTTACGCCGTTTTCATTTTCAAAGAAGTAAGGTCCAATAATTCCTCCTGACCAAATTGCACACCAGACTGCCCCTTTTAATGGATGCAAAGGTGACTGATGAATAATTTGAGGGTTTTCCTTTGCCCAGAACCGACTATTCTGTTTATTCACATGAAAATGTGCCTCGTCACTCATTATGATTTTTTCTTGATTTTGATAAAATGTTTTAACGATTAAATCACGTAGGTTTATCGAATATTTTTCCATAATAAATTTGCCACGTCTCTACTTCACGACTGCCAAATATGTCAAGACTAATGTTTACCAAAATGGGGGCAAAACAAAGTAGTATACCCTCCCGGAGGACACCCTGTACAAGAAATTGGAATTTCGGAATATATTAAAGTCACTATTCTCTGTCGCAAAAGTTGTCCCCATTAGACTGTACGTGTTAAAATATACATAGTAGGGTTATTCTAGAAAAATATAATATAACCGATTACATCGCATTAAGGGGTTGGGGAGAGCTTCTCGCAACCAGTGAGCTGTGCGCTTTTTAGATTTACACTCACTGATTGGGGCCTACAGTTTTGTACAGGTTCCGAACGGTATTTTGAGAAGTACTCGATGCTGTTGTCATTACTAAGAGAGGTGACCGCCGTGGAAAGAAATATAAGGTGGGCAGGGCAGGGATCGATCCCACGTTCTCTTGCACAAGAACCGCGCGTACTAGCCTTGCACCACCGACGGTACACACTAATTAGAGTGGCTCAAACTTACCATTTTCCTGTTTTCCCAATTCCCTTGCATTATCTCGGAAACTATTGTCCATACACTAAAACTAATGACGCTTCTAATGTCACTATGCCAAACTTAATTAAGTGAACCATGGCGAACCATGAACCATTTCGAACCATGGCGATTCGCTTCTAGTTTAAATATCACCATAACTGATTGGTAAAACAAAGCTCACATTGATGAGGAAACAGTAGTTAACAGTAGACGTAGGTCGAACTCGTTTACTAGTTCTTCAACTCGTTCAATTAACACTTACACCGGGCATAACACTTACGAATATAATCCCTATACGGGACATGCGGACTATGAACGTGAGGGTCTTGCCTGGTCACCCTAAATGAACAACGCTAATCAATGTCTGTGATTGTCCTGACATTACAAATATAAAATAATTTACATCTTCGAGGTAGTATTGATTTTCTTCATTAGTACATACGTTTATTAACTCGGAGTCGAACTAACAAAATCGACTTCAACTATTACTCCAACTCCAAATTGACCGAACTCCGACTCTTAATCTCCAAGTCCAACTCTACATCCCTGGTTTCAAGATCGTTGACAAAATGTCCTTACATACTTTATCAAAGGCCTTTAGTAACACATGTATACGAGGGCGGATCAATAAGTCTGTGAGTTTTCGATCTTCCCTCGTAGTTATATGAAATGCAACACGGGTCCCTACCATCTACAAACTACCACCTGTTAATAGACTACTGTCAAATTTTGAGCACGATCCGTCATTTACTTTGCGTTTAACAGCTGTTCAAAACATACAACCTTCTGAATTTTTTTAAAAATTGATAAAAGTGCATTTCGAGTGCAACATTATTTTTTGCGAAAAAAAACGTCAATCAAAACAAGGAAAAGCATGATAAATACTATGGGGACTCTGGCACCATTGATTTCAATGGTAAAATATTGATTTACTGACTTTCGTTGTGGTCGCACAAGCACAAATGACGCTGAACGTTCTGGACGGCCAATTGAGGTCAATACATCCGACAATGTCGAAAAAATCCACAATATGGTGTTGGCCGATCGAAGAGTAAAAGTGCGTGAGATTTTTGATGCCATAGGCATTTCATATGGCAGTGTGGTTTCGATTTAAAATGATCAGTTTGGTTTAAGAAAGCTGTCTGCAAGATGGGTGCCGCGTTGGCTCTCAATTGACCCTAAACGTAATAGTGTGACAACTTCAACCTCATCCGCCATATTATCCGGATTTAACCCCCAGTCACTATTTCTTATTTGCAAACCTAAAGAAATGGCTCGGTGGAAAGAGATTTAGCTCCAACGATGAAATTATTGATCAAACAAATGCCCATTTTATGGACCTCGAAAAATCCTATTTTTTGGAAGGGATAGGAAAATTGGAGAAACGTTGGACTACGTGTAAAAAAAAACTGCGTTTCATTCAAAAAGTCACGGACTTATTGATGGTATAATCACATTGCTCTCGTAACTCTAATAATTCTAACTCTACTAGACCTGGCAAAGTCAGAACGTCAGTCAATGTTTAATGTTTTATCACGGTGTAGTTCACGAACGAGCAACATTTGGAAATTATTAAAAATTATTTTGAGTTGGTTGTCTAAACTTTAAGAGACTGCAATTCATCCAAAAATCGTCTTCAGCGAGGAAGTTCAGCTTCATTACCGCATGCTGAAAAATCTGTCTATTTTTTTGTTTGGATGCAATTACAACGTGTTTGTAGCTGGTGGCAAATATAGTGTACTTGTGTCCAAACACATATTCAATATTATCAATATCAATATTACATGTTTGAGACACAATGATTAATAGGTTATAATATATGCTTTTGTGACCGATGTTTGGCTTTGTTTGACGAAAATAGCTGAAAATAGACACGTGGCAGACAGCAAAGAAACAAAAATGCAGCCGATCTACAATTCATGAAAACAATGCTTGTAAACACATACATGGTTCCGGCAATATGTTACTGGGGCCGATATTTTTCAGCGTGTACTTTATCAACATTTTTAATAACCCAAGTATATATTCACATTGTACTCGTAAGTCTACTAATTCTAATTGTAAATTCCACTAGAATTTTTAATTACATAGTTGACATACTCTAAGGTAACGTGTTGTACCTAACATATTGGGTTTTCTGTTAGGGACGTAACAATTATTACAAAGGCACTCTTAAACTTTTGTTACGACCTGGCAGAGGCAGAACTTCAGTCAATGTTTACATTTTTTAATATAGAGCGGGTCAAACAATTAATGTATTGACGGGGAAGTTCCGTAATAGTGTAATCTCGAGAAATTGTCCGGGCGAATGGCCACCTCGCTCATGCGATTTAACGCCGTTGGATTTCTGTTTACGAGGTTACGTTAACTCACGCTAACTCGCATACGTTAACAACGCTATAGGAGCTCAGGAACAATATCGAATGTGAAATTACCAACGTTCCGGTAGATATGTGTCGAAGGGTACGGGAAAATTGGATCCAAAGAATCGATCGCAGCAAACGCGTTCGCGGTGCTCATCCGAACAAGATCGAATTCCATTCTCAAATTTAACATGTATACTACGCTTCGAATATATTTCAGCCTGATATCTTTATTAATTTGCATTTTATTTGAATGCAAAAAGTTTTATGGCCTTATTGGAAAACCGTTTTTTATATCAATAGCATTAAAATTGTGCAAAAATTTAATTTCTGTACTTTGGCCTGAGACAATGTGAAAGTTAGAACAGCTTTTAATAGCAGGTCATAAAAGTAAACATTTATTTGTCGAAATTAACATTTGACGTAAGCACAAAATCAGGCAGCCACTTTTTAATTAAACGGGAATATATTTCTAGTTCATGTCACAAATCAAATAAATTAAATTCGATTCAAGTTCTTTATTATAAAAATAATCAAGTAATATAATTCAGTTAGACTGTGGTAAAAAACAGTCACCTTGAAGCTTGATTTACATGTAGCGCGATTAATACTTGTGACGATGATTAATATTTTGGGTCACAATTCAAGACAAATTTGGTGACCGAAAGATAATAAAACCGAAATTCCAAAAAAAAATACCAACTGCTCCTTTTATAAAACAGGGAGGATTTTTATTTATTCGGCCTCGTCTTATTTTATTATTCAAGCGCAAGACCATTATATTTCTCTATACGCTGACATATAAGTATTTTGTTGTTGTTTGATTGCGAATATAACGTGTTTGTAGCTTGTCGCAAATATATTATACTTGTGCTCAAACACATTATGTTTGCTATTGAATAAAGCAGGTTTGGGACACAATGATTAATAGTTTTTAATATGTGTATTTGTGACCTAATTGTAGCTTGGTTTGGTGAAAACTGCTGACAACAAAGAAACAAAAAAGTAGAAAATATTCAATTCATGAAAACAATGCTTGCAAACATGTACATGTTTCCCAAAATATGTTGCTTGGGCCTTTATTTTCCAGCGTGTATTAATAGATATATAATTTGACGTTTTGAAAACTGCATCCTCATGATTCCTGGCAACCCGTATAGCTATTCATATCCAGCCACAGATCTTCATCAGCGGGTGTTTGGAATGAAAACTATATACATATATATTAATAGAGACACAGAATAGTATTGACCTAGACTAATACGATAAAATGAAAAAGTGCCAGTAAACAAGCTAAATAAATAAAAATCATCCCTGATGAAATTGAGTGTACAGCACGACGAAATTGTGTTTCTTTTAGGCAACAACGAAAATCATGTCCAATGTTTATTTCCAACAACTGACGATTTTGTGTATCTTATATTCACGCTGACAAAATCTTTTCTGTTGTCGTTTGGGTGCAAATATAACGTGTTTACAGCTTGTCGCAAATATTGGATACTTGTGTCCAAACACATTGTGTTTGGTATTCAATATTACATGTTGGAGACACAATGGTTATAATATATGCTTTTGTAAACCAAAGTGGTTCTGTTTATTGAAACCCGCTAAAAACAAAAACATGACAGACAAGAAAGAAACAAAAAAGCAGCAGTTCTTCAATTCATGAAAACAATGCTTGCAAACATATACATGGTTTTTGCCATATGTTGCTGGGGCCGTTTTTCCACGTTTGGTACTCAGTGTATTTTAAAATGTTATAAACAATATTCTGGCCTACAACGTTTTAGAAGAAAAATATACTTTTTGCAAATTGATAAACTTTTTTTAAACAAATTTTTTGTTTATAGAATGTTTTTTTTAGTGTATATTTTTTTTATGCCCTTTTTGTAAGAATATGTATTATATTTTCCCGAAAAGGTAATTTTTTAAAGAGAGGTACTTCTTTTATTAGAAGCTAATGTTTTTTTAAAAAAAGGTACTATTTTTAAGAAGAAGTACTTTCTGTAAGAAAAAGCCATAAGAGTATGATTTTTGTTTTTAAAAAGAAGTACTTTTTTAAGAAGGTGTACTTATTTTCAGAAAGGCTACTTACCTCAAGAAAAGAAAGCACAAAGTATTATTTTATTTTTAAGAAAATGTACTTTTAAGAAAAGGAATTTCTGTAAGGAAATTTATTTTTTGTAAGAGAAGGTATTTTTTGAAGAAAAGGTTTTTTTAAGAAATGGGAATTTTTTAGAATTGGTAATATTTTCAAGAATATGTACACTTTTAAGAGTAGGTACTTATCTCAAGCAAAGTTATTTTGTTTCACAAAAAATTTACTCTTTAAAGAAGGTCGTTTTTAAGAAAGGGCAATTTGTTGTAGGAAAGAATTAAAAAGAATTACTTTTTTTTACTTTTTTCTTTAAGATAAGGTATTTTTTTAAAAAAAGGTACTTTGTTTAAGAATATGAATAGGTATTTCTTTTGAGAATATTTCCTTTTTTTAAGAAAGGCACTTATTTAAAGATGTATTTTTTTTATTCTTTCACTGTGGCTTTTCTAAATTTACTTTTCATTGTTTTCAAAACTACAATATATACTAAATATTGGTTACAGGCTCCACCTAGAAACATTCCCATTAAACAAAGAAATATGTGAGACATCTAGTTAGTCTAGATACAAACCAAAGCAAAAGTAAACAATATAGTTGATAATAGTGGGATGTAGCATAATATCTAGTGTTAAACTAAAGGTTGTTTAATTTTTTTCATTTAGCCCCCTTCCCGCAACGTGCGATAAGGAACTTCAGTCCAAAAATTAAATATGTTCCCATTACGTCACCCTCTCACATTCAGTGACCTGTAAGCTTTCTCACTAATTGGGATCTAGAGTTTTACACCGGTTCCGAATTGTTTTTGAGATGTGGGTTAAATTTTTTTACAGCTAATTTAATTATACAAATAATTTAAAAAATAAATGGAAGCAACAATTTCCGCTGTATGATTTCTTCTATTGAAAATTAATATTATCAAAAGGAAATTGCTAGAAAATTTCTCAGAATATAAAGTTTTCTCTGTGGTAAAAATTTGATAAAATCCGTAGCCTAGATTTAGGCTATCATTTTTAAAAATGGAGCTTCCCCAATTGTTTTTATTGAGTTTTCAAACATTTTCATTTCCGATTACTTGATAACAATACAAGTTATCAACAACTTGTATTTAATATTTTTAGATTACTTTTTTTTATCAAAAACAATAAGATTTTGAAATCATTGGAATTTATTGATATTTTCCAATCTCGATAAAAGAGTTATCGAACAATTTCATATAATTGTTGCTGCTTCTGTTGAGACGGTCTACGAAAAAAGTTATTTAAATTCGTCGTCCTCCGGCGCCTTTTTTGGATCTTGTGGCTCGTAGCTTAAACTCTCTTTTTGGCATAAAACTATTTTAACAGCAAAATCAGATCTGCACCAAAATTTCACGAACGGTAAAGGCTTTTGCGCTGAATAGAAAAATATGTTTTTTTTCGCGCTAGATCCACCTTCTTGAGATATAGGCCTTTAACGCTTGAGTATATAATCCGTCATATCTCAGGTATTTATCATCGGATCTGCTTGAAATATGTATCATTCCAAAGCCCTTGTGAAACTCTATAACTCTGTATATAAATATATTTCCATTTATTAACCCATTGAGGGCTCATTTAAAAAATGTTGTTTAACCTCACTTTTTTGGTTTATTCAACTTGTTGTTCTTGTCTTTTGGTATTGTCGTCTTTTGTCGTTGTTGTTGTTGTCTTTTATTTCTGTTGTCCTTTGTTGTACTTTTTACACACCAAAATAAAAAAAATTATATCTAAAAACTGTCGCGATTTTTCAGATTTCCGACTTAAGGTACAGAGGGAATTTGAACTCCCCTGCCTGGGCGACTAGTTGGAATATAAATTTAACGATTCATGAAGTTTATTTCATCAGGATCGGATAATAAATGGCAGAGTTAAGAGCGATTATACATTGAAACTTTGGAGACCTATATTTCGGAAAATATGGACTTCCGCAAACTTTTTTCGTTTTTTTTTAAATCCGCATTTAATGCTCTACCAGGCAAAAAAAAACGAAAAAAATCCAATTTTGCTGCTAAAAGAAATTTTGGTACCTTCTTTTCGAGCACTATATAATAATCATTTTCGGGTCCCTTTTTTTGGACCCAGAGGGCGGAATAAGACCGATATTCAAAAAATTTTGTTGGTTTTTTTATTTCTCGTATTTTGCTTGATTTTCGGGTTTTTTTAAGCCGTTTTCGGGACCGTTTTTTCGACACCAAGGGCCCATGGGTCCGATCGTTAAAAAATTTTTTGGTTTCTGAAGTTGCCACATTTTACTCGATTTTCGTTTTTTTTTTTAGCCGGGCCCGGACTCAGGCATTTGTGCCCAACTCTCAAGCAAGCACTGTCTATTTTTATGTTAAGCTTGTTTTTTAATTCCTGCTAAACTAATTTTTCGACGACTTTGTATGGGGAGCTAAGCGATTTTAAGCGGCACCCCATACAAAGTGGTCGAAAAATTAGTTTAGCAGGGAATAAAAAAAACAGGCTCAATGTAACAAATATCATTATCAAAACTATATTAGTACCTAGTATGGAAGAATCACATAAACCCTTATACCGCCCATAAAAAAAACTGTATAATTTTAAGTTACCCTATTTTATTGTTTAATTATAACTATTGTTATTGATTTTCTGAGTCGCAATAAAATTAATTAATTTAAAAAATAAATTGTATAGAACATCTCAGAACATCTGGCAACCTTGTGGCAAAGAATACAATAACGACAAAAACTCACCATTCTAGTTAGAACGTAAATGAATAGAATACAAGATAATAAAGAAGAAATAAATACAGAACCAGTGCAATGGCAACACCAAAGCAAAATGAGAAAGAAATACGCTTAAATACAAAAGAATGAAGATCACTGACAAAAGAACAAGATAAAGAGAAATGATAAAACAAAGAAATCTATGGTAATAGGAAAAAAACAAAGAATTTGAGGAGGAAAATAGAAAAAGTGAATGAATCTCATAAACAAAGTAAACTAATTTCCAATTCAGCCACAAAGCGAATAACTGGCACGGTAGGTCAAAGGTGATGAATAATTACGGTAAATTTAGAATAAAATGCAATTTAAGATAATACATTAAATTAACTTAGTATACGTATGTAAGAATATTAGAGGGGATACTTACTGCTGCGATTGCCTTCCTTGACCCGATATGTTAGATTGTGAAATGCCAAATCCACGGCAGGACGTTTGGGCAAATGCTGGAGGGTTTTCGTTTGGACTGGCACTATTTGGGCCTTTACATTGCCCTGCCTATTGTCGATTAAGAGATTTTTGTTTATTGAATCGTTCTCAACCATTTTGTCGTTATTCTTTTTTTTTTTTTTTTGTTTGTAAATTAAACAAATTTATATTAAAACTTCACTCAAAACCAAATCACAGCAACATGGAAATCTTTATGTTATGATCACAATACATATATTTTTAGTATAATAATTTTCGCTTCTTTTCCTAAATTTGTTGTCGATTTCACGCTTTTTTACATCTGTGTAATTCACATTTCTTTATGGTGAAATCGTGTAATTTTTAACTGCGCGTTTTCTTTGTTTCGAACGCCCCAAGACGTCAATAGGGTTCTACGTTTTGTATCTCAAACAATAAGAATTGTAATATGAACAGAAAAGTATCGCTGCCGTTTCACGCTGCAACCCTCGAGAAAACCGATATATAAGAAAAATCTCAACCGCTCACACACACGGCGCGATCGCAACTAATTTCTATCGGACGTATCCAGTGGACTCAGTACTTGGGACTTTGGCGTTTTTCTTTGCTTATTTGCTTTCCTACAAACAAACAGCTCAGCTGTGGGCTTTGGCAGTTGTGGTGGTGATGATTGTGGTGGTAGTTTGACAGTGAATGAGCGAGTGAGACTGAAAACTCACCGGATCAGTGAAAACGTTATTGATTCATGAGACAAGAAAATGTAAGGGCAACTGAAAATGACTGCTGTTGGACTTGCTAGTTGGAGTACTCGTAGATATTAGAGTGTAATGGGAGAATGAGCGATAAGCAACTGGAACTAAATTACGTTTGATTGGTACAAATGAATTTTAAACTACATTTGAATATTGCTCATACATATGTCTTTTGAATTACTTGCGATGCTGGGTTTGCCGTCTAAAATGCAATGTCTATGAGAACTTCAACTATTCCAGTGAATTTCCAAGGTTTCCGGTTCAAAAAACAAAACAGCTGTTGCACACTCTTATGGGGCGTTTACATGCAGATCGAGTCAATAATCCACAAATAACTATATTATCATGTGATTTTTCATACATTTTTGTACCCAAGATCGAGTAAATTTATCTCGATAATGTTATTATCATGTTACAAATCATTTCAACCGCAGAGTTGTATACGCACTTTCAGTATGGGACGGTGTGAACATGAAACGGAAATGGGAATGTAAAGGAAACGTACTTCACTGAAAACAGGTAGTGTTATATGATCAGCTGATTTTACTATCTTTAATTATTTTCTAAATACTAACAAAAATTTCAGGAATTCTAAATAAATTCTACATAAAAATATCTTTAATTAAATAAAAAGTTATTTCTACACATAAAGATGTAGAGAAAATTACTGACTGACAGATTTGTATGATACTAAAACATATAAATTCTCGTGCCATCACCTGGTATAATTCAATAATGGCCCATGAAATACACAAATTTCAAAACTAAATCGAGTAAAAATACGTGTAAACACCTTTTTGCCGTAGATTGATAATCATGACATTATCATGATAAAAGAGTGCATGTAACGCGCTATTACCGGCCTTATTCATATAAACTTAAGACAGGTTTGAGAGATGATTTTTGTATGGTAAATCGTCTCTCAAACCTCTAATAACTTTTTATGAATAAGGCTATTTGCACTTATACAGGGTGGTACAGTCACGACTGGACAAATTTCTCCAGCTTATTCCTTGGGTCATTTCATGAAAATATGTCCATCTACGACCATCCCCGAAAATGCAAGGGGGCGAAATGGCAGCGGCTTGAACATTTTCTGAAAGGTGGGCGGAGGGTACTAGGGTAAAATTGCTAAATCCTGAACCAGTGGTCGGATTTTTTTGTTTTCTGTTTTCGGGCTTGTTGGAAAGGTCTTTAATAGACCTTTCAGAATCATTAAAAAAAATTTTGTTTGATTCTTCAGCCACTGGGCTTCGTTTAGCTAATTTCGGAAAGGTAAGAGGTAGGGCTATTTTCAAGAGAAAAAAACCTAAGTTATTTGCCATCTGGAGGAGAAGATTGAGGTTATGTGCACGTTCTTATGTCTTTTTTTTCCAATTTCTTTCTTAAAGCTCCGTATCTCCCCAATTTCACTTTTTTTAACCCCCCAATGGTGACGTACTGGTCTGTGAGACCGGCTTTGTTAAAAAATTCTCATAACTTTATTCTCCGTTATTGTTTTGTTTCGATTTCGAATAGCTGCAGCATTGCACATCCCCCACCATCAGTTAATGACGAAGCTGCTTAGTGACCACAACTTCTGTATTTTTTTCTCTAACCTGGGGTGTGAGACCGTGAGTCACCGTGTATGCAAGTAAAATTATCGCCACACTTTTGTATAATATTTTGGAAGGATACCAATTTTTGTTCATTTTATAAAAGTTCCTATTGTCGAAAGACTTATAAACATCATTTTCCTTAATGAATATGTAATTTTTTTATTTTTTCTTAATTTTAAAAAATGTATTGCTAAAACATTGTTATTTTTAATGCTCTATTTAAAAACATTTGTGAATTTTAATATTGAAATAAAAGAACTTCAAATGATTATATATCTTTGTTTAATTGTCAAAGTGCATAAATAAAAAAAAACATTAACTATTAGCAACACGTTTCGAAAAATCTTCACTTGAAAACCCCGGTGCATGAGACCGGCGTCACCATTAATCAAAGTCAAATTTGCGTCACCATTGGCGGGTTAATATTTTTTAAATTGATTTTGAAAGGTATCTTAAAGCATTTTCCAACTAGACCAAAAACAAAAAATTCAACCACTGGTTCAGAATTTAGGAATTTTACCCTAGTACCCTCCGACCACCAATCCGAAAATTTTCAAACCGCTGCCATTTCGCCCCTTGAATTTTCGAGGACGGACGTAGATGGAGATATTTTCATGAAATGAGTCAAGGAATACGTGGTGAAATTTGTCCAGTCGTGACTGAACAACCCCGTATACTATTACCCTATGAGAAATTGCATTTAATTTCATATTTTTTGATATGTGTTGGTTCAGGCGGTATCGATGCCATAGCTGATGGAATATGAAGTTGGAAATTGATCGAGAACAAAGAAAGAAAGATAACTAGCGATAGGTGACATTTTGTTCATTTTCGTTTGGTAACGCTTCGTAAATTAATGTGCGTTCAGACGAAGACTCTCTGAATATAACCATGGTTAACTCTTTGTCACGTATTGTCGGTTAATCCTCTTTTTTTCATAATATTCTCAAATTCAACGTTTTAAAAAATTAATGAACAATGGCTGATAACATTGCAATTGTATTGCTTTATTTTATTAAGAAATTTCTTCAAAACAATTGTTCGACACTTTTTACAATTTGTGACTCTTATGCTACCCCTCTGTCTTCTCTTCTCACCACTCCAAAAAGCATCGTAAGTCGTGACTCGTGTCTCAGGCTCGTAAGTCATAGTATAAAAGTCGTCTTATGCTGTGCAGTTTTCACAAATTTCACATTTATCAAAATGCAATGTAGTGTTAAGCGGGGTACTAAGTTCTTAATGTGAAATAATTTTTACTAGTGTTATTTTCTTGTACCGTCATTGGCCTGCCACAAATCAAAGTGGGCTACTATATTGTCTGTATTCTTAACAAATTTCTAACACAAAAAATCAATTTTTCGTCTGATTGAATGAGAATTTGTGCAGTTTTGTAAAATTTCGCGTGAAATGTTGATCTTAGTATTGATCTTTAGAGTAAAATTACCCAGTGCAACACGAAAAATATACGGACACCCCTACGTGATAAAAGACCAAAAAAAAAATACCCGTGTCTCCCAGTTTTGCCCAAAGTCTGCACTTTTTTTATTGGTCCCCAAAGATTTGGGGCCTCGGTGTCATTCTTGCAAAAAGTGATAATTTTGTCAGGATCATATCTTGCAAATCGCACGGAATTTTGATTTACTCTCTGAGGGAGGGTTGTAGCTCTTGTCATAAAGAACCAAAATTGTGAACATATAAAATCAAAAAAACTTCATCTTCAAGGTCAAAATCGCAAAAAACTTAAAACTTAAAACTTTTTTTTACCTTTTATCCCCTGTTCAGATCCATAGATAGCAAACCGTTCAAAATGCAAGGAAACAATCAACTACAGGCATGTACCTAAGATCTCAATAAACAACTTTCTAGAACATCTGAGCTTCCTAAGAATGTACATTGGTTTGTTTTATGATGATTCCCAAAATATTTCGTACCTAGCATTAAGATCCCGTGAGCTGAACCGTTTTTAAAAAATGTTTAAAAAAAGTTTTTCAAGAATTTCTGCTTTAGCTAAGGACAATGTATATAAGTACATTATTAGTTTCATATGTAAGTGTTTTTTATGGCGCGTCCAAAGGAATATAAATAATGGCCTGAAACATCCTTTTGCCAGGGATATTCTGCAAAAAAAAATCATTTTTAAGAGTTTAGTACGAAGATTTTTCACATTTAAATGTCAGATTGGAGTAATTCAAAAAAATATTTAAAATTTTGTCCTCACCTCGGAAAATGTATTGGAAACTAAAAACAGTATATGTATACAACAATGATGTCCTTGTCAAAAGAAAAGGTTTGATACCGATTTTGCTTCGTTTAGAATGTCATGTTTTTGGTAAAACGCGAACTTGTTCGAATTTCGAACACATATTTAGTTAAATCGACTAAAGATTAACATATATCAACCCGACATTTAAATCAGAAAAATCGACGTACTAAAAACTTAAAAATTCTATTTTTTTGCAGAATATCCCTGAAAACAGGACGAGCTTTGACATGTTTTATATACCGCTGGATACGTTTTAAAAAACCCTTTCATATGATGCCAATATTGTATACATTGTCCATAGTAAAAGTACAAAATTCTTTGAAAAACTAAAAAAATAACTTTTTAAAAAATGTTGCAGTTCATGGGATCTTAAAGGGCACCTTACGGTGCGTTTACACGGGACAGTTCAAGACCGGACAGTTGATAATATGTATTAGTTGTCAAAAAGAGAAAAATTTGTTGTGTGACGTATGTGTCCAGCCAGTTATAAAGACAGAACAGTTTTAAGCAACCGTCGATAGTGTTGTTTCTTGTAAATTTCGTGCTTTGATTTTGATTTGCTCTTCTTCACATTTGCTTGAAATCTTAATTTACTAAAAGAAGATTGCTACATACATATATTATGTATACATGTCCTGTCCTGTGTAAACGCCAGGTTAGACCAGCGGACCAGTCGGCCGACTATTTGTCAGGCCGACTTCTGTGTCGGGCATTGTTTCGCCTTACACTAGCCGACTTTCCGGCCGACTAGTTTTGATTTTTGCCCGACTTGACCTTACACTGGGAGATGAGTCGGCCTGACTCAAAAGTCAGCCCGACAATCCGCTGGTATAAGGTGCCCTTAATGCTAGGCACGAAATGTTTTGGGAATGATCATAAAACAAACCAATGTACATTTTGAGGGGTGGACAAAATTAACTTTTTTGTGAGTCCGTCTAACAATATACATACATACATACTTATGTAGGTATGTAGATTAATTACAACTACACTGTTTCTCATTCTCCATGAAACACCAACTATTCAACTGACTTACCAAGGTTTTCGGTCCAAGAAAAGTAGCAGTAGTAATCTCTTACGGCCTTATTCATAAAAAGTTATGAGGGGTTTCTCACAACTTTATTATTGTATTTCTCTATCTGTTGGCTCTCAAGAAATAATGTATTGTTGTTTCATGAATCAAAGCGGAGCGTTTTGACTGAACCCTCGTGTTTTCAGCCTAAGTGAATTGACGGTGGTGGTTGTGTCTACCAGTTAGTCTACTATTGTTGTTGTACTGTTACTAGAACCCATAAACTCTCACACAAAGTGCTGAAATAAAATATTCCACATTAGCAGAGTACGGACGGACATTGGTCAAAAAACCATTATCAGTTTACATTAACACACACATAATATTCCCACTCACAAGGGGGAGTTTTTCTACTTTGTGCTCTTTTTTACTTTTTTATACTAAATGTTTTGTTTATATCAAAAATCATGGCAACTCTATTGAAGATTAATCAGATTTTCTTTGTTTGTAGTATTCTTATAAGAATTATTGAAACACGATTCTCTAACTTGCTCTCTCTGATATTTTCTCTCACTGAATAAAGATTAAAAGGGTTGCCAATATCAAAAATTAAAAAAAAATGCTACCTAAAAATAGCAAATTGTAGAACATACAATTGAGAAAGCTTGTGGGGAAGAAATATCGCATGAACCCGAACTGAAAGAAATAGAAAAATTTCGCAAAAAAAAAAAATTAAAATATGATCCAAAATAAAGTCAACATAACATTCAATTTGGGCATGAAATAATCAGCAATCATATCTTTGTACCGCTCGCCGTAGGCGGTGATATTCTGCCCGTTCTCGTTTTTAAAGAAATAAGTACCACCCAAACAACCGGCCCATAAGGCACACTAAACTCAGTTTTTGTGAATGAAACGGTGCCTTTACACTACAAATGCGGCAATTTTGCTTATTGACATGTTGCTCGGATGGACGAACATTTCCGAACTGAACCATGATTTTTGAAATAATTTTGCACAATTTTCAAGCCTTATGTCGCAGTTAGACCACACTTTATCACAGCCGGGTTAGTGATAACCTTGTTCTCTAATCTATGCCGTTTATACCGCCCATTTTGAGATGAAATTGAAATTTCAGGTGTCAACTTTGTGCTTAGACCAATTTAGAACAACTCCGTGCCGAGACCAAATTATCGACAACAGCGGCACAACAGAAAAATTCAATTGTCGGAGTTTAGAAAAACTTTGGTATGTTTTTGAAATATCTAAACATTTAATACTGCATTAGTCTGTCAAATCGGACTAGTCGGCTAAATCGGATCAGTTGGTAAAATCGACTCATATTTTAAATCGTTGAGGGCGAATTACATGGGGGGCGGCGTGAGTTTCAAAAAAAAATTGGTGGCCCCGATGCGTCGGAAAATGTTTAAACAGTTAATTTTTTGTGTATATTTTCATTATGGTTGCATTTTTTTGGACTTCGCAGTGTTGCTTCAAATTGTACACCATGAGCATTCCATGAAAAAGTAGAATTCATAGCCATTTAAAAAATACTGTTTTTTCTATACAATTCTGCATAAATTAGCAAGGTTTTTGTTATCGATAATTTGATTGGAGTGCAAAAAAAGAAACATATTTTATTGAAACATATTAACATATTTTAAAAAATTAGCTCTGCATCGCCATGGGAAAATACCAACGCGATACCTGTAATTTAAAACTGGCATTTTAATAAAACTAAGGACAAAGTTGTAGAGAGCAGAAAATATCGCTCATTCCTAGACAAAACTTTATTTTACTATTGATTTTTATTTATTTTATAGATTTAAGTTCAACTATGTCCCGTACGTAACGTGATTTGTCTGTACGTGACAAAATATAAAAGTCTATTTTTAATTATGAATAGGTGTTTTCACGAACATATTTTTTCACCACCAGCAAGCTTGATTCCAATTTATAATTTGCATCTAAGACACTTTTCTCCATGTGTAATAGTTTCACTGAAGTTTGTATTCAACTCTAACAATTTCGAATGTTGGTTGACTAGAACCGTCCCATACGTGACGGGATTTGTTTAGTATTTTTGTTTTATATAGGATTAATGACTAACATGTAGTCTGTTAAATATAACTAGTAGAAAAGGAATTATATATTTGCTGAATCAGTTAAGAACTGGGTATAATATAAACACTAAAAATAGTTGAATTTGTCTATACGTGACCGTGGAATACTCCAGCAGTTAAAAATGAGGATAATAATTAAACTTCAGTTTTTGCAGATTCAAATTGTACGAGTTAACCTTTGAAATGCGTTATTATTCTGTCGTTAAGGGCACCTTGAACCTGCGGACTAGTCGGCCGACTTTTGTGTCTAAAGAGCCATTTTGTACGGCATTGACACCGACCAAGATTAGTTTCGAAGGTTAACAGCGTTAACCCTGTAAGGAATTTGATGCAACTCTTCTAAGTATCAAAAAAATGCAACCATAATAATAACAGACAGTAAAAATCAACTGTTTGACAGACGGAAGCCAAGCAACGTGTTGCCGCCTCCAAAAAATTTGTCAAGCTGACGCTTCCGCCGTTATAATTGGCAATAATCGGTTTAAAGTGTATGCCGATTTGACCGACTAGACCGATTTAACCGACTGATCCAATTTTAAAAATTCAGTTATTTCAAAACAGCCCAAATTTGTATAAATCTGACAAAAGCAAAAGCCGCCAATTTAACTTTTCTGTTGTGCCGCCGTCTTCGATTATTTGGTCCCGGGCACGGAGTTGCTTTAAATTTGTCTAAGCACAAGGTTGTCACCTGAAATTTTAATTTAATCTCAAGTCGGGTGAAGTAAACGGCAAAGATTAGACAACATGGTTATCTCTAACCTGACCATGACAAACGGCTGTATAGATGCGGGATTAGTCTATTTACTTTGAAATGGCAAACCAAACTGAACACAATTGGTAAGAGCGTTGCCAGAACTGACCAATTTGTGATCGTTTAATCGCTAGCGGAAAATGGAACCTCTAAAGAAACACCCGAAACATTTATTTTATGAAAACTTAATATTCGTATTGAAAACCCTTGGAAATTTCCTTGCGAATTTTTTTTTATTAAATATTAAGGCAACAAAAATAAATTTTTAAATATCATCCCAGGTGAAGTTAAAAAATTAATTTTTAAAAATTGACACGGCCTTCTGCCCTCACCTCCTGCAGTGAGTTTTGATTTTTATGACGTCGTGTTTGATCAAGACTAATAAATGCTTCCGTGACAGAAGAAAATGCTCTGTCAAAATTTTGAAAATATAATTTTCTAATTTGTTTTAAATTTTCAGTAGACCCTAATATATAGGGGTTTTCAACAGAGACGCTACAAAAGTAAATCGATAGGGACAGCAAATGACGCCATATTTTCCCCGCTCTTTTGACATTTCTCTTCAGTAAGGTTTGCCATTTCATCATGGAAAGATATACTAGACAACAACGTGTCGAAAATATTAAAATTTACTACCGAAATTTGGAGTCGGTGGCCTCAACTTTAAGAGCGCTATCATCGGAAAATCATCTTCAGCGGTGAGGCTCATTTCTGGCTGAATGGCTTCGTCAATAAGCAAAGTATGCGTTATTGGTCAGACAGCAATCCACACGTAATCCATAAGTCATTATTGCATCCCGAAAAAATTATTACGGTTTGGTGCGGTTTATGGGCCGGCGGCGTCATTGGGCCGTACTTCTTCCGTTATGATCAAGACCGGCACATTACTGTGAATGCGAATCGCTATCGTTCAATGATAACCGAATATTTGTGGCCCCAATTGGATAATATGGACTTGGAGGACATGTGGTACCAACAGGGCGGCGCCACAAAGCCACACAGCGAATGCCACAATCAATTTATTGGAAACCAAGTTTGGTGAACGTGTTATCTCACGAAATGGCCCAGTCGATTGGCTGCCTCGGTCGTGCGATTTGACGCCGTTAGATTATTTCCTGTGGGGCTACGTCAAGTCTATTGTCTATGCCAACAAGCCAGTAACGATTGATGAACTTCGTGCGAATATCGAACGTGAAATTGCAGCAGTATCGGCCGATTTATGCTTGAAAACCGTCGAAAATTGGGTTCAGCGTCTGGACTTCTGCAAGCGTGCCCGTAGTGGCCATGCAAAGAATTTCATTGGTATCTAAAACCGGTTTTGTTTTATTTAAAAAAACTTTTGTAGCGCTCTTATTGAAAAACCCGTTACATATCCAAAAGTTGTGACGAAGGTTGCCTGTTAGATAAGATAACTTCCATTAAACTTAAAGGCTTATTTTTTAAGTAGTAATAGCTGCTATTAAAAATACACTATTTAGTCACGTCCACACTGGAATCTGTAATGGAAAATTTTGGCGGCACAATACACTATAAATCTTGTTCAACGCAGCCGATCGTAATTTTGTTTTGTGTTAGACAACACATTGTAAAATGGCACTCAGGTATACAAATTGTGTGATTTTGTCGCGTCTATTCTAAAACTTAAAAAATGATGCATTCTTTTCTGCAAATAAATCTAGAACAATTACTGTAGAATTTGCACAAAACTGGTGGATTAAGGTTAGCGCATGTTCATGTCAGTTCAACGGATTGAACTATTTGCATTGGCTTCATTACAATTTCCAATAATGTGTTGAGATTTCTAGATTTCGAGGAAACTTTGTTCTTTAACTATGTTGTTCATTAAGTGTACAATGTGACTATATAAATTCACAAAATTTATTCAGTTTGATACAAAATTAATGACGACGACGAATTGTGGTCAATAAGGGGTTCAAAAGTGGTCCAAAAAGGGCTGTCATTTCGAGCATGGAGTGTGGTACTTTTTCTCATGGCTGCATTTTGAAATTCTGTATTTGTTTTAAATATTACTGTTAATTTAGAAATACGCCACAAAAATATTAAATTCAGCTGTAATATTCATAAATTATTATAAATTTAAAAAATTATCTATAAATAATATTTCTTAAATTTAAAAGAACTTTCATATAAACTATAACAAACCACTGCCAAGCTTTTAAAAACGTGTTATCCATAATATGATTATCATGAGATTTGCGACAAAAAACATTTCTTTACCAGAAAAGTAGCCTCGCAGAAAATAGATTGTTATTCCCGTAATCAAATCTTTAATACGCAACGTTTGCGATTCACCACCAAAAAGGTTTTTTTTTTAAATTAAAGTTTGTCATATTAGTTGGGCAATTAGTATGACAATACAGGTGTAAGACACCTGTTCCTTTACGCTTGACCTAGCGAGGTCCAACAGGGTGCCAAGTAGCCTATCATGATGAAAGGGCGCTATTCCAATTTAACCAAATTGAAATTCATGGATGTAATCTATCCGCTTCTGTTTATTGATTACACGCTTGTAGTCGAAAAACGTATCCACGTTCTAGTAAACGTATCCACGTTCTAGTAAACGTATCCACGTTCTAGTTCTAGGGTTAGAGGCAAGTATCCCATGAAACGTCACATTTATGAAAAAAAATCGATTTTGAGCAATTCTCAGATTTTCTTGCACTTTTTTTGTTTAAAAAAAAAAACATTTTTTTAACTTCAAGGAACTCCAACTATTTCACTCACAATATTTGGCAAAATTAGACCCATGGTAAAGCTGAACAAGTTTTGTTAACATGTCAGAAAACCACTTTGAGTCTTACAAATGGTCATTTGTACATAGTATATGTCATCATTACTCGAAAACGACGTGTCCGATTTTGTCCAAATAAGTTTAGAAAAATTTTAACTTACAACACATTTTATCTACCTTTACACTACTTGTCAATGTAATCAACAGTTTCGCAGTTATAAAACAAAGAATGGTGAAGTAAATTATTTTTTTGCTTAAAAATTCAAATTTTTTAGGATTAAAATAACAAAACGCATAAGAACCCCCAAAAAGTGTAAAATTTTATCCATAAAAATCGATGGACGCGTTTCGCTCTAATTCACAATTTAGTGAAGGTGAAGGTGAAGGATTGTGATTTTTGCTTGGGTTGCATATGATGAGTAATACAATACTTGACAAAATGAGATACGTTCACTAAATTGTTAATAAGGGATCCATTGATTTTTCTGATACATGTCTCATTTTGTCCAAATATCCTGCGACTTTAGGATAAACTAATAAAAGTTTACACTTCTGCCGTTTCTTATGTTTCTTGTTTTTTTTAAATAAATAATTTAAATTTTTTAGAGAAAAAAAATATTTTTTTCACCATTTTTTTTTATTAACTGCATAACTGTTGATTACATTGAGGAATAGTATAGGAATAGATTAACGGTGTTGTAAAAAAAAATTTTCTAAATGTATTCGGCCAAAATCGGAAACGTCGTTCTCGAGTATGATGACTTAAACATTCAAATGACTATTTTTAGAAGACAAAGTGGGTTTTAGGTGCTATTTAAGATCACCAGACACGTTCAGATTGTATTAACATGTTCACAAAAGTTGTTCAGCTTTACAATGGCTACAATTTTGCCAAATATTGTGAGTGAAGAATTTGGAGTCCCATGAAGTTGTGCTGATAAAAGTGAAATTTTTTCCTTTAAAAAAAGTGTTGGAAAATCTGAGAATTGGTAAAAACCGATTTTTTTTAAAAATTTGACTTGATACAGACATTTCATGGGTATCGATCAACTCACTAGACTTGCCTCTAACCGATGCAATTTTCAAGTACGTTGATACAACAATTTTATGCCAAAAACCACAATAGTGTTATAACAAGTAATGACAATACGAAAAAGTAACACCTTTTGTTCTTTAGCATTTTTCAAATGCTTGCTATTGGCAACCCTATGAGCGAGAATTGTTCTCTCCCTTATTTGCGATATTCTCAAGATGTATACATATAAGAGGTGTTAGCATTATAACAGCTGATTTAATGTTTATAATTTGTTGCCTCTCTGTAATTGTCATATCCAAATCTATTTTGATTTTTGGTGCTGAATTTGTCAACAGCTGGATACAATATAAAAAGATAATTCCGTTATTGTTGCATATAACCACCACAATACCTTCCGCTCTCACCTTATTCAATACATCTTGGATATTCTGTTATTTTTGAGAGCATTAAATGGAATGTTGCCATATTCTCTGAACGAAAAATAAAGTATCAAGTTGATAAGATTTGTTTTGTCGTAATTAACTATGTATTTATTTCTTAATTACTCTTTGGATTGATAAATTTCAATCGCTCTGCTAGGTGAGACATCAGGGGAAAGTAGCATTAGTAATGTGTATGAGGTTGAACTTTGAGCCGTGTTGTATTTTATGTCTGATAATAAAAATTGCGAACTTGTTTGAAATTCTACTTAGTATACGTACTTATATACACACACACATATGTAGGTATTATAAAAAATAACACGAAAACGAATGAAGTAGTAACGGGTGCTTTGTTAAGCGTTTGATGTTTAATTTTTGGAAAAATTACGAAAGTGTAAGATGTTTGTATTTGAATAGGTAAACTAATGTTTGCCATTTACTTTTTAAATATTATATCATGTCAATAAGCCATGCCAAAAGTCAAATTTTGAATCACGGCTGCTATCACGCTAATACGATATTTGCAATACTGTTTTCCAAGGGTGGGTTATAGACATAGACGAGAGAGCTCACGTAACCCCACAAAAGTTTAAGTGCGTCAAATTGCACGATCTAGGCGCCTCATTTGTCCTAAACGTTATATTAATTGCTCACCGAAATCATCTCTCAATATGCCCATTTTTTACGTGATGTGTGGCAGGCGTGTTGAAACCACATGTCGTTCAGATTCAGCTCGTGCCTTTTAGGAAAACAAAGCTCGAACAATAGCGAAAGATTGATGGTATCGTTGTGGTCATTATTATCTTTAAAGAAAAGTGGACCGATGATTCCGCTTACAAATAAACCTCATCAAACAGCGCTTTTTGCTGAATTAATTAGCAGCTCTTGTGTTGCCTTTGGTTCCTCATCAGACCAAAATGCGACAAATTTTTCCAATTTTTATTTATATACTCATTCAACGAGAAATTAATTTCAACGCTGACGACCATAAAATGATCAAAAAGCAGGGGGTTTCGATGCCACAGCTGATCGGCTACGGAGTTGGCAAATCATGAAGAAGTAACTAGGTGGAGGAATGAGCGATAGGTAAAATATGTTTAGATTATATTTGATTGATACTAATTAGAGGTTTACGCCGAATGTTTCGGCGGCGGCGTAGTGATCTGGTAAACCGGGCGGCGGCGGCTTGGTCGAATAACTTGGTTGCGGTCTGTCTTAATTATTAGGAAATTGACCAGGCTGGCCTGCTGATGTTATAGTTGTAGTTAGACGGTTTCAAATTTGACGGAAAACCGGTTTACAAAAAATGCCGGTTGTTTGGACGCTCTAGTTTTGTAATGTATGCTGTAACCTGTTAGGCAATGGGACTGCCTGTTGGTGTTGTGGCGTGTAGAATTTCTTAGTTATGCAATATTCAAATTGTCGTTTAACTCCATACTTTAATTCTTGGGAAGTTAAGCTGACTGTTACTGGGAAATATTCTGATTGTGGGTGTGTGTAGGCTATAGTTTGTTGCTTGTTGTGGTTGCAACGTGTTGCAAATCAGGACAAACCCATTAATTGATCGATTATATGAAAGATCAAGTAAAAAGTTATGCGACACCGAATCACGCCGCCGCTGCGGCGACGTGGCTCGACGGCGTAAAGGTCTTTAAATAATATTGAAAACAAATAATGTTGTGGCCGTCGGTGGTGCAATGGTAGTGTGCGCGGCTCTTGTGCATGAGGACGTGGGTTCAATCCTTACTCTGACCACCTAAAAAAATTCTTTCGACGGCGGTCACCTCGCTTAGTGACGGCGACACTATCGAGTATTTAGCCATGAAAAAGCTTCTCAAAATACCGTTCGGAACCGGTGCAAAACTGTAGGTCCCAATCAGTGAGTATAAAACTGGAACGTGCACAGCTCACTGGTTGTGCACAGCTCAATCCCTAATCCCTTCATGGATGTAACGGGAAACCATTTATTTTTGATGTGTTAACATCTATACGCGCGCCTCTAGGGCAGTAAACTATCAGTTTTAATACATACGCAAGTTTTAGGTATGTAAGAGTAAATCATCGTTTGTTTGTTCGTTGCTTGGCAGTCGGTATGAAAGTGATTATTGGGCGATTTTCATATAATTTTCCCACGAGATTTTCTCCGGAAATTTTTGGATTAATTTTTGGATTAGTGCGGGTTTCGACGAAGAGTTTAGGCCAAAAATTAAGGCGATCCGATATCGGCGAGCCGAGATTTAAGTGTTTTAATTTGGAGTAATATTAAAAAAGTGTTATGTTGATCTTCGGTTTTGTCTTATGCATAGCAAAGAGAATAGTGACGTGGTTATACGTACATATATAAAAATGAGATAGCAAGACATCAACGTATGTAGCTTATGTACAAACATTTTTATTATAGTGAAAGGTAAGCCCAATAAAATGTGGGTGCGGAGCACTCTCAGAGCAATGAGAGTAATGACGTATTATACGTATATAAAAATGAGATAGCAAGAGAGCAACGACAATTTTGTGAACTTGTGTAGCGTATGTACAAACATAAGAATGGATGTGTGTTGATGTGTATGTTGCTTTGCATTCTCTTTGATTTTGTGGGAATAAAACAAAAAGTATTGAGCAAGAAAATAATGACACATGTGCTTGCACTGGTCTTTAAATAATTCTAAGTAAAAATATTATTTAAATGTAACGTCATCATATGATTGAACGCTGTTTTTTATTTTCCAATGTAACATTTACGAATGTGTTCAAGGAAATCGAACAGGTACCGTGTAGCAAATAGGTGTTAACACATCGCCCGTGAGTTCGAGCACTCATTGGATTGTTTTTTATTGAAAACACTCAGAGGAAAATGTCGTTACATACAAACAAGATGATAAAAACCTAACGTAACGCTCTATTTAAGAATTGATTTTTGTCAAGGTTTAATATCACTGTGATAGATTTTGGCAAAAACTTTCCAAGACAAGGGCCGTAGGGAACGGTTTTACCCTAATTCGGGTACGAGGAATCGAACTGCAGCATTAGTTTTTGAGTTACAATTACGGTTTTATAAAAATTTTGTTTTTTATTTTGGCAAGAGTGGATTTTTTGTGATTTTGACTCATTTTGACAGCCACTAACTTATATTTGGCTGGTTGTACCGGTAAACTTTCTTTAACAAAGTTGTTCCAAACGTTTTGGGCTTCAACCTTTAGGAACAAAGCTTACCTCTAAAACCAGGTGTTTGGGCGTCTTTGATTCAGAACATCGGCAGAAAAGTAACTTTGCGACTTTCGTTGTGGTTTCTTGTCCAAAATTGCCAGTAATTAGATTCTTTCGCCTAATAGGAGAAATTGTATCTCTATATATAACTATATTATTTATTCATCTTCATTTTCAATATCAAATTTCACTTAATTTTACTTTCTCTACACTGAATTTTTTTTTTTTTGGATAAAACCACTTTGTTTGACTGTGTTTTTAACCAAAGAAAAACATAAAAAAGTAAAATGGTTAAAACAGGCACAACAAACTACCTTTTGATGGGTTACGTAAAAAACAGTATAACGAACACTAAAGTACGAGTATTGTTGAAAACAGCTTGCCTGGCAAGCCTAAATATATTTTGCATGATACCGTGATTGTAACTTAAAAAACTAATGATGCAGTTCGATTCCTCGTATCAGAATTAAGGTAAATCCATCCACTCCCAACTTGTCTCATTTTCCGGCTTCCATAGTGTATTTAGTTAAATATATTAAATACCATAGAGTAAGAATGGAATAGAGATTTCATTTCGCTTATTTAATTTAACATAATTGGTGTGGTTGCAAGTGAACGTTGGATGTTGAATTTTATTGCTTTAACGATACCAGGTAGATGCACTTCTACAAGATATCCAACAAGAAATCAGTAGTTGTGTTAAATACAATATAAATGTATACCACCAATATTAGTCAACAAACAACTGCAAATTAAATTAAATTTATTATTTTTTTTTTGAATTTTTACCAAGAATGTGTAAGAAATTTTCGAAACATAAATATATCTAGGCACAATTGAGTAGAAGAAGAATTATCCTTTCCAACTATGGAGAATATATCTACCTTAGGGTGTCCCATCAATAACAATATGATTTTGCTCCAGCTTTTTTTGAAAGCATATAGGGTAAGAAATTTTTGAGATTTTTTCAAATTTTTCGGAAGACGTTTAGACGTTTTTTGAATTTTACTTAAAACTTGGTCAATAACCACGATTTTCTTAGTTTGTAAATCAAAATTTTTAAAGGTAAATGTCCAAACTTTTATTGTTTATACATAAACCGTCAGTTTTGGCAAGGATTTTGTTCAATAAGTTAAATTTTTTCGTCAATTTTGGATTAGTTTTGTAAATAACGCTTAATAACCTTTAAAATTTCTATGAAAATTTAAAAAAATAATGACGCATTTTAAAAGATAGATAAATTCCAAGAAATTTTGTAAAAAAAAAATTAATTAGCAGTTACTGTTCCAGAGTTATACCAAATTAAAGCTTTTTACCCATTGCATGAAACTAATAGTATTATAAACTGTGTTATTCCTTAATAACTACGTCGGATTTGCTTTAAATTTCTATGAAAATTTAAAATACCAATTATGCACTTTAAAAGACGGATACGTTTCAAGCAATTTTGTAAAAAAAAAATTTGAATTTCAAACGTAAAGTGACGTAGTTTGTTACGTGGGGTTCGAGTCATTATACCCCATCCCTGAGTTACAAGACGACGCTGAAAAAGAGGGGAATATTCGTTCCTAACTAAGGACGTCGGTACTCGCCGTTAGCGATTACACTTTACTTGGGGATGGATGATCCTTCACCAAATGAGTACAAGTTTTAAGCAAACGTAATAGATTTTCCGTTTTCAGCTGCCTTTTTGTTGTCGTTACAATACTTGTATATTTTTTTAACCCTGCATCGTCATCCTTCGTCGAAACGGCGACGCGCAATTTTCTTTCGAGCTTAAATATGTTTTTTCCTTTGTTTGTGCTGATTTTTCGTATAGCGTTAATTGTTTGCAAACTGATGTTGGATATTTTTTAAAAATGAATTAAATAAACAAATAACATAAATTTTTGGTTTCCATTTCTGCTCCCGAAATTATTTATAGCGTCTTGCAATAGGTCGTAGTCAAAATGACGAAGGATGTGATAAGATGATAATATTAGTGTGCAATTACAACTTGACGAGAATATTGTGTTTCACTCTACTTGTTTTTATTGTGATTGTTTATATTATTTTGTAACTATTAAAAATTTTAAAATTTATAATGTTAAAATTTGAGGCGAAGGAATTTATAATAATAATAAAATATATTTTATCAGACTCCCTGATGAAGGCGACAACAAATTGCCGAAACGCGTAGGAGGAAAGCGAAATGAAAATTTGAGTTTTATTTGAGCAAATACTGACGACCAGAAAACCCATTTAAATATATAAAATCAACGAAGGATATTGTTAGTGTACAAAAAATAAGGATGACGTTCTAGGGTTAAAGGAGGTCGGAACCAACCGGGTACTTTCACCATTTTCTTAAGAATAGGCAAAATAACTACAGTTAGTGCATGAAAATATCATGCGAATTTGTTGCGCAGTGGAATTCCCTAGTGGTCGCCAGAGACGTGAAAACTTTACTTTTATATGTCTATTTTAAAGTCATGGTAAGATTACACTATGCAGCTTTTTTGAAGTCATCGAGTTAAAACTCCGCATGTAAAAGTACTTACCGAAACTAACAAAACCCTATTTGGGGTTTCCAGCTTAGCTGCTGTTCGGATTTTATGGCCTCAAGTATATTTTGGCTAAAACTTAATTTTTCCGAAAAATATACAATTTTTCGAACGGCTATATCTCATTGGAATTTTTTTCCTGTCTTCGGCTTAATTTTAGCTATAGACTAGAAGAAGAAAAGTGTAAAACAAACACTGCATGTAGTGCCTCAAAATTGCAGAATTTTTTTCTATCTTTTTGCACCATTTTCGGCACATAGCTGCCAAACTGTGGACTTACATCAGATTTCACATGAGAACTAAAATTTTTAACTCATATCTCGTAAACCATACACAAAGATCTATTTTTTACTTTATTACCCTCAAAATAAAAAATAAATTTTCCTTTGCTTACTTTCGCTTTCGTAAACACTTACTGAATGAGAAAATGTGGTGGAATGACCCCTTATAAATACTTCGTACTTTTTTACTGAAGTACCTGCACAAAATTGTATGCAAAATTTTCTGAAAGGGATTCCTGAATGGGCGTTATTGCCAAGTGTGGTATATACGTACCTGCTTCAGTTTCCTGATACAATACGATAATTTGGGTTTCACTTCACCCTTTGTGTGTGATTTTCATGAGAATTCAAGCATAAATACTCCACAGTTTATTACTTAAATATTTTAATTCTAAAAATTACAAAAAATTATAAATTTCAAAACTTTTTTCCGAACAATTGGACCAGTACTGTGTATTTCTTTTCTATCCCTTTGTTCGTAAATTTCACGGGAATTCATTCATATAAATAGCATACTGTTTAATAAAAACAGCCATCAATATCATATGATTTTCCCGACGACTAAGATCAGTATTGTAAATAGGGTTTTGCCGAATCGGTGTCATAAAATACACGTGTTAATATGTACTTCATTTTCAATCTGATATTTAGTACATAAAATGGGGGGAAGTTTTTAAAATTGATTGAATTCAAATAAAAACATTAATTACTCATCATTATGCAACCCCAACATAAATCGCAATTCTTGTCGAAAATATGGTCCGAAAATGGTGAAAAAAGGGCGAAAATATAAAAATGAAAATTACTTTTTTATTTTATTATTCAAGCTCAAGACCATTCTATATCTCTATAGATAGAGATATATTATTTAAAGAAGTTTTGCAAATGCATCCTTACGATTCCTGGGAAACCATATACATAGCTGCTTCAGATCTAGCCACATATCATAATCAGCGGTTGTTTGGAAGGCTGCTCTTTAAAAATTCATCACACTAATGGAACTAGTCGAAAATTCTCATTTGAGATGAGTTTTCGTTTGCATTTAGTTTGATGATGAGGCACTAGATGCAGTTTTTTGGGGTTAGTTTATTTAACACTGTTTTTCTCCGGGTCTATAGCTATAATTGTGCCGAGGACGGGATAACAAAATTCCAATCAGTTTCCGATATATAGCCATGAAAAAAATTACATGTTCTTCGGGTAAATTAAGTTTTAGCCAAAATATACATGAGGCCATAAAATCCGAATAGCAGCTAAACTAGTAGCTAAACCCAAATAGGGTTTGGTTAGTTTCGATAAGAACTTCGAGAAATTTCACAGGAATTTGCATTTTATGTTTTGCACTGTGTTATTAGACCCTCTATGTATGTGGGGAGCAACGAATAAAAAAAGCTACAGAATTATTAGAAAATGCTGAAGAATAGAATCTTCCCTTCATACTATTTCTATCAGATATAAGGATTTTGATCGTCGGCACTGCAATGGTTAGCTTGTGCGAATCTTGACCGTGGGTTCAAAGCCGGCTCTGTTCAACTTTTATTTCTGTTGGCGAAGGGGTTTCTCTATTAGTAACACTATCTAGTAATTATGCAAGATAAATTTACAACAAATACCTTTTGGAACCAGTGTAAAAATTTAGGTCGCAATCACTGCATCTAAAAACATAAAGTTTGCAGGTCACTGACTGCGAGGAGCTCTTCCCTATCCCTGTACAATATGTATGGGGAAAATACAAGTGGCAATCTCGTTTCTGAAAAAAATTCAAAATTTTTTCTGCATTACCTGGTCAAACTAAGTGCCTTTTTTTATTTGTTTGTGAAAAAAAGTGCAACCCTACTTCAAGGTTTTGTGTTCGTTTCTGACAATGTTGCACTCAAATAGTGCAAAAATTTTGCATATTCTGCCCTCTCTGGGAGTCACGGGGGAGAATGGTGCCCGGTAAAATGGCAAACTTTCTGCCATTTTGTTTGTTGTATTTGTCCTCGCTAAGTTAGTTTTTCTACCTTTAGTGGTGGGCGCAAAGGTAATTTAAGCGGCTTCAGTTAAATTCGCTTACCTTCTCAAACAAAACAATAAAAGTGCTTACCGGTTAACTCTGCTGTCATCGGAGACAAGCTCTGTGAATTGGTAAAAAGAAATTCAAGCAAAATTTTAACAGCGACTTCATAAAGAATCATCTATTATGTAGTAAAAGGTTTGAGTGTTTCAGAAATTAGCAAGAGTTACAATATTCCAGAGCTGTTTACAACCCATGACAATGAAATTACGCATGTATCAGATTTACGACAATTACAAACAAAGTGAATTATTTAGAAAACTGCAGACCGTTTTAATATATTACGAAATTATTCGTTCGTATATAGAATAGTACATTCGTATACAGGCTTATCAGCCCTGGCTACAACTATACTAACTCCACTATACTTTACATCCCTACCATAGAACAATAGACAAGCGTCTCTATCCCTCTCTTTATGTTCTCTCGATGTCGGCGAGGTAGTAAGCCATTTCATTGGTTCGAGTTGCTGTTGAATTTTACTCTTTGATTGGACATAAAACGTACAGAAATAAAAGGGATATCGTATTATCGTTCGATGCAACCAACATAAAACATAATTTAGCTGTCATTTGTATCAATCAAACACTATTTAAACTCAGTTTGCTGCATGGTTGCTTGTCGCTCTCTCGTCTATTCACTCTGTTTTCTATAAATTTCCTACTACATAGTTGATCAGCTGTGTCATGGATATCCTCTTCCTACTCAATGACGGACAATAACAATGGAAAATTAGGGCCTTATTCATAAAAAGTTGTGAGAGATTTGAGAGAAGTTTTTTGTATGACAAATCCTCTCTTAAACCTCTCATAACTTTTTATGAATATGGCCGTTTGAGTTCGTTGTTTCCCATTTGTTTATGGCAACTTCGTAATTCTCATTTAGGCTACATAGTTATTGTATAACTATAAACATCTTGATTGATGCAGTGACATCATTTGTGTGTACGATTAGTTCTTGGGCAGCATTCGTGAAGTGATAGGTGAAATAGTAAAGTGAAGAAATATAAATATAAAATTTAATCTTTTTCAAGACTAAACTGAGAGATAAGGCAAAACGTTATCCGAACAAATTTTGACAAAGTGACAATGTATCATGCTGATGACGCTGTTTCTGCTCCATTGGTTGGGGGAAGGCAAAGGGAGGGGCCAAAGTCCTCTTTTCGGTCGGTACGTTGAAAATACCGATATTTTCGGAGGAAGCTAGAATGCGAGAAATTGAATAAATGGCGTTGCAAGATGCTGAACTAAATGCGGGATTTAAATCAATACAAGCAAGGGCGCTTAAACTCGAAATAACGAAGAAGCGAAAGACCGGTATAGTTGAGAAAAACCACCAGCTGCGCATTGAGAACGCACAAATTACAATAGATTTCGAACGAGCGAGCAAGACTATAGATGAATTGAAAGATCGAATAAGAGATCTTGAGAAGACGATGGAAAAGTTGGTCACGGACGACGCCCAGCCATTGGAGAAGGGGTAGCATAGACACAAGGAGGAATTGCCTAAGCAACAAGTCTACGAGCAGAATGAAAGAGAAGTTGGGTATGGTGCAACGCCGCACAGTGGTTCAGAATCAATTTCCATCGGTCAAAAGTCTGTATCTTTTGATCTAGAAAACATTTTTGAGTTCTGAAAAAATTGATTGCAGAGAAGGAGTGAGAAATTACAATGACAGATCAAGATTGCAAATTGCACAGTGGGGTTTATTTTAAAAAATTTCCAAAGTTGACTACTTTTCGTTTTTTTCGATTTGCAAGAAAGCAAAAAATTTAATTTTTTTGTTGTTATATTTTTTTGAGTTGTTTTGACGCATTTGTTTATAGTGCACACAAAAACATTTATTTATTTCGTTTTACAAATATTAGGTTTTTTCAGATTTTGAAAATTCCAGATGTTAGATTTAATTTTGTGACTTTTTTTTAAATGTATCTCGAACTCGAAATAACGAAGAAGCGAAAAACCGGTATAATTGTGAAAAACTGCCAACTGCGCACTGAGAACGCAAAAATGACAATAGATTTCGAACGAGCGAGCAAGACCATAGATGAATTGAACGACCGAATAAAAGATCTGGAGAAGACGATGGAAAATTTGGCCACGGACGACGCCGAGCCATTGGAGAAGAGGTAGCATAGATTCATGGAGGAATTGCCTAAGCGACACGTCCACGTGCAGTATGAAAGAGAAGTTGGGTATGGTGCAACGCCGCACAGTGGTTCAGAATCAATTTCCATCGGCCAAAAGTCTGTATCTTTTGATCTAGAAAACATTTTTGAGTTCTGTAAAAAATTCATTGCAGACAAGGAGTGAGAAATTACAATGACAGATCAACATTGCAAATTCCACAGAAGGGTTTATTTTAAAAAATTTCCAAAGTTGACTACTTTTCGTTTTTTTCGATTTGCAAGATAACAAAAATTGTAATTTTTTTGTTGTTATAGTTTTTTGAGTTGTTTTGACGCAAATTTCGTTTTACAAATATTACGTTTTTTCAGATTTTGAAAATTCCAGAAGTTAGATTTAATTTTTTGACTTTTTTGAACTGTATCTCGAATAGTTTGAGAGCTATAGCACTAAATTTTATGGTGTTGGCAAACTTGGTTTCTTGGCATTAATACGACATATAACTCTTGTTTCTCCTATACCTCGTTTCTGTAGTTCTCGAATCGAAAAAGATTTCACATTAAGCATGAAACAAAAAATTCCATCGTTTCTCGATTTGTGAGTAAAAAGTGTTTCTGTATATCAATGCGAAAAGAGGCAACACTGATGAAGTTTTGATTGGAATATTCCAAGAAAGCTGTCAAGTAAGAAAAAAATATAAACAAACAAAATAAACTAGTGCGAAAAAGAACAACAAAAAGAAGTATAGACATTAGACTGACGCACAAAAAAAAGTGTTTTTGTTCCACCCCCTGAAATGTACCTTGACTCGTTTTTTGATGATTCCCAAAATATTTCGCCTCTAGGATTAAAACCCCGTGAGCTGGACCGTTTTAAAAAAAAGGTTTTTTTTTGAGTTTTTCAAAGATTTTTGATAGTTAACTAAAGATAATATGTGCAATATTAGTATCATAGGAAAGCAGTTTTAAAGACGTATCCAACGGTATGAAAAACATGCCAACAAATGTTCTGTCAAGGCCTTTTTTCAAAGATATTCTACAAAAAAAACCTTTTTTTAAATACGGTCCAGCTCACGGGGTTTTAATCCTAGACGCGAAAGATTTTGCGAATCATAAAAAAACAAGTCAAGGAACATTTCAGGGGTTGGAACAAAAACACTTTTTTTGGCCCCATACAAAATGAGTCGGTTTAATAGACATGTATTCAACTGCATTTTATTTTTGCTTTCTTGATTTTTCTGTAATATTTTGGAAAAATTAATTGAAATACATAACAGAAAATATATAGTTCTTATCTTCTCCACTTAAAAAATAAGTTTTAATTTCTTAAAAAACCTTTTTGTAGAAACAATATCAAAATCTCGCACCGTTTTAATTTGTGAGTATTTTTGACGTTTCACATTTTAATTTTTCGACTCACTACTTTTTAGAAACAGATGTTCTCGCATTTTTCCAATAAGAATGAAAAAAGCAGTACGCCACAGAAAGTTTTCGCAAAACAAACATGGTAGAAAGAGTCACATGTGAGAAGTGATTTTTTGTACCGATTCCTAGAGTTTTTGTTTCAATTCACATGTTTCATGTGAAAACTTTTTCGATTCGAGAACTACAGAAACGAGGAACTGGATATAGTTAAGTTGCAATAATTATTTTCAAAAATATCGATTTTGAAAAAACAATTGAGTTTGGACCAATATAACTTCAGTACGTCAGATCATGTCAATGAATTTGATACATAATTGGAAAGGAAAATATGTTTCCCATTTTCTGAGGGTAATGGGCAAACCCCCACCACAGCAAGTTAGGACCAATTTAGTAAAAAAAAAAACCTCGAAATTTTTTTCTCTACAACGTGAATAACTGTTTTTTCTTCAACAACTTCGAGAAACTAACTACACAGATGGAAAGACGAGAAAATTCGCTTTCACCAGATGGTACATCTTATACCGACAGGACTTCATTTGACTGTATTATGTCCAAAAAACTCCTTATAATACAACATTTAGCATGTAAATTCAATTACTGCACGATGTGCAAATGTACTGCAATTCAATGAAGAGCAAACATTGACATTATTTTACTGTTTTCTGATTCCTTTTTTAGGAGGAATACTGGATTGGTTTCAATTTAATTGTTAATTAAGTTAATTGGTTTATGTAAATGACCGGGTATAACTGTAGACATATGCACTTTATGTGACAAAAGTATTTTCATTCGAAAGTTGGATATGATAGGCTGTATTTGTCTAGAAGAGAATATTAAAAACTATAACTAGTATGTACGAAAAAAAAAAAAAATAAACCGGGATCACAATATTTATTTTGAACTACATACACTTTTGGTGCAGAAAATATATATTTTCGTTTTTTATTACATTTCTGAGGAGTTCTATGAGTAGTTGACAATATAGATCAACAATTTATACTTAGGCGCAGTTTTTTAATTCGTATTTAAATACTAATTGAAGTAAATTTAAATTGAAGTTATACGAATTAAAGTAAACGTATTATATCAATGGAATTTCATGTTAATTTCCTATTAGAAAAGACGCTGAACTTAAAATGGATGTTACTCGGTTAAAGCTATTATAAAAAACAAACTGCTGTATTTCTCCGAACTTGACTATTATATGATACATTTTTCATTACAACTTTCCCGTACGTTTGTTTAATAGGCGTGTATACACCTGTATTTCACTGTAATTTCTCACCGTTCGACGAACAATTTATATCAGTTTCGTGAAAAAAAATTCCAATTTTGTTGCACAGCTTTAACATTGTTCTATATTTTGAAATAATTATTTTTTTTTAGGTCTCAATGTTTGATGTTTTTAATATGATTGGACTCATTACTTATGCACAGTTCCTATAAGACAGAACGTGTAATTTCGAGACCCACGTTATTGTTTTAGTAATTGGAACTTGAATCAGCCAATTAATTTGTCTATAAGTGGTCATTTGAAATTTAAATATCATTCTAATTTTCATAACTACATGAGAATAATAACAGTTGTTTCTATCTACATATAATTTTATTTAATAAGAGTCCGTTGATGGTGAAGGAAAATGTAAAAACTATGTGAGTTGGTGTAGATAATATTTTCGTTACAATTCACTTTGTCTTATTTATAACACTAGCTTACAGTCCTGTGTAACCTAAGCCTGCGACTATGGACACATTTTTTGTTTGATTTTGTTTAATGTTACTTTTTTTGGTCGGTTGTAGTTATACAATTTTCAAGCTCACCATGGTTAAATTCAAAGTAACTATATGGGATACAAGTGTTCTGAAGATAGATTTTAATCCTGTAAGTTGGCGAGAAAGTCAAAAAAAAAATCGTTTTGTACAAAAAAAAAAAGGAAAGAAAAGTCAAAACATTCAGAGAAAATTAGAAATCAAATTGACACCAAATTTTCGATCTTGTGTCATCTAAAGAAGAAAACGATTTATATCTGAAGAAATTCCGTGGTTAAAGAAGTTATAACCCATTTTTGTATTTTTTCCTTTATAATATATATATTAGCGTGGCCGTTATTTTTTTTTTGATTTCTTATATTCTCTCCCCCCAATTCGGTTCAGTTTTATGTAAAAAAAATACAAAAAAGTTTCAAAGCAATAAGTTGTGTTATAGGGGGGGCGCCCGCCCCTTAAAGTTGGCCTTCAAGCCCATTTATTCAAATGTAATTTGTTTGTATATGACTATCTTTTTAAAAAAACATTTTACAAGATTATGCTGTATGGCAATGTTTTAGCTCCTTTAGTCAACAACATTAGCCTCAAAGAAAGTTTTTTGCTAAAATTAATATTTTAGAAAATAATGAAGAAAATAACCAACAAAACACCAACAATTATATATACCAAAATTTTATTTATATGGAAATTATTTCATAAGTTCATTTTTGTTCGATCGAAGTTATTTATAGAATCTTGTTATTCATTTTAAGCTAACAGATCAGTTTTTCGGTTAGTGAAAAAAATGTTTGAAACTGCCGCAGGCAGGATTCGAACTCACTTCGCTGGACGATCGTTTCGATTTGTGTGAAGCATCATCTTCAGCAGCGTCTAGCTCGTTAGGCTACCGTGCGGTGTTTGTAATCACTTAACCGATGATTATTTGTGCAGAGGGGTTATTTTTCCCTACTAACATGTTGCTTTCATACTTACATGCACTTTGTGCAGAAGTTTTGAAAATGAATTACAAGATTCTATAAATAACTTCGATCGAATAAAAATCAACATATGAAATCATATGGTAAAGCCTGACCAAACCACAGAGCACAAATACTACAATTAGAATAGTTGTGTTCTATAAATAGAACAACAGCAGTTTATTTGAGAAAGATAAGCAAAGAGAACGCAAAGAATTGATCTATTTTACCGCTATTTGGCAGCCCAGTTTGTGAGAGAGTTTGTTTAAGTTGACCGAATCTGAAAGCTTTGGATTTCGTCAAATTTGCATTTTTATTGTCACCGTGTATGTTGAAGCCTGGTTTGCTGCTCCCTTAGCAATACAAGCACCACACACCGACTTAAATTTTTTGTCAAAATTAAAAGATTTGGAAAATATTGATTTGGGAATCTCGCAGGTTGCCGTCAAAAAATTGAAAAACCATTTATGGTATTTAAATGGGGAGGCTATTGCATTTGCGTTTTTTGACAACAATGTCGTAGATGCAACAAAAGCAAATATGGTCGCTGCTTTGAATATTGAAAAAGAAATTAACTTAAACCGCGCCACAATGGGAAAACAAACAGTTTCAAAATTCATTAGTGGTGGGCTGGAGCAGTTTGTTTCTTCTCAAACAAGAAATTTTTTTGAGAGATTTCAAATTGATACGTCTTTCATGACATTAAGTCCGTCAAAATGGCCTGCGCACGATTGCTATATGACAGCGGTAAAAACATTGAAAAAATTAAGAGTCGTCAATGATACCGCCGAAAGAGGAGTGAAGTTGATGGAGGAGTATAATAAACTTTTTACAAAAAATGAAGAGCAAAAACAATTTGTACTGCATGTTGTTAGCGACTATCGTCGCCGGTTTTCGAACTGTAACAAATATACTGTAAGTCAAGAGTTATAAATTTTTTAATACAACTTAATAATTTAGTTTTTGTTTAGTTTTATTTTGACTATACGTAGTATGTATGTGTATGAAATAATTTAATTTAGCTTTTACCGCACATGCTTAGATCAAATAATTTCCATATAAATAAAATTTTGGTATATATAATTTTTGGTGTTTTGTTGGTTATTTTCTTCATTATTTTCTAAAATATTAATTTTAGCAAAGAACTTTCTTTGAGGCTACTGTTGTTGACTAAAAGAGCTAAAACATTGCCATACATCATATTCTTGTAAAATGTTTTTTTAAAAAGATCTCATATACAAACAAATTACATTTGAATAAATGGGCTTGAAGGCCAACTTTAAGGGGCGGGCGCCCCCCCTAAAACACAACTTATTGCTTTGAAACTTTTTTGTATTTTTTTTTACATAAAACTGAACCGAATTGGTGGGAGAGAATATAAGAAATCAAAAAAAAAAATCTCCATATGTATATAGAACAATATTACAATCAAAAAATCACATGAGGTGTCAGGGGACACCCGGTTTGAACGAAGTTCCCTTCGCTATATAGTACTATTATGTACTAGTTAGTTCCAACATGCCTAAGGCGCGTTAAATGGATCTTTAAGAAAATATACTCTTCGTAAAATGATGAACTTTTTTTAAGAATATTTTTTTTTATAGAATGTATTTTTTTAAAGGTAAGAGTATATTTTTGGTCCTTTTTGTAAGAACATGTATTATATGTTCCCGAAATGGTCCTTTTTAAAGAGAGTTACTTTTTTTTATTAAAAGTTAATGTTTTTTAAAAGAAAATTTACTGTTTTAAAGAAGTACTTTCTCGAAGAAAAAGTCATAAAAGTATGAATTTTTTTTTACAAAGAATTACTTTTTTCAGAACAGGTACTTTTTAGAGAACTGATACTCTTTTTTGGAAAATTTTATTTTTTTAAGAAAATTTACTTATTTTCAGAAAGGCTACTACTTATCTCAAGAAAAGAAAAGGTATTATTTTCTTTTTAGGAAAATGTACTTTTAAGAATAGGAATTTTTGTAGGAAATTGTATATTTTATTAAGAGAAGGAATTTTTTTTTTGAAGAAAAGGTATTTTTTTAATATATGAAATTTTTTTTTTAGAATTCTTTTTTTTTCAAGAATATGTACACGAAAATTGATTTTGTTTCACAAAAAGGTACTCTTTAATAAAAAGGTAGTTTTTAAGACAAGGCAATTAGCTGTAGGAAAATTTATTTTTTTAAGAAAGGTAAAAGGTAAACAAAATTATTTTTTTTAAGAAAAGGTACTTTTTGTATGAAAATGTACTTTTTTAAGCAAAGGTTCTTCTTTAAGATAAGGTAATGCCAATCTCATGGCGATCGTTGTTTCCTTTTTTTGAAACAACAACATCTATGCAATGGCTTTCGATGAAAGCCTGCATAGGAAAGAAATGTTGTGAATATTTATGGATATGGCAAAGTATTGTTGTGGATGTTTACGCACACGTAGGAGTTTAGGCCATTCTCGCTTACTTGAGATTTGCATATCCCTACAATGTGTTATGGTATACCTAAATACTTGCGGAGAAGGGAGCTGATGATATGCCTTGGTAGGCATTGAAATAGCTTTATTCCCAACCAACCACCATAATAATCAATTTCACATATTTCTTTTATAATATTTCTATTAAAATTTACTTTTTTTATAGAAAAAGTAGTTTTTAATATTTATTGATCTTGAACCGAACAATAATTAAAAAACATAACAACTTAAAGATCATATAATATAAACAGAAACGGATATAAGGTATTTTTTTAAGGTAACGTACTTTGTTTAAGAGTATGAATATGTAGTTTTTTTTTGAGAAAATTTTGTATTTTTAAGAAAAGGAATTATTTAAGAAAGGTTCTTTTTTTAAACTTCTTTCACTTTGGCTTTTCTAAATTTACTTTTTATTGGGTCCGAAACTACAATATATAATAAATATTGGTTACAAGCTCCATCTAGAAAACTTCCCATTAAGTAAGAAATTTCCCACCATATGTTAGTCTAGACACAAACCAAAGCAAAGTACCCAATATAGTTGATAATAATTGGTTGTAGCATAATAGTGTTAAAAAAATTGTTTAAATTTTTTTCATTTAGCCCCCATCCCGCAACGTGCTATTAGAAACTTCGTTCCCATGTATACATATGTTCAAAAAAATTCATCCAAATCATTTTTTTTTTTAAATTTTACACAACACAGGGCACAACAATTTTACACTACACACAAACAAATTTAGGTTTTTTCAGATTTTGTCAATAGTTTACTACAGATTCCTGAAGACAATGTCTACAGAGTGAGGGACGGTCTGTCTGAGGTTTCACTTAGTGTCTGAAGAATTACACATTAAAAATACAGTGTTCTTAGACAATTTTCTAGATGAATGTTTCCAAACTCAAGTACGACAATATTTGAAGATTTAAACCAGTACATAAGTTTCAGTCGGGTGAACCGACTTAATCATACCCTCACCATACTGTACCTCATCCATTGCGTGGGAGTTCTGTTAAAAAACGCCCATACTCAGAAGTGTCTATATTTCAATTTCAATTTTTTCAATTTATTTATTTGTATTGCTCCATACACAAGACTGAAAGTCTTATTTTGCAGTATGGAACTGATTATAAGTAAAGATAAAACTCATTAATAACTTAATAACTAATTACAAATCCCCCCCACATAAGCTACAAAACAATTTAGGTTAGAATATATAAAGATACAAAAAACAATTTAGATTAACAAAATAAGAAATAGGAGATAATTTAATCTAATCAAAAAATAATTTAGATTGACAATAAATTTAATAACTAATTACAAATTCTCTTTAAGATAAACAATAAAAAATAACAAAGGATAAAACATTGGAAATAATTTAATTTAATCAAAAGTGTCAAATGTTTTTAAATTGTTATGTCGAAAATAGTTTAAGAATATTTTCTTTAAATTTTCGTGCGTTGCTTAAGAGTTGAGAACTATGGGGTATAGAATTCCAGAGAGATACTGCGAATATGTAGAAATGCCACTCCGATATCAAACTTTTATATCTAAATGTTCTAATTCTTTTTCCCCTGCTTATGTCTGAGATATAAAGTTTGCTGTATAGATGATGTGGTTTGTGGGTATATACTATTTTATGTAAAAAAACTAAAACTCTTACATTCAAAAGGTTATCCAAAGAGAGGCCATATAGCTGAGATGAAGACAAAGATACACTAGAACACCTATTAAGTCCATACACGTATCTGATTACGTTGTTAAATGCAACGTTCAGTCTCCTATTACTAGCCGTATCACATTTAGCAAATAGCTCACAACCATACAGTACAACTGGCATCAGGTAAGTTTTGGCAAGTAGTATTCTTATTCTCAAGGGTGTGCAATGCTGGGTTTGCCAAAGTGTTCTAGTCATAGAGAAAGTGCGACCACAAGCATAGTTAATGTGGTTCGACCACGTAAGAGTGTCATTAAAAAATATACCTAAATTCTTAGCAGATTTCACAATTTCAATTTTTTGATTATTTATAAATATATTAGGAATAATATTTAGTTTGGAAAGTCGTTTTTGTATTACAATGCATTTGGATTTTTTTGGATTTATCCCTAAACCATTTGCCGTTGCCCATGTATAAATGCATTGGAGTTGCTGATTAATAAAGATAATGCATTGGTCGATTAAGGCATTACTACAACTGGTATAAAGTTGTACGTCATCCGCGTACATCCTTACATTGCAATTTGTTAACATGGATGGGAGGTCATTTGAATACAGAGAGAACAATAGTGGCCCAACAATGGATCCCTGAGGTACACCCCTTGCTACAGGCAGTGCCTTTGATTTTTGGGTACTAGTTTCAACAAACTGATACCTGTTACGTAAGTATGTTGACAATAACTGAGTAGCAGTCGAAGAGAAATTAAAAAAATTTTTAAGTTTGTAACAAAGAATATCATGATCCACGGTATCAAACGCTTTTGAATGATCCAAAAGTATTAAAAATGTAGTCTCGCCATCATCAAGCTTCTCCCTAATCTCCTCTGTAACATCAACTAAGGCTGTTATGCAGCTGTGTTTCTTTCTGAACCCTGATTGACGATCTGTTAGCAAATTGTTGTTATCCATGAAAGAAGTTATTTGGTTATGCATAATACGCTCGAATACTTTAGAGAGAAATGGAAGAATAGCTATTGGTCTGTAATCGGAACCAACTTTGGGTATTGGAATGATTTTAGCAATTTTCCAGTTCAATGGAAAGTAACTTGAAGTTAATATTTTGTTAAAGAAAAATGTTATGATTGGAAGTAGCTGAGGTAAAAGAATCTTCAGAAACTTTGGATTAATCCCGTCCAATCCTATAGAGTTGGATTTTATAGATAATAAACTAGATAGAACGTCATATTGGTCTACTGCAGCAAAAGAAAAAAAAGATTCAGAATTGTTGTTCGAATAATTATTGATATAGTAAATTTTGATCAGTACCAAATTTTGATTTATTGAAGATATCGAGTCGGCAGACCCCAAATACGCCCAACTTTTGTATGGTAGGTACGAAAATGGGCGTGGCACAATAGTCAGTTATTAGTTACACAGTAGCTTTTAGAAAAATATTGCCTAGATCGGTTGTAGTTTACGAGAGTTAACGTGTGGGCCAACCGGTCATCCGCCCAACTTTTGTATGGGAGGTACCAGAATGGGTGTGGCAAAACAGCTCATTTTCTATAGCAGAGCAGTATATATGGCTTTCATAAAGATTGGTTTGGTTTTGCGGGACTTCTCATGCCGAACAACCAGACGCCCAAACAACTTGTGTATGGGAGGTACCACAATGGGCGTGGCAAAATCACCCTTGTTTTAATCGGTGATTAACTTTTGATAACGTGAAGCCTTATACCTAATATCATTAAGGTCGGAAGTGTTTCACGCGATTTATCGGATTGACAATCCGGTCGAACACCCTGTTTTGTATAGGAGGTACCAGAATGGGCGTGACAATCTCGCCCATTTTCTTCAGTTAAGTAGGCATTTACAGATTATTAACCGGTGTGAGAGTTGAAACTAATCACATCTACCAGAAGAAAGGTTTGAAAGAAATATGATTTTGTGCTAAATGTGTCGATTTGTATGGGAGGTACTAGAAGGGGCGTGGTCAAAACGACCATTTTCAATCTCAAACTCAATATTGGCAAATAATAGTCACTGACAAAGTTTCGCGGTGATCGATAAAGATTTACGGCAGTTATCGTGTTGACCAGCCAGACAGACGGACATGGCTCAAACGTCTTAAAAGGTCCTAAAACGAATTTCGTCCAAAGATACTAAGGCTCTAATTTGGTTCCTTCTATGTGTTAAATTTTTTCACGTATTAAATGATATATACCCCCATCCTACGGTGAGGGTATAAAAAAACCGTTTCCTATTACATCCCATGAAGGGATTGAGGAGTGCTCCTCACAACCAGTGAGCTGTGCGCTTTCTTAGTTTTCACTCACTGATTGGGACTTACAGTTTTACACCGGTTCCGAACGGTATTTTGAGAAGCTTTTTCATGGCTAAGTACTGGATAGTGACGCCATCACTAAGCGAGGTGACCGTCGTCGAAGGAAATGTAAGATGGCCAAAGCAGAACCCACGTTCTCATGCACAAAAGCCGCGCACACTAGCCATTGCACCACCGACGGCCATTTTTACTATATTATAAATTTAAAATATACATATGTCTATACTTTTGAACAAACTTCTAAAGAGCGTTTCAGCTTCGGCAATTTGTATTGTTCCTTCGGCAATTTATATTGTACCTAACTACTATATTTTTTAATGTTCTCGTTTTGTTTCGAATTGATGTTATCAGCTAAAAGAAAATTTAACATTTCATTATCTAATCGGAACTAAAAGTCCCCAAATACCTAAACTATCTAGTGTCATTATGAATATCAATCAAACAGAAAAAAAATAATTTTTGGCGATAGTTTAACACTTTTGCTGCTACACACAGGCACACTCTTTTGTATTAAATTTGTATTGTATTTTTTAATATTCTTTGCTCTTTAAAAACGTAGATGATAACTAAACCCGTTTTAGTTATATGGCAAGCCCTTTTTTCTTACTCATCGCAATCAAAAATAAATTATAACTTCAGTCTAGATGCTAAACCAGATATTTTTCGGTTTACCGGTTACAGGTTCACTGTCATGGCCACAATATATTTGTGTTTGACCCTTAAACAGATACAACCACATGAATATACACACGCGAAGAAAAACTTAAATTAGTCGACAGCAAAAAAATATATATTTTAACTCAAAACGTGTCGGAAATGTAAAGCATCTCTTGCAGTCTGTCTGTCTCATATTGTATAGTGATCGTATTGTACGGAAAAAGAAAAAGGAAAATAAACTGCAAAAATGCGAGTCAATATGCTAGTAAACACGTTTTTGCTGCCCGGAATTAAAACTTAATCAAGTTTATCGAATCGAGTAAGAAATTTCAATAAAATCAAGTGTAAGAAAATGTTGATTACAAATAATTTTCATGTTGTTAGCGGTCAATGGGTTGGCCTGACACTGAAATCGTATTAGAATTTTTTCAGTTTCATGTAGTTATACTTTTTTGTTGGTTATATAGAGGGCGGATCAATAAGTCCGTGACTTTTTGAATGAAACACAGTTTTTTTTTCAAAAAAAACAATTTATTTTTCAACATAATCTCCTTTTAGCTCAATACACTTACTTATTCCAACGTTTCTCCAATTTTTGTATCCCTTCCAAAAAATAGGATTTTTCGAGGTCCATAAAATAGGCATTTGTTTGATCAATAATTTCATAGTTGGAGCTAAATCTTTAGGTTTAGAAATAGGAAATAGTAGCTGGGGTCTTAATCCGGAGAATAAAGACGGATGAGGTACCAATTTGTGTGCACGCACCGACCGAGGATAAAGATGATGAGGTCAAGGAAACATTTTATGAGCGTCTGGAGGAAGTATATGAACGCAGTATATGAGCACGACATTAAGATTATTCTAGGCGATTTTAATGCCAAATTAGGAAAGGAAACTGTCTTTCGACCTACCATCAGTAATCACAGTCTACATGATAACACCTCCGATAACAGAATAAGACTGACAGACTTCGCCGCTGCAAAAAACATGGTTGTTAGTAGCACATGATTCCGACCTGGATATCTCCTGATCAGCGGACGAAGAACCAGATAGATCACTTGGTAATAGATGGCAGGTACTCTTCTAGTGCCAAGCAGTCTGAGCAGGGCGATAAACGTACGAAGCCGAACACAGGATAAGCTGGATATTGACAAGCTACAAATACCGGAGATATCAATGTCCTATCGACAGAAACTCTCTCTGCTGCTAGAGCAGAATACCCCCTCCCGAATAACCAGTTGCGCAGTGGAAGCACATTTCCCATTCTTTGGAAACCGCTGCAAGGACTGAACTTGGCTATCAAAAACCGCAGAAGGATTAGCCATGGTACGACGAAGAATGTCGCATTGCAACTGATGAAAAAGACGCTGCACGTATGGCAACGAAACAGTCAGTTACAACGCGTGCTGCGAGTGAGAGGGTACAAGAAGCTAAGAAGGGAGGAAAACCAACTATTTAGGCGGAAAAAATGGCAAGGGGAGCAGAGAGAGACTGAAAAAACCGAAATGTGCAGGATGCATGGTGAATTCCGGGCTGCCCGCCTGCAAGGACGAGAATGGGAATCTGGTGACTGAGAAGCAGTGTGTGCTCAAAATGTGGAGAGACCACATTTCAGCACTACTCCACTCAGATTTTCCACTGAAGATCAGGAGGCAATGATAGTGGAAGATAGTGTAGATAGGATAGGTAGAAGGAAGATAGGAAGATAGATACGGTGAAAACTGTACGAAGCTATGTCTGAACTTGGTGTTCCGGCAAAACTGATACGCCTCTGTAAATGACGCTGAAAGTGGGGAAAGACCTCACTGAGCCATTCTGTACCAAGCGAGGACTTAGACAAGGCGACACACTTTCGTGCAATCTCTTCAACATCTTAATGGAGATAATAATGAGAAAGGCTGCAGTAAATACGAACAAAACCATTAACACGAAAAGCCATATGTTGCTAGCGTATGCTGACGAAATAGACATCATTGGGCGAAATTTGCGAGAGGTTACTGCAGTATTTTCAAGAATCGAAAACGAATCAGCGAAGGTGGGTCTTGCTGATAATGAGGGCAAGACAAAATTTATTGTTTCAACGATTAGAGAAACCTCTCGATTTGGTCCGCACTTGAACGTTGACAACCGATTTAATTTTGAATTGGTAGATGAATTTGTCTACCTTGGATCCGCCGTAAACAAGGACAACAACGTCAGCCTGGAGATATATAGGAGAATTGTGCTTGCATATATATGCTAGTTTGGGCTCAGCAAGTAGTTTAGACACAAAGCCCTCTCTCGACGGACAAAAGTCCAGCTATATCAGACTCTCAGTTTGTCTGTCTTGACATATGGCTCCAAAACTTAGATCGTATCGCAAGCGGATGAAAAACACCTGGGAGTTTTCGAGAGAAAAATTCTCCGTAAAATATATGGTCCTGTTAGAGGAAACAGCGAGGACCGACATCGCTGGAACGCAGAGCTATATTATCTGTATTTTGACGTGGACATAGCTAGGCGAATAAAATTAGGCCAATTGAGTTGGCTAGGCCATGTTATCAGGATGAATAAAGATGAGCCAGCGTACCCGATGGAAACAGGAAAAGCGGACGAGACAGGACTCCGCTGGAAAGACCAGGCAGAAGAATCCCTCCGTATCCTTGGTGTTACCAACTGGCGAGAAAAAGCAAAGGATAGAGCCAGTTGGAGGAATATGTCAAAATTTGTTTAATTTGTTTGTTTAATTAATATGTGTAAGACGTCTGACTTCATGAGGTTGTAAAATAGTAAATAAAAGTAAAGTAAGACGTGCCAATTCGTAGCCCAATTCATGGAATTTTGCCACTGAGTCTATACACGTGTGCACGCGTGCATTATCTTGATGAAAATTAACTTTTTTCTTGGCCAAATGAGGTCTTTTTTTTTAAATCCTCGTTAAATCGCTCCAATAAGTTGGCATAATCTTCTACGTTTATTGTTTTTCCCTTTTGAAGGTAATCGATGTGGATTATCCCGCGTGCATCCCAAAAAACTGTTGCCATCACCTTATTGGCTGATTAACTTTCCTTGGCCTTTTTCGGATGCAGTTCACCCGGAAAAACCCATTGTTAAGACTGCTCCTTGGTCTCCGGAGTATTGTAATGGATCTATGTTGCATCCACAGTTACAAAACGCCGCAAAAACTCCTTCGAATTGCGGTTAAACAACTCCAAACAATCGTTTGAAGTTGTCACACGATTACGTTTATGGTCAATTGAGAGCAAACGCAGCACCCATCTTGCAGACAGCTTTCTTAAACCCAACTGATCATTTAAATCGAAACCACACCGCCATATAAAATGCCTATGGCATCAACAATCTCACGCACCTCCTCAATCGGCCAACATCATATCGTGGATTTTTCGACATTTTCGGGTGTATTGACCTCAACTGGCCGTCCAGAACGTTCAGCATCATTTGTACTTGTGCGACCACAACGAAAGTCAGCAAACCACTTTTTACCATTGAAATCGATGGTGCCGAGTCCCCATAGTATTGATCAAGCTTTTCCTTGGTTTGATTGACGGTTTTTTTTTCGCAAAAAATAATGTTGCACTCGAAATTCACTTTTATCAATTTTTAAAAAAAATTCAGAAGGTTGTATGTTTTGAACAGCTGTTAAACGCAAAGTAAATGACGGATCTTGCTCAAAATTTGACAGTAGTCTATTAACAGGTAGTAGTTTGTAGATGGTAGGGACCCGTGATGCATTTCATATAGCTACGAGGGTAGATCGAAAAGTCACGGACTTATTGATCCGCCCTTGCATATTTTAGATTTAAATTCTGAGAATTTTCAATAATTGAAAATTAATCCGATATTAATATGACATAAATTATATGCTATGTAGGGGCTTCTCAGCACAACACCCATTCGGAATTGGGGCAAACTTTGTTGAACATTATTGGACGTGAATAACGAAAACTCTCTCTTCTCTCTCAGCTGAGTGGGTTCTCAGGTTGGTTGTCAACTATTTTCTCCTAAAAGAATATCGGGCATTGTGGTCCCCAACGACCTGCTACTTTTTACAGGGACCGTAGGTTAGGTAAAACTGGCTGTCACTATTGACACACTTCGTCTAATGAGAATCATTGTGATACCATGGGACGTCATATTCCGTCCTCATTGTTGAACCTTTAAATTTTCCAAGATGTGGATGAAGAAGAGATGTACTTCAGTCTCTGACGAATGAAAAATATCACCACCAATTACTTATATCTTCAAATGTAATCGTTCCACTTGTACCTGCCAATATAACAAAAAAGAAGTAAACATTATAGTCTTCCTAGTTGACCATCACCAATTAATTAGTTGTTACCGAAGTTCTACATGGCGTCATTCTACCAAGTTCGAAATATAAAATCGTAAAAAAATTGAACTGCGAAAAATTTTGATAAGGTTTCTTTGGCTGCGTGTTACCAATCAAACTAATCACTTGTCAAGATAAACATTTTTACATGTGAATGTGTGTGTGTGTTTGAAATAGAAACATTCCCAGCGGCGGAAATCAGGAGCTGGAAGGGCTGAACTTATGACAGGCATTCTATAGAATACGGCAAGGCCTTCCCTTCACATTACCTCCTCCTTTCTTTTTAACATTGCATGAGATTGGGAGGCAAGGCCTTTCATCCCTCTCTACTAGAAGGCCTTTAGAAGGACTTAAGTAAAAATAAAAAAATATATATGCAAATTAGTTTCATATTTTAGATTTATACTTTAACCAATTGTAATTCTTATAAATAATTTTTTTCTAAATTCTGCAGCCACATGAATCGAACACACGACCTTAGAATCTACAGTCCGACGCTTTATCTACTGGGCTTTCGGATGTTATGATTTTGCAATGACGAATTGCGAACATGTGGCAAGACAGATTTTCATGAACAACAGCGTCTTCTGGCATTCTTTTAAAAGGCCTGTGGAAGCCTTAAAAAAAATATGCATTACGCAGGCTTTATTAAAGTAGGCATTACCAAAGAAGGATTCCGCATGCCCTATTCGTGGAAGGCCTCGCATATACCGCCTCTGAGTTATGCTATTTTATTATGAAGATAGGTAAATACACTCCGTTAAAATAGGATAACCTCACTTAAAATCAAAATGAAAATGTCACATTATGGCATCGCAAACGCGGCCCAACATTTATTAATGCCATTGAAAACGGGGTATTCTATTTTAATAATGGCAACAAAACCAAAACAGTCAGTTGATGTTAGTGGTATTTACGCTTTCGCATTCGAAATTAATTATAAAAACATGTGGTTAACTTAGATTAGCCTCACCTCATTAAAAGGAACTAAATTTGGAATTTACAGAGTTCTTGTTAGAAAGTTTAATTTGGTTTTAGGTTTTTACATTATTTGACAATATTTAACAGCTAGTGTGATCTCCTTTGTTTAAAATAACGTCACAAATTCTGGGTTGCATAGAATTGTACACGCTGGAAAATCTGTAATTTTTTGTTGTTTGTATGCAAATATAACATGTGTTTGGAGCTTGTAATATACTTGTGCCCAAACGCATTGTGTTTGCTATTCAATATTACAAGTTTGAGACACAATGATTAATATGTTATAACATATGTGTTTGCGACCCAAATATATCTATATTTGTGATGCAAATACAGCCGTGTTTTTTGCACTGCTTATGTTCTCTCGAGAGCAAGAGTATAAAAGAGGGGCATCGAGTGTCTATATCTTGCAAGTGTGTATCTGTATTTTTGCACTATTCTCTCAGTGAGTGATTCATAAATATTCCTGAATGTGCGTGTAAATTGCAGATGGAATCAGTGATTCTTCCCTTGGCTGATGTTTTCCGTTTTAGATTCATGTATTCATTCGTCAATTGTTCATCGGACAGAGGATGATCAGTGAAAATGGAATAAAAACGCTCGGACAGTTAAATGGTTTGTGAAATTGCTTTGGTTTTTGTACCTGTGTTTCGCATATATTTATATGAGCTACCAAAGTGAGAAATGACTTTGAGGAAAGAAATTGGAGAGGGTAACAACGTGAAACCCTTTTTCTGCCCGAGCCTCTACTGAAAAAAAATCGGAATGGAAGACCATTTGTGAAATATAATAAACAAAAACACAAGTAATTAATACACGCTTGTCTTGCATGAAGTAGAGTTGTATATAAGTATATTGATGGTGTACCAACGCATAGTGATAACCAGGGCATAGTTGAAACCTTCTGAAAACAAAAACGTGAGAGACAACAAAGAAAGGATAAGCAAAAGAGCAGCAGATTCACATTTCATAAAAAAGAAATGCATTCAGCAAGTAAATGTAAAAAGGGTAATTTTAAATATTTTTATTTTTTGTATTAATTATTTATTTTAATTATAATAAATAAAGAAAGAAAGAATTATTAGTTTTTAAATATGACTATGTTCTGGAGAAAATACGCAGATGTTTCCACGTAAGTATATGGAAGTTTAGGGGAAACACGCGAATGCTTCCACGTAAGTATATGGATGTTTGGGATGAAGCACGCATATGTTTCCACGTAAAAGCATACATATTTGTCAGTAAACATGTTAATATTTGCATTTAAATACACGGAGTTTGGGACTTGCAAACATATATATGTGTGCCACAACCATATACATGGTTCCTGCAGAATATATTTGAGAGAATATGTTACAGAATTTCGGTTCAGGCTGTCTCTTAAGCGTTGATGAGCCCATCTCTGTTTGAAAACTGACTTCCTGCTTCATAAGTTTTACGTGATAACCATCCCAAACACTTTAAATAATATTTAGTTCCGGTGAATAAGGCGGCGACGGTACATCCTGGGACTGAACCCAATCCTCAACATCGCGAGTTGCATGGATGGAAACATTATGCTGAAAAAAGTATGAAATGGGACCAAAAATATCCCTGAACTCGACAACAGCAGTTTCGAGTAAGTCTCTGTAACTGCTTACAGTCATTCGCTCAGTCACAAAAACCAAATTGGAAGCGCCATAGTAGGATATGGCACCCCAAACCATTAATTCTCCCTCTCTGCTATAATGGCGACTTAGAAATTGTTCCTTCTTCCTTATGTCATGAAAATTGTAATTATAGCCATCGGGCAATCGATATTGAACCGCATTTCGTCAAAGAAAATTACCATTTGCCAGTCGTTGAGTTATAAACCTTGAGGCACCGTCCATGACATGTGACCAATCCCGAACTCTAACCTCTGCTGCTTTCAGGCCAATTTTATTTATTTATTCATAGTCCAATTTTATTTATTCATACTGGAATTCGTAGACGGTTAAAGAATTTTCTCGGTCGGTAACCTTTTTGAATGTATTTCCTTTGTACCGCGTTCCATACTTCTTAGTATTCTTTAAATAGTTGTTCATCACTTTTGGTTATTTTACAGTAATAGAGCGGGTAGAAAGCTTTTGGTCTAATGGTGATTTCGTTTCTAAAAAATAATGCTGCCCTTGTATGAGGCGATATTTAAAAAATGTTGCCATCGCCCCTTCAAATTTTTTTATTTTTTAGGGTGAGAAACGAACATAGAAATATTGCATTTTCTCACAACTGTATGGTCCCCCTTTTGCTTTTTTAGCATGCTTTTATTACCTCGCTTAACTAAGTTACTCGGCCAGTTTATATGGAAACTTAAGCGGTATTAAGCCATTTTATGCGACTCTTCGTACATACTGGTCGAATGTCTCCCAATACAAATGGTATTTTTGGTTATTCCTGCTTAATTAAAAATTCGACCACTTTGTTTGAGAAGGTAAGAGAATTTAATCGAAGCCGCTAAAATTACGCTGGCGCCCCCTACAAAATGCAGACTTAGCGAGGACAAATAACACGAACGAAATGACAGAAAATTTGCCATTTTATCGGGCAACATTCTCCTCCACGACTCGCTGAGAGGGCAGAAAATGCAACATTTTTGCACTTTTTGAGTGCAATATTCTCAGAAACGAACACAAAACCTTCAAGTGGTGTTGCACTTTTTTTACAAACGAATACAAAAGGTGCTTTTAGGGCAAAGGGCAGAAAAAATGTTGAATTTTTTTTCTCGAAAACGAAATCGCCATAAGTTAACGGGTAATTCCATAAAAAGTCGACACAAAATTCAGAATTTTCGAACCCGACCACTTCGAATTCTATGACACCAGAATTGAGATTTTATGGTTCGATGAAGTAGGTATTGTATGGCACTTTCTGGAAAAATTACCTGACTGAGAAATGGCATAACTTTGGAATGCGTTAATAAATTTCAAAATATTGGATATCATTTTAAACCTTGCAAAAACCGCTTTAATAATAGCCCATACAACAGACATGTCATAATTCAGTCAATTAATACCGGATTTTTAAAAACAAAGTTGCGTTTTACTCTTTAGGAAACGTCCCTTTTGAACATTTTCAAAAGTATTTTGTTTTTGTTGTGTTAACATCTATAGCGGCGTATAGGGACTAAATCTATCAAAGTCAAAGGTTTTATGCTGCTGCTAAAACCAGATTTTCTGCGACTGCGAAAGAGAATAATGACGTGTTAAACAAAAATGAGCGAGGTAGAGAGCAATGAAAGAGTGGTGTGGCAGTGGTGAGGCAAACGAAATTGTGTCTATAGCGTATGTATTATCATAATAATGTATGTATGTTCATGTGTCTGTTGCTGCTGTTGAACGGAGATATAAAGCATAGCGACGCAAAATTTCATTTGCAAGCCTTGTGCAGTCGACGTTATGGTGACACACTAATACGTCAGCTACTTCGTACAAAGTATGTGCGATGTTGTGTGTTTGGCAGTTTCGTTGCTGTTGATATGGCAAACATGTGGTTATCTGACACACGTATACGTCAGCTACTTCGGACAAGGTATGTGTGATGTTGTGTGTTTGGTTTTTAAATGAAAGGTCATCATATTATTGAACGCGTTTTAAAATTCTTTATATTAACTTCACCTGTCTGTATGCATGTATGCCGAAAAATTTTTGGATTGATTTTTAACGCTTTTCCCGTTATCCAATCGAGATGAAACTTCGCAGGCAAACTAATGGCGACGACAAAAATAAACTACCAAAATATGGGCGGGATTGGATAAAGGGGCGTGATACCTCCCATACAAATCACAAATTAAAAATCCATTATTTCTGCTCCAGTTAACGGTATTTGAACAAAGTTGGGTATGTTGGTTAGGTTTACATATTCTAAGATCTGCTGCAAATATGGGCGGGATTGGACAAAGGGGCGTGGTCATATATAAAGAATGTATAGTCAAAAACTATGTTTTTTACGGGTTGGTTTTTTATTATTGTTAAAGGTAAGTCAAATAAAATGTGGGTGCGGAGCACTCTCAGAGCAAAGAGAATAATGACGTGGTTATACGTATTTAGAAATGAGATAGCAAGAGAGCAATGAAAATTTTGTAAACTTGTGTAGCGTATGCACGAATATAACAATGTATGTATGTATATACCAGTGTCTGTTGATTTGCATTCTTTGGTTTTGTGGGAATAACGTCATCATATGATTGAACGCTGTTTTTTATTTTCCAATGTATCATTTACTAATGTGTCCGTTCATAGAAATCGAACAGGTACCGTGTAGCAAAAAGGTGTTAACACATCGCCCGTGAGTTCGAACACTCATTGGGATTTTTTTATAAAATAATGTGTGAAATCATCGCCGAAGTTGAAAAATGGCGAAAAAATTAAAAAATAATATATGTTCACACACACACAGACGTAAATAACGTATATATCGTTTGAACGACTTAAGTTTCTTCTTTTTAAATCCGGTGAGAAAGTGAAAATCGATTTGTAATCAACTAACTTACAGACTTATAGGTGCGCAAACGTACGCAAAACCGGGACTTTAACCGGTTTTCAAGATTTTGGGGGTGTTTGGGAAATTTCACAAGCAGATTCTTGTTTCACTCGACAATACCTACAAGAAAAATACTATGACTTCGCACTTATTTCTACTTTAGTATTTTATGTAACTGCGTTATACAAAGTCACTACTTAAAAAATTGAAACTAAGACAGCAAAACTCGAGCAGCCATTACCAAACCTTATGTATCTATTGATCCTATGGTGATCCCATTTTGAAATTTGGCTATGATGTAGAGAAAAAATTAACCTTATTTTTGGTGGGGGAAATCAAAACCTAAAGATTATGCCAGGATCATGGAACCACAACGACATGACTGTTGTATAGGCTATTATTAAAACGGGTTTTGCAAGCTTTAAAATGATATCCAACATTTTGATATCCATTACCGCATTCCAAAGTTATGTCATTTTTAAGTCAGGTCCTTTTTTCAAAAAGTGCCATATAATACCTACTTCAACGAACCATAAAACAAAAACTGCTTTCAATTTTAACTTAATTCTGATGTCATAAATATGGACGTATGGACGAGGCGATACTTCTGTTAAATTTTCGTACAATTCAATATGGGTTGGGTCCTGGACTGTGTCGAAATATTTTGGAATTACCCTAACACTAAAAATCACATGTATTCACAATTGTTTACGAAAACAGTAGGGAAAATACCGTTTACTTCAATTGAGCCCTCTGGTTTCGTTGTTATTACAATAACAGAATACCCTCTCTCCAATGGCAGTAATACATTTTTGATGGCATTTGAGGGAAAATCATAATACGGAATTTAATTTTTAATTTCAAGTGAGGCTATCCTATGTTAACTGAGTGCATATTGGTAGCAGTAATACAAGAAAGGCAAATAGAACACAGTCTCGCATTTTGCTTAAAGTGTAGTACAAATATCGTTGGCTGGAACAATAAATTTTAAACAGTTATATATTATGTATTTGCAAAAACTTTTAACTAAAATGTTGTGTCAAATTATCTTTATATTATTATAAAAATATATAAAATAATAAATATGTAGGTTAGATACCATGTTTCACTTAAATGTGAAGTTCATTTAAAGTATATACAGGTCTATACTGAACTGTAATATCTTTACTATTGTTAATCTTTGCATTATGCCAAAGTAAAGAACACCCCATAGTAGCAAAAAATTCTGATATCGTTGACCGCAATTATATTGTAGAGCGATAAGATTTTTGTTCAGCACTTAATATATGATTTTGCTAGGTTGGAAATGTCAAAGTCCAAAATTCGATCGAGTATTTTAACGAATTGTAAAGTTATTTTTAAATGATAACGCGTATGTAATTAATCGTTATTACTCATAAAGCAGCAAAGCATGGGATCATAGGCGAGACTTTAAACAGTCTGTATATTTAATATCCACACTAATTCTTTCAAATGTGGAATAGAACCTAAAACTTTAAAGTTATCATCAGCTCCTATTAAACTTCTTTGCAAATTCCTCTATTTGTGATGGGAAGTAGATTGTGACAAATGGGAATGAGTCATTAGTTTAGTCCTAATCACAAAAAAAATTTTATAAAACACAAAAAAAAAGACTGCTGAAAATTGGAAAGCTACCGTTTCAGAGAGCTTATGTTTATTTCTTTAGCAAATATATATTTGTTGTTTTAGCAGACAATTCGTCCCGTCTTTTATCACTGCTTGCAGCTTGTTTCTATGGTAGTGCCATAGAGAAATATACAAGAATATCTATCCCTCTCTTTACGTTCTATTGATGATGACGAGGTAGTAGGCCAATTTATCAAGTTCGAGTTTTTGTTGTAGTTTTCTCTCTGGTTGGACATAAAATGGACAGAAATAAAAGGGAATGCGTATTTTCGTTCGATGCAACCAACATAAAAAAAAATTTAGCTGTCGTTAGTATCAATCAAACACTATTTAAACTTAGTTTGCTCCAGGGTTTACTTCTGGTTGCTTATCATCTGTTTTCCATCATTTTCCTACTACATAGTCGATCAGCTGTCTCGTGGATTCCCCTGGTAGTGCATTGACTATAATGGTAGTAAAAGTACCTGCTGATAAGTGGCAAACATTAAGCGTGTTTTGGTTACACCGCTTGCTTATATATTCGCTTGTTTTGTATAAAGCACTTAGCTTAGAGACTAAATTCACAAAGTGAATACATCCAAACACAGTTTGTCCGACTGCGATAACACAGATTGTTTGGCGTTAAACCCATCCGAAACGGCTGGACCGATTTGTATAAAATTTTGTGTACATATCGGGTAGGTCTCAGAATCGCCCAACATATATTTTTCATACCCCTAAATGATAAGGGTGACCTCTATATAGAACACAGCCTTGTGCGACTGCGAAACACAGATTGTCAGACTGCGAAAAACCAACACGCTTGTGTGGGTGCGGAGCACTCTCGGAGCAAAGAGAATATACGTAAACACAAATGAGATAGCAAGAGAGCAACGAAAATTGTGTGAACTTGTGTTGCGTATGTACGAACATAACATTGTATGTACGGACATGTGTCTGTTGCTTTGCATTCTCTTTGTTTTTTGTGGGAATAAAACAAAAACTATTAAGCAAGAAAATAATGAGATATGTGCTTGCACTGGTCTTTGAATAATTTTAAGTATTAATATTATTTAAATATAACGTCATCATATGATTGAATGCTGTTTTTTATTTTCCAGTGTAACATTTGCTGATGTGTTCATAGAAATCGAATAGGTACCGTGTAACAAAAAGGTGTTGACACATCGCCCGTGAGTTCGAACACTCATTGGATTTTTTAAAAGGATTCATTTAATCTATTTACGGATATATTTCTCTTCATTTTTGCAATAAATTTACATACATATGTAGAAAAATATATAAATCTATTTATCATTTTGCGAAAATACATTTCTATTCTTAGTTTATTACTCTTCCGGGAAATCCGAAAGTGAATTCCGTTTTCCCGGAGTGACAAATTCCCTGGAAAAGGAGACCTCTAACAGCCCTATTCTGACAGGGTTACAAAAGTCACCACGGTTACTATGTGACAGCAATGTGACAATTGTCACAAATCGGTATTCTGACACATGTTTTTGTGACAAAAGTAACAAAAACTGTTACCTGCCAAAGAGGAGGTAACAGCGCGTGACAGCTGTTTTATTTGCCGGAAAGTTGATACAAAATCATTTTATAAATTCTGCAAGTAAACAATAAAACTGTATACGGGAAAAATTAATAATATATTTTATACCATAACGACAAGAGGCCATAATTAAATGAAGGAAGCACTTTTGTTACTTTGTCCTATGGAAATGGAGCGAAAGAAGAAAGAACTTGATTTTGTGTTAGAAAGATTGAAAAATCGCGAAAAGTATTACAAAGCTTTTAACGTAAATATCTCCGGTCTTTCAAGGGATATTGTTGAGTAATATACCTTTAAAAAAGGCTAAGGTCTTGTGTATTATCAGAACCTGACAAAAATAAGTAGAATATGCCATTTTTTTGAAAAAAAAAATTAATTTTCAGCAGAAAAGTGAGGTTAAAAAACGTTTTTTTAATTAGCTCCCCTATGGGCTAATAAAATTAAATATGTTTATGCACTAATTTATTGAGCTTAGAAATTCCTTTGTTATGATTCCCATTTCAACCAGATCGGATTATAAATCCCGGAGATACGAAAGATTTTATACTCAAGCTTTAAAACCCATATCTCAAGAAGACCGTGGGGGAAAAAACAACTGTTTGAACTCAGCGCAGAAGCTTTTGTCGGTGGTGAAATTTTAATGTAGATCAGAGAGTTGGCGCTAAAGTAAATTTCTTCTTCTATGTGGCGCGGATGTGCAGGAGTATTCTTTCCGCTTAGTATCTCTGGATGTTACTTGAGGAAGGCAATATAGCATTCCAGCTGTGCCTTTGAGGTGCGCTCAAATTCCCTAAATAATAATGTATTTATTTTAATTCTTTAATACTTTTCATTTTTTTACCTCGTTCATTTTGAGTAGAAAACCATATGTTTTTGTTTTTTTGTCCCTGCTTTTGACAACCTGTTATTGTGAGGTGAATTATTTGTTACGAGGTGAATTTTTCGTTGTCACTGTGTTGCCAGAATACCAGATACAAACAATGGTGACAACTTTGATTGTTACCACACACACAGAATAGGGGTGTAAATGTCAGTACTGTAAAGAAATTTTGCGACGAACCGAATAATAAAAGCAATGACATACGACAATGTAGGTGATGACAGACACAGTATACTCGTACTAATGACAGCTAAATTATGTTTGATGCTACTTGAATCGAACGGACGTAGGGCTGCTGTTTTCTGTCACACTTATAACAGCAACTCAAACACCATCAAATCTCCAACTAAAGGGTGTCACAGTAGAATGCACTTTTATCATTTAGTGTCCTTTTTTTGTGCAAATGACAATTTTGAAATTTGTCAGCTGTCACATACGATTATCCCGATTATTTTAAACGGAGCTTTTTACGAAAGAACAACGCGTTATAATTGTGTAAACTTATTACAAAAAGTTGGAAAGTTATGCTGAGACCGCTCGCAAACTTCGAAAACTTTTCAATAGAGAAAATGCACCCAGTGTGTCAACCATTTGAAGAGTGGTTAAAAAAATTTAAGAAACTAGATCGGTTAGTCTGGGGTCAGAAATAGCAATTTTACTTGCGCAATTCTTGAGTTTATTGGAGAGAGAGAGAGAGAGAGAAAGGGGTACAGACTTGCCCGTACTCTAATTTCGTTTTGTTTTCCCATTGACAATTTTTAAGCGAAGTTGACTGCAGATGCAAATTTGACATTCCTTTTCATTTTTTATTTCCTTGTTCATAAAATTCATAAAAAAAGTAAAAGTGTTTTGTTTGATGTTGGTAGTAAAAAAAGCTTCTCCTATGCAATCAATTAATGTTGTTATTATTTATTATATTCTTTCACCTCCATTTTATTCACAAATATAAAAAATTCCTCTCTCAATAAATATTCTTACAATTGAAATAAAATGGAATATTAAAAATGCAAGAACGTGGAAGCTAAAGAAAGCAAAAATTGTGAATATGAAAGCAAGTTCAAAAGAGAATTACCAAAAACTTGAGCAAGTAAAATTGCCGTGTCTAACCAGGGGGATTCTATGGCACAGCTGATCGAAAAGGTACTAGGCCGATGATGGAGAATGAGAGAGCAAAGAAGACAGGAACTAATTTTAAATATTGTTGATTGATACTAATGACAGCTAAATTATGTTTTATGTTGTTTGCATTGAACAAAAATACGTATTCCCTTTGATTTGTGTCCGTTTCATGTCCAACGAAAGTGTAAAATTGGTAAAATACATCAGCAAAAAAAACTCTATGAAATGGACTACTTACTACCTCGTCATCATGAAGAGGCATTGAAGAGAGTAATGGAAACTCTTAAGTATATCTCTATGGTCTAACCCCAGACTTATGGACAGTAAGAATTCTGTGCGTCAACGTACCGGTCGGTCTCTTGAAAACATTGCTGCTGTAAACGAGAGTGTCGTCGAAATCCCGAAAACGTCAATTCGGCATCGTTCGCGACAACTTCAAATTTTACGAAGCACTATGAAGCGTGTTATGAAAAAAGACCTCCACCTTCATGCTAACAAAGCGCAGCTTACTCAGGAGCCCAAACCAGCAGACCATGGAATATATCGGCAATATATTCAATGAGAAATGGCGCAAAGTGAAGTCAATGGCAATTTTTAAAAAAATGTTTTTAAAAAAAAGCGCATTTCTAACGGGATGGCTTCATTAGTACACAAAATTGTCGAATTTGGGGTTCAGGAAATCCTTATGCAATCCATTAGAAACAAATGCACCTACAACGAGCAATGATGCGGATTTTGGTCAGGCTGCGTGATTTGGCTTTACTTTTTTGAAGATAAGACCGAAATTGCAAAATTCCAATGTGGACTGCATGGGTCTGGACGACATGTGGTTTCAGCAACACGGTGACACCTGCCACCCCGCGCATGAAACAATCGATTTATTGCAGGAACGCTGCCCAGAACAAATTGTCTCAAGGAATTCTTATGTCAACTGGCCACCAAGAATATGCGATTTAACGCCATGCGATTCCTTTCTTTGGGGTTTTGTAAAATCTTGGGTTTATGCGAATAAACCAGAAACAAGTCCTGAGCTCAAATCAAAAATCCAACTCGTCATCGGAGAGATACAGCCACATCTCTGTGAAAAAATCATGGAAAATTTCATGAAAAGAGCAATGGCCTGTCATTAGAGCCGTGGGGGCCATTATCGGATATTTTATTCCATACTTAATCGGAACATGTCTTCTTTACAATTCGGTAAAAAAACACAACTGTCTCAAACAATACGTGTTTTTATTTTAAAATGAAGAGGTGCATTCTTTCTAAGACACCCTTTATTTAAAAAAAAAAAATAAATTTTATGTTATTTTAGTTTTTTTTTTTTTTTTTTAAATGCATTTAGATGAACTGGAAAACCAATCTTTCTCTAACGGTATCTTATTGTAGCGGAAGGTATAACGTCATAGACCTTCTAAACGATTTCATGGCGATATGTTGATTCAAATTGGGTACCTCCAGCAAAAATCGAGCTAGGTCATTAATTACACTGGTCTGCATTAAAATCGGCCCCGACATTAGTCCTGCTGATTCCTATGTAAAATGACCTCCTGTATCCGAATATTACACCCATTTCCCCCTCACCCACCGTTTTCGCGGGAAGCACCCCGTTCCCCTTTTGTTATCTTATGGTCATTTGTTTGTCATAACTCGAGAACGACTATTCCCATTTTGCTGAAATAAATTTAGAAAAATTAAACTATCAATATTCTTGTGAAAATGAGATACCTTCACTTAAATATGAATAAAAGCTGAACGCAGCCATCGATTTTCATGATTTATGTCTCATTTTATCCATAGGTTTACGTGGAAGTAACAAGACTTGACTCTGTTTCCCGTTTTGGATTTTTCATGATTTTTAGAAATAATTTTTTATTTATATTTTAGACAACAAAATATTTTTTTCTTCATTAATTTATTTATATCTGTGAAACTATTGATTATGTTGAGAAATAGTATCAGAATAGATTAAAGGAATGGTAATTTATAATTTTTCTTTATTTATTTCAGTAAAATCGGACTAGTCAGTCCTGAGTTATGAGAAACAAAAGGCCATAAGATAACAAAGTGTAGGGAGGGGGGGACGTAATGGCGTATTCTACGTTAAACTTAATGGCCGTGTCTCTGACACAGCCTGCAGGGACAGTCCGTGGCCGAAGGCCTCGGACAACTGTCTGCTGTAATTTTTATATTTACCAACGGCATTTGATTCAAGTCCGTTTAAAAAAAAATATTATGTTCAATTTTTTTAAACTTAATTTAATTTATGTATTTTAATTAATATTTTTATTGAAATAAGTTCTGCGAATGTTGAGAGGGCCGCCCTAATATTAAAAAAGGTTTACCTTATCGAGTCTTCGCATTAGCATTCGAGCGTTGTGTGAAAGCTTTACGCTTTACAATTCAAAATTAATGTTACAACAGCTTTATTGAAGCTTTCGCAAAAAAGGTTTATTACGTTAGCTTACTCTTTGTTTCACTTTTTACTAGATACATGTTGCCAAGCAACATTAGCTTGCTGTTCGTTTCACTTTTTACTAGATACATGTTCCTAAGCAATGTTGAGCAACCAAAAAAACTCAACCAAACACCACACATATGTGTATGTGTTTAAACAATTTTCATTTGAGAAATTAAAATACTAGAAATATATCAACCAATATGAAATGTATGTCAAACGAAAGATAACGTCTTCATTTACCTACAAAACAAAATTTTGAAAAAATTCATCTAGCCGTTTCCTCAAATTCAATGAAATAAAGATTACAACAATAAAAACCTGACATGACTCCTCATACCGTAAGGTAAGGCGTATTCTACGTCAAAAATGTTATCTTGCAAAGTATGAGTGATATACAAAACTCATGTGCTCCAAGCGTTTCGAAACTATCGGGTTTGATTTCAGAATTTTTTTGGTTGTCCCATTCACGCAAAATACCCTATTTAAAAAATATGTCTCTTCTAGTAAATTATGCACAAATTTATGAACAACCATTTCAGATGGAATTTATGTAGATCAAATGGGTGATTTGGAGGAACGATATTCATGAATAGTGTAAAAATTAAATTTTTAGGAAAACAAAACCGATATTAATGCCAATACGAAACTTGACAATAATATTGATTAATGCTTCCAAACCTACAATACATTGGTTGGTTGGTTGGTTGAAAAGGCTGCAAGAGAGCACGCTGTTTAGCACACTTAGACTAAAGAAGCCCATTGTGATACCTGCAGTTTCCTCTATAGCAACTATTGACTAGTCGTCTAGCCAATTTGCCCTTTCAATGAATTTGTCTATAAGACCTACAGGAATATCCTGTAGGGCTACGGTGCTAACTAAATGTGTTCCGAATATCCTACTTCTCAGTCCTGCCAGAGCAGGGCAATCCAAGAAAAGATGTTTCGTCGTTTTCTCGTCCTCTTCCATGTAGCATCTACAGAGAGTGGAGTTTCTATGTCCCAATCTTAGGGCGTGTTTTCCTACAAGACAATGTCCCGTAAGTGTTCCTACCATTGTGGATAACCTGCCTCTCGGCAAGTTAAGTAATTGCCTAGTCCTCTTCCAGGGAACGGCAGGTCTGCAACGGCTGGTAGAGATTGGCATACTAACACCTTCTTTTGCCGGTAGAACCTATGCCGTAGTACCCTGTCTGGAATGTCGCTGTGTCCCGGTACCCAGTTGAGCCTGATGTCAAAATACTCTGCCATCACCGAGTCACCAAGGCTGATTAGTAGAGGTTAACGCAATAGGATTTGTTGTAATCATGGGCACCAACAACAGGGATTTTGTTTTTGTCCTATGCCTCTAAATATCAAATTCAACACAAATACATACGACCAAACGAAGTAAACAACAAAGTACAATAACAAAATACACTGAATTTGACAGATAGGGTCATAAGAAAGCAAAATCAGCTGTTCTAATGTGTTACCCTCTACTAGATCAGCCTTGGTTGTGACACTACTTTTCAGTAGTTCAGCAATCTCCAGTATGGCGGTAATTTCCGCCTGAAATACACTACAATGATCAGGCAGCTTGAAGGAGATATTTACATTTAGGTCTGGGGAATGGACCCCATAGCCTACTTGCTCGTACAACTTTGATCCATCCGTGAAAAATCTCCAGTGACTTTTCCCAGGTATTACTGTTCGGAATAAAAGTCTTTAGATTTGTCGCTGGCAGAAGGTAGGTCCGTTTTTATGGGAATAGAGTTGATCCGGTGAAGTAATTCAGCGAGTCCGGAATGCCCACAATTCTCACCAGGGATGATATCAGGAGTACAGGTGTTCAGGATAACACTAAGTGCAGTACCTGACTTCGTGCCCATTGCCCCACTAACGCTAATCAGTGCTGCACTCAGCGAACTAATTGTTTGAAAAGAGATCGTAGCAACCGTAAATTCGGCTGTTACTACCGAATTGAGGTTACCACAACCGAATTGAGGTTGTCACGACTGGATGGAGGTTGTTATGACCGAATTTAGTCTCCACAACCGAAATTCGGTTGAAGCAACCTCGTTTCATAATTGATTCGGTTGTGACAACTGAATATTCAATTATATTCGCTCAGTCAACTAAATTTTTTAAAATTTCGGTTGAAACAACCGAATTTCGAATTAATTCGGATGCAACAACCGAAATTGGCACCTAATTCGGTTGGGGTAACCGAATCTGGCCTTAACCAACCTCAATTCGGTTGTAGTAACAGAATTTGACATCAATTCGGTTGTAACTATCGAATTTGTTTCAATTCGGTCGCAATAACCGAATCTAGCCTTAATTCGGTTGCAACGACCGAATTTGGCGTCAATTCGGTTGCTGTAACCGGATTTCTCATGAATTCTGTAGGTACAACCGAATTCATTTTCAATTCGGTTATCACAACATAATTCTGTGTAATTAAAATCTGACGTTTAAAATTTTATAATCAAATATTAATTTACGAAGGTAAGTAAAATATATTTTGCATTAAACCGTCTTATTTTGCAGATGTTATTTAAGCAGATATCAACAGCAGATATATATGCGGTAGTCTGGATACAAACGGACGTCAGAATTAGAGCGGTGTCTTCTAATGAGGTTGTGGCAACCTCTAATGATGTTGTGTCAACCTCTGTTAAGGTTGTGTCAACCTCTGATGAGGTTGTGTCAAACTCTGATGAGGTTGTGCCAACCTCTAATTCGGTTGCGACAACCTCTTAATTCGATTACGGCTATTTTTCATCAAGGAATTCAGAATATATTTCTTTTGGAGGAACCTCCACCAAACTACGATGCCATAGAGAAGTATTGGTCTGAATATTGCCGTATAATGGTGATCTTAGGAGACAGTCCCCAGTGCTTCCCTATCACCCCTTTACAGCAGTAAAGGGCAACATACGTCTTTTTCACCCTCTCCTCCACATTCGGTTTCCAAGACAGTTTTCTGTCGAGAATTATTCCCAGATACTTGACCTATTCCGTCAACTGTATTTGCACCCCATTAACTGACGTCAGTTCAAATGCGGGTATTTTATATTTCCGAGAGAACAAGATACGCTCGGTTTTAAGTGGGTTAAGCGTTAGTCCATTGTTAGTGGTCCAGTTCGAAATCAGACTAAGTAGGCTGGTTGTACGACTGCTAAATAAATTGAGGTTTCTACCCGTACGGATGATAGCAATATCATCGGCAAGACCTTGCACTCGGCCCTGTCCTATTCAAAAAGCAGTTCATTGACAGAAGTTAACCGTAATAGTGGAGACAGAACTCCCAATGCGGTGTCCACCTGATAACGTTCCTAGCAATTATAACACCACCCCATTCAACTTTGACGGATCTATCTACCAGAAGCTTTCCAATTATGCGTGTCACTAAGCTGTCGACTCCTAGATTCTTTAACGACCTAAGAAGGTTTTTTGAACATATACTAGTTCAAAAATATCCTATACAATACTTTCCTACTAAATTTGATTTAAAATATATTGAATCAAACTTTTTGTAATTTCAAGTACACACGATGGGAAAAACCATGTAAATCTTTGCAAGCATTATTTTCATGAATTGAAGATGTGCTGCATCTTTGTTCCTTTGTTGTCTGTCACTTTTTTGTTGTCAGCAGTTTTCCACAAACAAAATCACATTTGAGTCACAAAAGCATATATTATAAGCTACTAATCAATGCGTCTCCAAGATGTAGTACTAAAATGCAAACACATTGTGTTTGGGCACAAGTATACAATATTTGGAACTATATTGCAACAACGAAAAATTACAGATTTTTCAGCGAGTACAAATAATTGGCTCAAGTGAAATAGTATTTGCAGTCATTTGTATTTATTTAAAGTGTATTGTTTTTGTCGTGTAGGACTTTAAATTTAAATAAAATATTGGGACTTTATAATTTCACACTGAAAATTCACTACACTAGGAAGATAGTTTTACGATGGCGGTCGCAAAACTAGCCCACCTAGCAAAGAAGACACAAAAAAGTTGGGAAATTTTTTCTTTATTTTTCAACATAATCTCCTTTTATCTCGATACACTTTTTCGCGCGATATTCAATAGCTTCGATACACTGTTTATAGTAAGAACTGTCAAACTCAAATCTTTTACCACCGAACCATTTTTGCAAGTTTGGAAATAGAAAGTAGCCCGTGGGAGCTAAGTCTGGCAAATAAGATGAGTGATGAAGCAATTCGAACTTTAATTCATTAATTTTGGCCATCGCAATAGTGAATGTGAATTTTATGGCAGCCTGGCTGTCTGTGTAGATACATATTCTCCGGAGGGTTGTGACACTACTTTTCAGTAGTTCAGCAACCTCCAGTATGGCGGTAATTTACATTTAGGTCTGGTGAATGGACTCCATAGCCTACTTGCTCGTCCAACTTTGATCTATCCGTGAAAAATTTGATACTACTGGTATCCCCTTCCAGTGACTTTTCCTAGGTATTCCTCTTCGGAATAGAAGTCCTAAGATTTATCGCTGGTAGAAGGTAGGGGATACAGTAGTCCGTTTTTACGGGAATAGAGTTGATCCGGTGTAGCAGTTCAGATTGTCCGGAATGCACCGATATCATGACGCCACAATCTCTGATTCTCACCAGGGATGTAGCGGCTGCCGATTCGGGAGGACAGATGTTCAGGATAGCACTAATTGCAGTACCTGACGTCGTGCCCATTGCCCCACTAACGCTAATCAGTGCTGGAGTTTGAATTTTCACCAAGGAATTCAGAATATATTTCCACCACACTACGGTGCTATAGAGAAGTATTGGTCTGACCATTGCCGTATAAATCCACATGGTGATATTAGGAGACAGTCTCCAGCGTTTCCTATCGCCCCTTTACAGCAATAATGAGCAACAGATGCCTTTTTCACCCTCTCCTCCACATTCGGTTTCCCCGACAGTTTTCTGTCGAGAATTATCCCCAGATACTTGACCTTTTCCGTCAACTGTAATTGCACCCCATTAACTGACGGCAGTTCAAATGCGGGTATTTTATATTTCCGAGAGAACAAGATAAGCTCGGTTTTAAGTGGGTTAAGCGTTAGTCCGTTGTTAGTGGTCCAGTTCGAAATCAGACTAAGTAGGCTGGTTGCACGAATGCTAAGTAAATTGAAGCCTCTACCCGTACAGATGATAGCAATTTCATCGGCATAGGCAAAGACCTGGTATTCGGCTCTGTCCAATTCAAGAAGCAGTTCATTGACAGAAGTTAACCATAATAGTGGAGACAGAACTCCCCCATGCGGTGTCCGCCTGTTAAACGTTCCTAGCAATTGTAACACCACCCCATTCAGCTTTGACGGATCTATCCACCAGAAGCTTCCCAATTAGGCGTGTCACTAAGCTGTCGACTCCTAGATTCTGTAACGACTTTCTAATCGCCGAAGGTTGAATGTTACTGAAGGCTCCCTCGATGTCCATGAAGGTCCCCAGAGCGAAGACCTTATTCTACACTAGCGATAGAAAATATATACATATTATTCATTAACGATAGAAAATTATATAGACTTATCGTTATTTTCCACTATTGAAAACATTTTATCACCTCGATTACTTGTAGCTCTACACCTGCTATTCCAAACGTCAATTTTATTGAATTTTTAAATGTGTATGTATACGACACGCATTTGTTTAGCGCAAAGAACCTTTGCCGTCAATCACTTTTTGTTTGCGTCGTTACCAATCAATATTCCTATAAATCATTCCAACAGTTCAAACATTCCATAAGCTGCATTTGCAGTATTTCATATTTTCATAGTTTCAAATATAATTGGGCCAATTGTGATGGTTTTTTACACGGAGTGCACAACCTCAGTAGAAATTGCAACCCCTTTTATAGTAAATCATAAAACCAAACAAATAAGAAAATTTGAAAACGATAACGTAGAAAATATCAAAGTGTAATTGCATAGAAGAAGGAGTGAAGGACGAGAGATACTTGCATGTATTTATGAAAATATCACAAAACGAGTAATAAGAAACGCATGAAGGCATGCAAAACTGCACTTTGTTTGACACTTAACCTCGTCATTTGCTTATAAAACCCAGATTTATTTTGCGTTTTGTCTTCTTTGATGTCATTCAATTGTCCTCCAAACACTTTTTGCTGTCACATATCTTGAGAGATATTTAAACCCTATTGTGTGTGTTTATGGTGACGTATACACATTCAATAAGGGGACTCACTTCAACGGAATATTATAGAGGAGTAAGAAATTCAAAAATCATCCCCGGAGAAAGAAATATGTGGCAATTTGTTACTGGTTTTTGAAATAGTAGTATATATACAGTCTTGTGTAGATTTGTAATAAATAGTTTCACAGTACAACCCATGAAGGGGCTGGGCAGAACTTCGCACAAAATAGACCAGGCTCGGCTCGGCAACAAGCGGCCGCTGTGTACGCAACCTAAGAGTGACACCGGTTCCGATTGGGGAGCTTTCTTTTTATGGCTAATTACAATATAGTGTTGCCACACTAAGCGACGTAACCGTAAGAAATGAAAAGTGGTCTGTGCGGGGATTGAGTTAAGTACAAAAATCACAATGGCTAGCTATTGCACCGTCGATATCCACAATTCATACTATTAATATCCCTGATTTGGTTACAAGCCAGCGATTATTGCTTGCTAAGTTGCAAAATAAACGGCAATTTAGCGATTAGTCATATTCATCAAAAGTATGGTAACACTTTCAGGAAAATTTAGAAAAAAATTGATAAACTTCGCCAAAATGTTTATGTCGCTAATTCTTCACTAAGTTTTCGCTAAGTGCTTCATACATAACAAGCGGTAATCTAAGCAAGCGGTGAAACAAAAACACCCTTAATATTTGTGACGTTAATATCCGTTTTGGTCGTTAGTTCATGTTTGTTCAAATGTACACCAATATTATCTGGGATATTTGCGTTAAATATCAAGTTGCTATATTAGGGCGTTAATTATTTCAGGATTCGAACCTTGTGTAAAGAAGGGTTTTACATTTTATTATTTTTGTTGATTAAAAAGACCAGCAAAATGGAAACAAAATCATCTAGAATAGCCATAATATTTTATAATGCGGTTTGGACCCTCAAACGCTAAAATTAACAAAAAATGTTTGAAAAGTGGGATTTTTTTAAAAACATTTGTTAAGTTTTAATATTTTTCAAAAATAATATTTTAGTTTTAATATTTTTCAAAATTACATTTCTCAAGAATTAAATCACCGATGTAAGCGATTGTTTTAAATAAACTCACCCACCACCCTCACACTTACGCCAGCATCGAGATAATTTAAGTGTCATTAGTATCAATCAAACACAATTTCAACCTAGTTTGTTGCTTGGTTTGCTTCTAGTTTCTAATCGCTCTTTCTCTCATCTCCTCCTTCCTCTATCGAATTCCAACTAGCATTTCGATCGACTGTGTTATGGAGACCCCCTGAATGCACGGAAAGAAATAAGTGCTCTGACCAGGCTGGCAACTACCAGAGGCTTGAAGCAGGAGGCATAAAAGGATGTACAAGTAGAGAAGAAAAAACCGGAGCAATTTGGCAACCCTTGTAGAAGAGAACCAAAAAGTCGACGCGATTCACTAAAACGCAATTCTTTCCCGCGTCATAACTTGATTATTTCATACTTTTTACATACTTTATGTAATTTTATTTAAATATGTTTAGAATTTGATACAATAACATCATCAGAAAACTGCTCGTGTATTGAAATATTCAACGAAGAGAGTAAGAGAAACGACCCGCTTCACTCGTTTTATTTGTTGGCATTCCACTCCATGAGTAAATTTTCTTTTCTACACCATAGTTGCTTTATGGGAGGCATTCACAAAAATGATGTACAAGTAGACAGCCAAAATGTCTGTTCTCAAACCCCAGTCATTCTCTGTTCTCTCTCTTACTCTCTTCATTGAATATTACAATATACGAGCAGCTTTTTGATAGTGTTATTGTATATAAGTATACTAATTCCAACAATGTTTAAATAAAATAACATAAATTATGTAAAAAGTATGAGATAATCAAAATATGACGCGAGAGAGAAATGCATTTGAGTGAATCGCGTCGACTGTTTGGTTCTCTTCTACAAGGGTTGCCAAATTGCACACTTTTTGTTCTTTTCTACCCGGACTTCCGCATTCTTCATACCTAGGCAGTACTAAAGCACACGGTCAACATTTCTCTTCACTCGAAAGCCAACAAACAAAACGGGTGAAGCCGTAATCAGTCTCTGCTCTCTCTCTTACTCTCTTCATTGAATATTTCAATACACGAACAGTTGTTGACAGCATTATTGTACATATATAACTATATAAGTTTCAACCATGTTGAAGTAATACAAAAACGATGTACAAGCAGACAGTCATAATTTCTCTTCACTCAAATGCCAACAAAAAAAACCGAGTGAAACCCTAGTACTTCTCTACTCTCTCTCTTACTCTCTTCATTGAATATTTCAATACACGAGCAGCTTTTTGATAGTGTTATTGTATATAACTATACCAATTCCAACCATGTTGAAGTAAAATTACATAAACTATGCAAAACGTATGAAATAAGCAAGATATGACGCGACAGAGTAATGCGTTTGAGTGAACTCCTAGCACTTTTTGGTTCTCTTTTACCAGGGTTGCCAAGTTGCGCACATCTTCTGGTCGTCTAATTCTAAATCGTCTTTGAGTAATATTACATAAATTATGCAAAAAGTATGAAATAATCAAGATATGACGCGAGAGAGATATGCGTTTGAGTGAATTGTGACCACTTTTTGGTTCTCTTTTACCAGGGTTGCCAAACGGCGCACATCTTCTGGTCGTCTACTTCGTGGTCTTACTTAGGTATTCCAGACATAGACTAACCCATACATAGATACATATATTCTCTCATCTGACGTTTCATTTCACACTCTTCGTCATAGATTTGTGGAAATGAGAGAAATTAAATTTAAAATTAACTTACACCAGGTGGAGTTACAAAATATGTTCACTTAACTTTTTCATGTCGTTTTGGTGTAGAACTGAAAAGTTTAAATATATTTAGCACTTTTTTGTTGACTTTGTCCTTGGTATACGTTTGTATTGTATTTAACACAACTAGTTGGCCACAAAAACTCGAAATTCGGTTGTTGTTCCTTTGTTGGACGTTGTTTACTATTGCCTCTATCTGGTATTATTGAACCCATGTTTTGCGCCATCCAATGTTTACTTTCCACCGTACCTATGACGTTTAATTTATTGTGAGAATAAATGTATCTATGTATGTATTAGTCTATGATGCCAGATTTGAACCCAACAAAAAAAAACATATGGGAAAAAAACTGTACAATTAGAAAAAACTGTACAATTAGAAAAAAAGTAACAATTTAAGTTATTAAGATATAATAAAAAATGCAAATATTTTGTTGTACTAGAAATTACAACCAGTCAGGTGTTTCACAAGAAAGATGCACAAATAGAGAAGAAAACACCACTGCAATGTGGCAACTCGAACCACATCAAATCAGTTCATGGAAACTTTTATCTATTACTGTGTGGTTAAACCACAGAATAACTTCTACATAGAGGGGGTCTTCAATAGAGTAATGACGTATAGAGACGCCAACTCTCTCAGCAAATTGATGAAATTTGGTGAGTTGCAAATGGGCGTTTGGATGTTGTTGGAAATAATACCAGATAGCGGCAATGGCTCAAATCATCCAACAATAAATCAGCAACGACATTTCGATTTGTGCATTAAAATTTTTGTGTAAATACACCACAAATACAGGGTGTCTGGTAACAGATTTATATTTTCAAACTTAAATAAAAAACATAATAATTGACACAAAGTTTTATTAAGAGCATTAAACGATAGAATGGAAATGTGGATTTTATTTTTTTAAGAGTATGTCGTCCAGATGTCTTCCGTCGAGTTGAACACACTGTTCAAAACGGAGCCTTGTGTTCTTGGTTCAATTGAGCTGATTTCTCGACGAATATTTTCCTTTAAAGCCACAAGAGATTGGGAATTGCCATCATAAACCCTATCTTTGAGGCAGCCCCATAAAAAATTCTATGGGAGTTTTGATCGGGCGACCTCGGTGGCCACGGGATATCCCCAAAGCTACTGATCAGTTTTTGGGGGAAATTTTCCCGAAACAAATTCATCGAAGCTCTGGCTGTGTGTGCAGTCGCCCTATCCTGTTGAAACCACGTATGTGAAGAGTGCGATGGTTTGGCAAAAATAATTCCGTAATCATGCGTCGATAATTGTCACCGTTGACATTCGTCGTCTGGCCTCGAGAATGTTCGAAAAAAAACTGGTCCAATTATCTCATGCGTGGATAAGGCACACCAAACAGTTACCCTGGGGCAATGCAATGGTTTTTGATGTCTCAATCGAGGGTTGTGGGTTCTTTGAGACCAGTAACGGCAGTTTTGCTTGTTGGCGTGGCCGGTTAAGTGAAAATGAACCTCCGTCGCTCCAAAAAAGGGGTTTACAGTGCGAAAACGCTCCAACATCGTTTCGTTTGCGTAAATCAAAGTCACTTTCTTTCAGTTCTTGAACGATTTGAATTTTAAAAGGATGGATGGATCCTTTTTTAAAATTTAATTAATAATCCCTCTTGGAAGTCTCCGTGAGGCTGCTCTTTTCCGTATTGAAAGTCGCGGATTTTCATGTAAACTGCTTTGAACCAGTTCAATGTTTTCGGGAGTCCTTGAAGATACACTGGGCCCTGGCCGTGGGACATTCATAGCCAAAGCAGTTGCGCGGAATCTCTGCACCCACGAACGAATTAAATTTACACTCGGTCCATCACTTATTCGCCGAATACCGAACTTTGAACAAAAGTGTCGACGAGCAATTACGTAAGAGTCATTACTCTTAAAAAATGTCTCCATAGCGAACTCACGATGCTTACTCGACCACTGCGACATCGTGACTGACAAATAATTCCAACGGCGCACAGAGATATTTTGCCGCCAAAAATACCCTATTTCGAGTGTCAAATATCAAAAATGTAATGATGCAGTTTTGTAGAGAATTGTTTAATTAAGAGAAATAAATCATTAGATTTTTTCAACAAATTTTGTTTTTGTACAAAAAAAGGCGGCAAAGTCAACAAAATGAAACTCTGCAGTAACCTGCCTCAGATTTTCATGCATTTCAATGGGCTGGAAACATAACTTCTTTTTGTCGTATCGTTTTGGAATATGTATATTTGAAAAATATGGTATTTCTACATTAAGTTTTAAGAAAAAATAATTGAATAACAATAACAGATTAAAATATATTCATGCTTTTATGATGACACTTAAAAAACTAAGTGTTTTTAGTTTTTCTTGGACTAAAAAAAGATGGTCGTTATCGATCGTTGTGGTCTGGTTGCTAAAATGTGAAAGGTGGGAGTGTATTCTTTTGATTTCATAAATAAAATTCCCATAATATTTTATACTCTTGAACAAAGTTATAAATTTTATAAAAAAGTGCCACCAAATTTCATTACAAAAATGGATGAAAACACCATATAAAATGGTGTATACTTTTAGGCATATGTGTTTTAATGCTGTCGATATCATATCCCTAAAAGTATGCACTGAGAAATGCTGAAAAATTAATAAATTTCGATAATTTTATAGTAAAAGTTTGACTTTTATTTGGAATGATATGGCCGCCCAATTTTTTCGCAAATATTCAGCTAACATATTAGGCTTTAGTTATTTATATAGATGTAAGTGCTGATTTACATCTATCACAAACTACAAAGAATTATATCTGTGTTTTCGAAAATTTTGAAAAATGAAAATTTGTATATGGGCGTTGGGCGTGGCACTTACATTATTAATATAATTGAGGACTCAAATGCAAGCACTGGCAGTAATTTTTATTGACATAGATTTGAAAATGAGGAAAATACAACGATTTTTTATTTTACGTTATATGGGAGGTAGGCGTGGTTGTGGGCGGATTTGAACAAAAACTTGTTTTTCTAATTTAGCAATATGAGAGATGTGTGCGAAATTTCAAAGACCTAGCTCGATTCCGTCTAATTTTTGCCGCGGCTTGTATGAAGAAATCCCACTGTGCGGCGCCACCATTATTTACTTTTTGAAATAATCGTATTTAAAAATATAAATTTGCCATCAGACCCCCTGTACATACATAGGTCTGTCAAAGTTTGTTCACTTCGTTTGGTTATTTAGCAAATACTTATAAAATTGCACGAAATTCTAAATAAATTTAATTTTGTTTATTACAAAAAAGTTGTTTTACAAATAGGAAAGAAATAATGAAATATCGTTGAAAATTCCGATAAATTAAATGGATCTTTAAGAAAAGATTTTTTTTGTAAATGATAAACTTTATTTTAGATTTTTTTTATAGAATGTACTTTTTTTTAAAGTATATTTTTAGGTACTTTTTGTAAGAATATGTACGAGGGCGGATCAATATGTTCGTGACTTTTCGAACTTCCCTCGTAGATATATGAAATGTAACACTGCTCCCATCAAGTACCACATGTTAACAGACTATTGTTAAATTTTGAGCAAGTTCCGTCATTTACTTTGCGTTTAACAGCTGTTCAAAAAATACAACCTTGTGCATTTTTTAAAAATGGGAAAAGTGAATTTCGAGTTCTCATTAAACATTATTTTTTGCGGAAAAAGACCGTCAATCAGACCAAGGAAAAGCTTGATAAATACTATGGTGACTCTGCACCATCAATTTCGATGATAAAAAAGTGGTTTACTCTCTTTCGTTGTGGCCGCACAAGTACAAATGACGCTGAACTTTCTGGACGGCCAATTGAGGTCAATACACCAGAAATTGTCGAAAAATCCACGATATGGTGTTGGCCGATCGAAGAGTAAAAGTGCGTGAGATTCTTGATGCCGTAGGCATTTCGTATGGAAATGTGGTTCCGATTGTAAATGATTAGTTGGGCTTAAGAAAGCTGTCTGCAAGATGGGTGCCGCATTTGTTCTTAATTGACCATAAACGTAATCGTGTGACAACTTCAAAGGATTGTTTGGAGTTCCGTGAACTGGGCTACGAATTGGTACCTCATCTGCCATATTCTCCGAATTTAGCCCCCAGTGACTATTTCCAAACCTAAAGAAATGGCTCGGTGGAAAGAGATTTTGCTCCAACGCTGAAATTATTGATCAAACAAATGCCTAATTTTTGTACCTCGAAAAATCCTATTTTTTGGAAGGGATACAAAAATTGGGGAAACGTTGGAATAAGTGTATGGAGCTAAAAGGAGATTATGTTGAAAAATAATTAGTTTCATTCAAAAAGTCACGGACTTATTGATACGCCATCGTATTATATTTTCACGAAAAGTCCTTTCTTAAAGAGAGGTACTTCTTTTATTAAAAGCTAATGTGTTTTTAAGAAAAGGTACTATTTTTAAGAAGAAGTACTTTCTCTAAGAAAAACCCATAAGAGTAGGATTTTTTTTACAAATAAGTACTTTGTTTAAGAACAGGTACTTTTTAAAGAAGTGGTACTCTTTTTTTGAAAAGTTTATTTTTTTAAGAAAATTTACTTATTTTCAGAAAGGATACTTATCTCAAGAAAAGAAAATGTATTATTTTAGATTTACGTAAAGGTACTTTTAAGAACAGGAATTTATGTAAGAAAAGGAGAAGGTTTTTTAAGAAAGGGGTATTTTGTTTAGAATTGGTCCTTTTTTCAAGAATAGGTAAATTTTTCAGTGTGGGCACAAAAAAGGTGCTCTTTAAAGAAAAGGTAGTTTTTTAAGAAAAGACACTTTTTGTAGGAAAGTTTACTTTTTTTTAAACAAAGAAACTTAGGAAAGCAATATGTAAGTAGCGACAACCAATCACTCTGCACAATCAATAAATGTCTTCGGTTAGTGACTTGTGTAAATACACAAGGCTTAACGGGCTAGACGCTGCTGAAGATGATGCTTCACAAACATCGAAACGATCGTCCAGCGAATGTGAGTTCGAATCCCACCCGCGGCATTTACATTTTGTTCACTAACCGGAGAAAATATGATCTCTTATAGCCTTAAAGGAAATTACAACTTTGAACTTCTTTAAGATAAGGTATTTTTTTAAGGAAAGGTACTTTGTTTAAGAATATGAATGGGTATGTTTTTTGAGAAAATTTACTTTTTTTAAGAAAAGGCACTTATTTTAGAAAATTTTATTTTTTTAAACTTCTTTCACTTTGACTTTTCTAAATTTACTTTTTATTGGGTTCAAAACTACAATATATACTAAATATTGGTTACAGGCTCCACCTAGAAAACTTCCCATTAAACAAAAAATTCCCCACCATATGTTAGTCTGGACACAAACCAAAGCAAAAGTACCAAATATATTTGATAATGCTGGGTTGTAGCATAATAGTGTTAAAAACGTGTTTAATTCTTTTTCATTTAGAACGTTCCAAAAATACGCAAACAAAATTTGTTGTCACTAATTAAATCATATCATTACTTATGCGCTACCCTGTGTTACAACTCCCACCACAAAAAGTGTGTTTATATTTTAATTCACATCAAACATAATACGTTCGTAATTTGCAATTATAAAAATGTTTGCACAATTTCGACAAACATATAATAGGCTTTCCATACTTAATACTACGAAATGTGGCAAAATTTTCTGTAATGGGTGAATAAAAATGCGATACGGCAACTTGTTTGTAGCCAGTGCCAACAAATACATGGTAGCAGCAGATATTGTTGTAGTTGAAAGCAGCAACAACAGACATTTTGTTTTCGTTCATTCGTGGTGATGCAATGGGTAGTGTGCGCTCCTCTTGTACTTGAGATCCTGGGTTCGATCCCAGGTCTGACCACCTTAAAATTTCTTTCGACGGCGGTCACCTCGCGTAGTGACGGCGACACTATCGAGTATTTAGCCATGAAAATGCTTCTCAAAAATACCGTTCGGAACCGTTGTAAAAACTGTAGGTCCCAGTCAGTGAGTATAAAACTAGCTCACTGATTGTGAGAAGCTCTCCCCGATTCCATTATGGGATGTAATGGGAAACCATTTATTTATTTTATTCTTTCGTTTCAGTTGTTAAAATCTGCACAAATATATAATACAAAAAAGTTTAAAAATAAAATTCATATGATTTTGACATGCGAAACGAAAAATGGCAAGGAAAAATGCTATCACCTGTTTAAACGACTATACCTGATAGATAATTCTACCATGTTCAATATGTATAACATTTACCGCGCGTTGTTGTGAACTATATTTTTACAATCGCAAATAAAAATGTATCCTTCAAATTTAGAGATATAAAAGTATTCGTAGTCTTCCATTAAATAAAATAATTTTAATGAACTTAAAATGTATAAGCCATTTTGCAAATTTCTGCTTTGGAGTCTCTCCTTGATAACATTTTCAATCACAAGAAATGAAAGCAAAATTTATCAAGGATGTGAAGATAAATTTATCCGATAAATTTATTTATCGAAGACACAAACCACTTATACAAAATATACAAAATATTGGCACTCGAAATCATTACTTCTGTCAATGACATGGTCACATAGTCACAAAGTTGACTATATCTCCGATCTGAAATGGAATCAGGATATATTTGTAATGGGGATTTTATGTGCTATTAAGGGGCTAATTTGGAATATATAGTTAGTCCATTCACTTTTATCAGGAGTGTCCAATATTGACACTCGAAATCATTATTTCGGTCAATGACATGAGTCACTTCATAAAGTTGACTATAACTCCGACCTGAAATATAATCAGCACATATTTGTAAAGGGGATGTTATCTGCACCCATGGGGCTAATTTGGAGTATATAGTTAGTCCATTCACTTAAATCAGGGGTGTCCAATATTGGCAGTCGAAATCATTATTTCAGTCAATGACACGGGTCGCTTCGTAAAGTTGACTATATCTCCGGTCCGAAACGGAATCAGCATATATTTGTAATGGAAGGATTATGTGCTCCCATGGGGCTAAGTTGGAAAATACAGGTAGTCCATTTACTTTTATCAGGGGTGCCAATACTGGCACTCGAAAACATTATTTGTGACAATGACATGGGTCGCTTCGTAAAGTTGACTATATCTCCGATCTGTAATGGAATCAGGATATATTTGTAATGGAGATGTTATGTGCTCCCATGGGGCTAATTTGGAAATTCATTCATTCACTTTTATCACGAGTGTCCAATATTGACACTCGAAATCATTATTTCTGTCAATGACATGGGTCGCTTCACAAAGTTGACTATATCTCCGATCTGAAATGGAATCAGCATATATTTATAATGGGGATATTATGTGGTTCCATGGGGCTTATTTGGAGTATATAGTTAATCCATTCACTTTTATAAGAAGTGTCCAATATTGGCACTCGAAATCACTATTTCTGTCAATGACTTGGGTCGCTTCGTAAAGTTGACTATATTTCCGATCTGAAATGGAATCAGGATATATTTGTAATGGGGATGTTATGTGCTCCTATGCGGCTAATTTGGAATATATAGGTAGTCTATTCACTTTTATCAGGAGTGTCCAATATTGACACTCGAAATCATTATTTCTGTCAATGACATGGGTCGCTTCGTAAAGTTGACTATATCTCCGATCTGAAATGGAATCAGGATATATTTGTAAAGGGGGTGTTATGTGCTCCTATGGGGCTAATTTGGAATATACAGGTAGTCCATTCACTTTTATCAGGAGTGTTCAATATTGACACTCGAAATCATTATTTTTGTGAATGACATGGGTCGCTTCATAAACTTGAATATATCACCGATCTGAAATGGAATCAGCATATTTATGTAATGGGGATATTATGTGCTCCTATGGGGCTAATTTCGAATATATAGTTAGTCCATTCACTTTTATCAGTAGTACCCAGTATTAGCACTCGAGATCATTATTATTGTCAATGACATGGGCCACTTCATAAATTGGGCTATATCTCCGATCTGAAATGGAATCAGGATATATAGGCTGCGCTGTTTATGCGCTTCGACGGTGTTAGGCGGCTAGACATTGGAAGTTTATTCACCTTTGTCGTGACCGAGCCAGGTTAGGTAAAAAATAACGAATGCCAGTTTTTTACAGAAAGAAAAAATATTTGTTTCTGTATAAAGCCAATTATATGCTATATACCTTATAAATGGCTTTAAAAATGCTTATTGGCTCTTTTTTCTGCACTAAATTTCTTTTTTTTTGACAAAAATTAGATTTCAGAAATTTTGTATAAGCGGTTTGTGTCTTTGATAAATAAATTTATCGGATAAGTTTATCTTCACGCCCTTAAATTTATCTAAAATTTCATTTGTTGCCATATCTTGAAATTGAACATGTGGCAACATTGCCGTTGCTCAAGTTGGAATTTAAGTGGCAAATTGAAATGCCACTTAATATCGCTTAGTGGTCACGTACAAATTAAGCTATAATTAACTTTAGCGGGGTAAAAAAAACATACTTAATATGTAATACTAGTAAAGACATTATTTTTCCCCTCCGTATACATAGAAGAAATCTAACAGGTTCCGAGAAATGTCTTTGCCATCTGTGAACCCGATACGGATTTTGCTCATGTTCAACTATTGTGGATGTGATTATTGTAGCTTTCGCATATTATAGTCGAGGGAATGGAGTGATTAAATCTTGTTTTGATTTTCAAACACGTCAACGAATTGACTTAGTAACTCTGAGAGAAACATGAATTTTAGTTTTTGATCCACTTTCAGAATCTTTTGGATTTTTTCAAGTGTTCAAAGTTGCATCGTACAGTATTATACCCAAAGTTGGCCGGTAGGAAAAATTTAAATACAAAATATGCCTTCCTTTCTTAAATTATCCTAAAATGAGGAACAGCTAATTACAATAGATCTCGGCACTAACGATTTAGGATAAGGGTGTGTTATAGTCGGGTACGCCACCTGAATGAAATGTCTGTACTGGTGTTTTCTAAACTGGTATGCGATATTTGTGATTTGACATTAATATTCCGATGAGGATTTTAAACGTTTTTAAACTTGATAAAAACAACGAACGCCCTAATATGCATAAGTTCATCAATTTGACTGTAGCTGGGGTTATTCGTGGCCGGGTGTGTAGAGGAGAGTATTATTACAACTGGTTTTGATACCCAATGTAAATTGTGTGTAAATATTACAGAAACTTTAGACAATTTATGTAATTGCACATAGTTTTTACACAATTTTATTGTGTTTCAGTTGGTCCCACATGGTGGCCATTAATATGTTTGTAGTATTTCTGTTTACAGACGACTGGATGCAGTCCAGTCACCCATACGCCACCTTTTGTGTCTATCTATTTTTGATGGCAGTTTAGCGTTTACTAGCTTGTCTGGCGATGAACTTTAAAACTAAAATTGAATTATGTATCTATCATTAGCTTTATTTGCGGACATTTATATTAAAATGTAAATGATGTCAATATTAAATGTCATGGACTTAATGACACGCATTGCTAGCGAGTGGAAAAAGGAGGTATACCAGAAAAATTGATCCAGCAACTGTTGTGTGATGAAGGAAATGTTATCATTGGCAATGGTTTAAAATAACAATGTTATCGATGTCAAACAACAAGTTGTTTTGTCCAAATCATGAGGATATTAAATATAAATATATTTAACTTTGTGGAAAAGTGATGGAAAAAACTACAAAAATAATTTGTTTTGCCCCACAGTGTAGATTTAAAAGTTAAGTAAGTACGATGGTGTTGTATTTCCCATTTATATCGCTACTGTCAATTCCATCTATCGTAATATTATTGACATTCAAAGAATCATTAAGTTTGATATTATCTGAGTACTTCACACTTTTCTCACGTACACGCAATACTGTCACTCTCACCTAATGTTAGTACAGTCAATTTCATTTAAAATATATCATTTTCTAGACATATATGGGGCCTGTTGTTGCAAATGTTGTATATAGAGAATATCACTATTGATTTTGAATTTTAAATTGCGCTATAGAATATTTGGTTGATGTTACAAATTATTGGAGTTTAAACGAATAATGTGAAATTCAAGCCATTCGCAATTGAGGCGTTCAGAAGCCAAACTGATTGACCCCAATTTCCCAAAATTTTGATAGGTTAGTGTCTGGTAGTTAAATTAATGGACCCAGTACATTTCGTAATTTAACTGCGCATATAATAGAGGGAAATAATTTACTTATATTACCTTTAGTTTGAATTTATAATGAACGTGGAATTTTAAAACGCACCGAAAAGTTCAGATTCTACTGGTTTTTTGATGAAATTGATCGGCCAACAACTGACACGTCCAATTAAAATTTGAATACAATTATGAAAAAATGTAAACAAATTTTGATATACAGCGAATAACAATGAGATTTTAACAATGGGTTTTCGCGGGGCATGATGTTAAGTAAAAATCAGCAAACTGGTCAATTTTGTAAAAGCAAACAAGTCAGAAAATCAATTGTATTTCAAAAAGCAAAAAAAAAAAGTCAGATAAGGTGTCAGGGGCCACCCGGTTGGAACGAAGTTCCTTTTGGTAAATATTATGTACTAGTTAGATCAAACACGCCTAAGGCGCCCATTGAAAATACGATAATTTAAATGGACCTTTAAGAAAAGATACTTTTTGTAAAATGATATATTTTTATTAAGAACAATTTTTTGATGTGTTAACATATGTATATAGGCACGGGTAGGGCAATCTATCAAACTGAACACACGCAAACAACACACAGCGTTAGAATCACATACGTAGTTGTTGTACAACAATAGTCTCTGCCTGAAAATAAGTATGATGGTATTGATGTAGCTGTAGCGTACAAACAAGCAGGTCGTCGTCGCCAAAGAGTATTGGACAGTATAGAGAACTCATGGAACGAACTGTATGACTTAAAAGCACTGGCGACATCTGGCGAATGATTCAAACCGTATTGCTCTCTTATTGTTATAACTTGGTCAATTCATAGTTTGGATGTGAAACATTAATGCCTTTTGAAACATTTATGCTTTTTGCATTGTTTTATGGAATAAATTGTCGAAATGTTGCATTTGTATTGAAATATTCTAGAAAGATAATAAGACTCGTTTATGCTCTTTTACTCAGACTCTCTACATGAGAGCGGAAAAAGAGTTCAATAAGTTCTCTATACTATTCAATAACTTTTGTAGTCGCTCTGTTTATGACAAAACAAAAAATATCGTTTCAGTGAGCTAAATATTGCTTTATTTATTTTAACAATATTACGTCTCTATGTTAAAGCAGATGTAAGAAAAAGAAAGTGCAATAGCAAATGAGCCTTCGGCACAAAAACTATTCTTGTTTTATTTTCCAATGTGACATTTACTAATGTGTTCATAGAAACTGAACAGGTACCATGTAAAAATAACGTCTTAACACATCGCCCGTGAGTTCGGACACTCATTGATTTTTTTATAGAACGTATTTTTTTTTTAAAAAAAGTATATTTTTATGTCGTTTTTGTGAGAATATGTATTATATTTTCCCGAAAAGGTCCCTTTTAAAAAAGCTAATGTTTTTTTAAGAAAGGTTACTATTCTTAAGAAGAAGTACTTTCTGTGAGAAAAAGCCATAAGAGTATGAACTTTTTCTTTACCAAGAAGTACTTTTTTTAAGAACAGACACTTTTTAAAGAAGTGGTACTCTTTTTAGGAAAATGTTATTTTTTTAAGAAAATGTATTTATTCTCAGATAGGCTACTTATCTCAAGAAAAGAAAAGGTATTATTTTATTTTTGTAAGAAAAGGTACTTTTAAGAAAAGGAATTTTTGTCAGAAAATGTAGTTTTTAAGAGAAGGTATTTTTTTTGAAGAAAAGGTTATTTTTAAAGAAGTGGGAATTTTTTTAGAATTGATCCTTTTTTCAAAAATAGGTTCATTTTTAAGAGTAGGTAGTTATTTGGTTTCACAAAAAAGGGCCCCCTTTAAAGAAAATGTAGTTTTTTAAGAAACGGCAATTTGTTGTAAGAAAATATAAGTTTTTAAGCAAAGGTACTTATTTAGAAAAAATTACTTTTTAAAGAAAATTTACTTTTTGTAAGAAAACGTACTTTACGTTTTCTTTAAAATAAGGGTTTATTTTTAAGAAAACTTACTTTGTTTAAGAATATAATTAGGTATTTTTGTTGAGAAAATTTACTTTTTTAACACAAGTGACTAATTTAAGAAAATGTTCTTTTTTTAAGCTTCTTTCACTTTAGCTTGTCTAAATTTAATTTTTATTGGGTTCAAAACTACATTATACTTACATACCAAATATTGGTTACAGGCTCCACCTAGAATACTTCCCATTAAACATACATGCCGTTAGTCTAGACACAAACCAAGGCAAAAGTAAACAATAAGTGTGTTTTTTTTTACCCCGCTAAAGTTAATTATAGCTTAATTTGTACGCGACAGCTTAGCGATATTAAGTGGCATTTCAATTTCCCACTTAAATTCCGACTTGTGCAATGACAATATTGCCACATGTTAAATTTCAAGAAGTGGCAACAAAAAGTTATCTTAGATAAATTTTGTTATCATTTCTTGCGAATGAAAATGTTATCAGCGGAAAGACCCAATTCAGAAATTTGCCAAATGACTTAGACATTTTAAGTTCATTAAAATTATTTTGTTTAATCGAAGACTACGACTTTTACATCTCTATGTTTGAAGGATAGCCTTTTATTTCAGATAGAAAACAAAATTGGAAATACATTGTTCATTGTACATTGGAAATACAACGCTCGGTAAATGTTATACATATTAGAATTATCTACCAGGTATAGTTGTTTAAACAGGTGATGAAATTTTTTCCATGTCATTTTTCGTTTCACTTGTCAAAATCTTATGTATTTTGTTTTTTATCCTTTTTGTATTCTTGTATTGTTGTAATATATGTATATGTGTAGAGTTTAACCACTGAAACGAATGAACGAAAATAAAATTTGTGTTGTTGCTGCTTACAATTACAACAACATCTGCTGCTACCATGTGTTTGTTGGCACTGGCTACGAACGTGTTGCCGTATCGCATTTTTTCACTCATTACAGCAAATATTGCCATATTGCGTAGTATTAAGTGTGGATCGTTTTATTTGGAAAGTCGTATGTGGTGAAAGCTTAAGATATTAAAAAAACAGTCTTAATATAGTTGATACTACTGGGTTGTAACATAATAGTGTTACAACAAAAGTTATTTAATTTTATTTCATTTAGCCCCCATCCCGCAAATTTCGATAAGGAACTTCGTTCCAAAACATAAAAACTATCCCATAGAGAAATGACATGTACAGAATCAATTTTATTCAGTCAATTTACGAAGTTTGGTGTGTTGCATATAGGCGTTGCATGTTGAAAAGTATTGCCAGATAGAGGCAATGGCTCAAGTCAACCAACAAGAAAACAGCAACGGCATTTTGTTTTGTGCGTTAAAACTTTTGTGTAAATACGCAAATATAAAATATAACAAATAAGTCCAAAATACGTTTAAATTTTACAATTTTGCATCAAAACGAGATGAATAACAATAAATTTAAATCAACAATTTTTGTAATACCACCTAGTGTAAGTCAATTTACGTCAAATAACTCTTTATAGCACCGACCGCACCACGAATAGTGTGAAATGAAATATCAGATGAGAAGAATGGTAGGTCTATATGACATTACTCTATGTACTAAAATAAGCGACGGGCGTACCGTCATTTCGCCCAAAAACGAAAATGACATATCGCCCAAAAAATTTCAATGTTAGTTGTTGTTGTCCAAAAAAATTTTGGGCGTTATGACATAATTTTTTGGGTAACATGACATTTTCCCAAGCCAACAACGATCCATGACACATCCCCCAAAAATAATAAAAATGACACAATACCCAAAAATATGGACATATTTGTAAAAGAACTATCGTATAGGTACATTTCCTATGTAATTTGTAAATAATACATATTAATTTTACATTGTTAGTAGAAAAATAACAAACAGTCCTTGTTCGATCTGGAATGCCTCTATAACTTCCAGAGATGTTTTTAGGGATTATAAAAAAGTTGGCGATGCAAGTCTCTCCGGAGTTCTTTGTACCCGAGAGTAAACCAATTTTTGTGTACTTTCCTGATTCCTGTAGAAAAAATTTTATTTAAAGACAATTATTTTACTTTACTAAATACTGTTTAGACTAGCCGCGTGGGTGGATGGGTCGCTACCGCTGTGCGAAACGCATGGTCGCGGTGCGAAACACGCGGCCGCCGCGGCCTCGCTGCCCATCCTCCCACGTGGCGAGTCTAAAACAATTTTTGAGTTCTTTCCTGATTCCTGCAGAAAAAGTTGTATTTAAAGACAATTATTTTATTTGACTCAATACTGTTGATCCTCCCACGCGGCGAGGCTCAACAGCTACACGACAATGGTAAAAACGACTCAGGAATGCACCAAACATTACTTCTTCAAACAAAAGCCCTGCAAATTTACCGCTTAAAATTACATGCACCCTACTTCATTGGGTTGGTCATTCGTTTTCACACCATAGGTTAGTAGCTCATGCCTACAACGCAGGGACTCTGAGGTGTTCCAAACACAGCGACTAACCAGCATGTAGCACCATTATGTGTTGTACGGTGTTGTTACTGCTATTCCGTTGTGGTAATATTTGTACAACGTAATTCTATTCGTAAATGACATTTCGCCCAAAAAATGTGTACGTCAATGATTTTGGACGATATGTCATTTTATTTTGGGTCTTATGTAATTGCTATTGGGCGATATGTCATTTTAGAAATTAGGGTTTTGGGCGATTTGACATATTTGGGCGATATGTCATTTTCGTTTTTGGGCGAAATGACGGTACGCTATTTCATCATGTATTGTGTTCAGCGTGTATACACACCCATGTACACATTTGTACATATGTGTGTACAATTCTGTGACAAGCAAAAGTAGCAAAGATCGAATCAAACTATTAGTTGGAGCGAGATGACTCGATATGTAAAAAAAAAAAAAATAACAACTTTTTATATGAAATATTTCACATGTTTTTTTTTAAAAATCATTAAAAATAGAAAAATTCTTTGTCCCAGAAAAAGAGAACATTTATTTAATAAATAATATTCTAAATTTTACAAAAATGTTTTTTTTTTTGAAAATCGAAGGGGGGAAACGCACTGCAAAATGCACTTTAAAACTGCATTTGCATACAATTTATTTTTTTTTTATAGTGGTAACTTTTAAACTGCAAATCATAAAATAGACAAAAACAGCTTTCAGAAACTTTTTAAATCTTTGAAAAATTCGGTCCACTTATGGAAATGTGGCTCTTCAAAGTTCACTACTTTTTCCATTTTTTTAACTTTTTGAAAAATGAAAAACGCTAATAAAATCGCGATCTTTAACAATTTTAAAAATCTAAAAACGCAAATGTATATTTGGCTCCACAGAGTCTCTCCGTGCAAAATTTGAAGAAAATCGGAAGACCTTCGGTCAGATTTGTGGCGTTTTCTCATGGAATGAATGATATATATGTTCCAGACTTTTGGTTTAAAGTCTGGAAAATGTATCTTAAACGTTTTTAAAATGACTAGCAATGAAGCAGATTCATCACTTCCTTTAATATGAATACCCACACTAAATGTTTGATATTATCCGATTTTCAAGACATACTATAACAAGGGAAATTGGGCATACCTGGGTGTCTAGATGCAGCTCTACAAAAATAAAGACACCATTAAATTTGGGATAAAAATACCTTTCATTTGAGTAGCCACAGTTGCCTGTTTCTAGTCGTCTCTAGCCGGACTCGTCTTTTTCGTGTTCTTATATTTTTCTCTACTTTCGTTATTTTTTATCAAGTTTTGAGCTGCCCGGGCTACGACAATTTTGCCGATCAGAATATTGTATAATATATAATATTGTATTTATTTATATACAAATTTTTATAAACATTAAAATATAGCGGCAAACAATTAGGACTTCCTTTAGAACCACAGCTTTTGACTCCTTATCGTTCAGATGAACGTTTAGTTTTGTTTTAAAATCTATGCAGCAACCAAAAATTCATGGTTGCCAATAGATGTAACCACTATCAAGCAACTGAAGTTGTCAGCTGTCTGTTGCCATATGTAATAACTTTTCGGCAACTAGTAACGCAACTGAGGTTCGGTTGCTATCGATAATTGATAAACCCATGATTTCGCGAATTCAAAAAACACACCCGGATTTCGAATTTTGGGACTTTTCTGAGCTTAGAACCTATTTTGTCCAATTTTTTGGATTTAAAAAAAACTGTTGCCGGAGCCAATTTCGATTTCATGTCTGTTTCGTGGAGTTTTGAATTTAGACTTTCACTTAAAAAATCATAACTTTTAAGAGACTCTCAATTCCGTAAAAAAGCTTTTACTCAAAAATAACGTTGAAATAATCTTTAAGTATCGCTTTGACAAGGGCTTAACAGAAATCGAGAAAATGGATCTCAAAGTCAAAAAATTAAATAAAACATGCTGAAATTCTGAATTTCAAGAGCACGAGTTAGCACATACGGGCGCAAATGAACTAGTTGATTTTTTTCCTGAATAGTACTATCCATTTTTAACATTTTTGCCTTTTACACTGCCCAAAAATTCGCTATATAGAGTTTTCTATGATTTTTTCAAACAAAAATCGAATTTCTACGCCATGGTTATTGAACGGTCCACGAAGTCTGTCCAACAGTTTTGTCAGAATTCGACTGTGGTGGCGCCATCTCCGGGGTTTCAATATGACCCACTTGCTGGCATTTTGTTGTGGAGGGGGTAGTGGCAGTATTTACACCGGCAGAAGTCAACAACACACGCACATGTATACGAAGGGGAATTCAATTCGAAAAATTGAAAAGCTAAGTCACAAAATAATACGTCACAACCGTTCTCTTATGATTCACATATGCCGTACGATATTTAGGCTTGATTCCCGGTTATGAAAGTAATATTTCATTGCCTGAACTTCATTGTCTTTGGAACTTGTCGAATTCCAAACCGGTCTGGAGCACGGTTAGGTTAAACACTGAAAGTCACAACCGTGTCATATAGTTTCCAATACTGACTAAAATTGATAAATAATAATGGTTTCTTGACACTGAATGATTAATGTGGAGTAGGCTGTTGCAAAGACCTGACAACACAGTAGTCTTTTGCGAAGACCTGGCAACACAGTAGGCTTTTGCGAAGACCTGGCAAAACGAGAGTGAAGTATTTGACACACCTTGTGGCAATCGTCAGTCGTGTGTAGGTCGTGAAAGGTATTAGTCTATTGGCGAAGTTAACTAAATAAATTAGATAAAACATTAAAATAGTGCGTTTTATTCAATTGATATATATAAAATTGTTTTATCATATCAACACTTTTATTTGTCAAGTTTCGTACCGTCAATGCTCCATAACTTCGATTGCTTTGGTGTTGTAGTATAGTGATCTTCAGAGTATACTTTTGGACCATGATAACATTCAGAAACGTAAAAAAATGGTACTGCAGACATATCGAGGTTTGGAAAAATTGCTATCTGAAAAATAACAATTTCCGAACAATCACCCATATGTCATTTTAGTAATTAGGGTTTTGGGCGATTTGACATATTTGGGCGCTAAGTATTTCCTAAAAATAGTAGAAATAGTCAGTTACGTATCAAATTCTGATCGATCAAATGGTCCATTAAACTCCCTTGCTCTAGGCAATTTTCTGCTATGTCATATTCAAATATTCGAAGAGGTCAGATACCTCCCTTGTATTTTATTTTTATACCCTCATCATAGGGATGGGGGGTATATATCATTTAATACGTAAAATGAATGGTATATACCTTCTGGTACCTCCCATACAAATCGACACATTTAGCACAAAATTATATTTCTTTCAAAACCTTTCTTCCGGTAGATGTGATTAGCTTCAACTCTCACACAGGATAATAATCTGTAAATGCCTACTTAACTGGAGAAAATGGGCTAGATTGTCACGCCCATTCGGGTACCTCCCATACAAAACAGGGTGTTCGACCGGATTGTCAATCCGATAAATCGCGTGAAACACTTCCGACCTTAATGAAATTAGGTATAAGGCTTCACGTTATCAAATGCTAGTCACCGATTAAAACAAGGCTGATTTTGCCACGCCCATTGTGGTACCTCCCATACAAAAGTTGTTTGGGCGTCTGGTTGTTCGGCATGAGAAGTCCCGCAAAACCAAACCAATCTTTATGAAAGTTTGTACTAGTCAGTATTTAGCCAAAGAAAGCTCTCCTGTAGAAAATGAGCTGTTTTGCCACACCCATTCTGGTCAAAAGTTGGGCGGATGACCGGTTGATCAACATGATAATTCTCATAAACAACAATAACCGATCTTAATAAAATTCGGTATTAGGCAATATTTTGCTAAAAGCTACTGTATAACTAATAACTGACTATTGTGCCACGCCCAGTTTCGTACATCCCATACAAAAGTTAGGCGTATTTGGGGGTTGCCGACTCGATATCTCCAATAAATCATAATAAAATTTGGTACTGATCAAAATTTTGGCAACAACTCGCCATGCCCATTTGGGTACCTCGCATTTAAACATTGAGAGGGTAACTAACTAATTTGGGTATTCAATAATATTTAGCGCAATATCAATCTGCTATTGAATATGGTCACTTTTGAGTATGGGCGTTTTTTAACAGAACTCCCACGCAATGGATGAGGTACGGTATGGTGAGGGTATGATTAAGTCGGTTCACCGACTGAAACTTATGCACTCGTTTTAATTTTAAGAATTTGAAAGAATGTAGTTAAGAATGTTTTTCTTCGCATATTTACCTCAGATGCACTTAAACTTTTGTGTAGCTGGAAACAGGCGTATAGGATTGAGTATAAACCCGGGTAAAACGTAAATATGTTAATTTACAATGAAGACGAAGAAGCACGGCGATAAAATTCTTTAGTTGCGTAGATAAACAAAAACGTAGTTGGTTTTCCAAAATATTAAATCAACTATGGTAATAGTTTGTAAAGATTATCTCAGTTGAGAGTAATTTTGATTTAATTAAATTACAAATAATCAAAAATAAGTTATTTGAATTGATGAAATTGTTATTTTTAAAATAAATTAAAGTTAGTAAACTAGAAATTTTGATATAAGAATTTAATTTAAAAAATATACATACTACTTATGTATATATGAGGAGTGCGGAATCAGAACTCAATTTTGACACCAAAAATCAAAACCGGTTTTATTGCAGATTCGAACTTAGTATTGAATCCTGGCGTAGCGAAATAACTCCCCATGAAATAACTCCCATGAAATAACTCCCAACGAAGTAATTCCCACCAAAAATGAAATAACTTCCAATAACGAAAAAATGAAATCAGTCCCACAAAAAATGAAAAAACTCCCAATAGCAAAGTGAAATAAGTCCCAAGACTTCTCCTACAGCACTTGTTATATGGGCCTTGTACAAACGGCCAGGAAAAATGAAATAACTCCAAAAAAAAAACGAAATAAGTGCTACTAAAGTGGGAGTTATTTCATATGAAATAACTCCCACTTTTGTATGGAAATTTTTTGGGACTTATTTAATTTTTCTGGTGGGAGTTATTTCGTTACTCCTTGAATCCTCTACGAAACCCTCTTATCACTTTCCTCGATTTCCCCCTCCAAATACCTCAAAAACCCACGCAAAAAGTGTCCTGAGAATCAAAACTCACTTTTGACATTGACAAAAGTGAGTTTTGACGCCAACATAAAGGGATAAAGGGAATCTAAAGCGAATTAAAAGATATAAAGGGAAAGATATAAAGGGAAAGGGAATTTAAAGGGATAAAGGGAACGCATAAAGGGAATTTAAATTTTAAATGTGAGTATGTTACAAGTGTATACATTGAGTGTTGCTTTGACAAAGAGAGTGAGAGTGGAATATAAATACATAATATGTATAGATGGAGCTAAAGAAGTTATACTTCATTTGTGTGGTCCTAAGCACACTCTCCTTTTTCTTTGGTGATAACGATACAAAAAGTCAAAAAGACGTAATTTTAATTCAGAACGTGTTCAGATATTTTCAAAGCGTGGTTAGAAGTTAAAAAGATCGTTTTGCTGTGTATTATTTTCTCGAATTGTGTAAAAAATGGATCACAAGAAACGTACAGTAAAAAGATATGTACAACGTGATAAATGGTTGAAGAATATCGAAAAGCGAAACCGGTAAGGATACAGTTTTGAAATTTCATCTGAATAATATCAAGCTTTGCATTACATAAGTTCATTTTTGTTATTTCGCAGTCACAAGCCCGTTAAACCTCCTATTTTGCCGACATGCGATCATGGTAATGCAAGATCCCGCTGTAAAACGTTGACAACAGCTGATGTGAAAAATTTTCATCACCATTTCTAACTCAAACATGATAAACAGTACCAAGGCGATTTGGTATTGCGGTATACTAAAAATGTTGCGGTTAAACGTCATAGAGTAACGAAAAACTCTCCAACTCCAAGAAGTACGAGATATTTTGTGAAAAACTACCGTGGAACCTTGACACCCGTTTGCATCCGTACTTTCACTGAGGTCCTGCAGATATCACGATATCGTATTAATAGACTAACAAGGAAAGAATTCGCCAACGTTAGTATAGATGAACAACGCGGTGGCTTCAGAATGGAAGATCGATTTGTTGAGAAACGACGCTCCATCAAAGAATTTATATCTTCGTTAGTTAGTGTAGAATCCCATTACTGCAGAGGAAAGACTCAAAAACATTACTTGGCACCGGAATTGAACATTACACAACTTCACCGAATGTACATTGCTCAAGTTGAAAGTGAAGAATTGAAATCGGTAAAGTTAAGCTACTTCCGTTTCATCTATAATACGAAATTCAACTACGGCTTTGTTACGAAATTCAACAACGATTTTTCCTTCCATCATTAGATTTTTAGTGTAATCTTTACCATTATGATTTTTTTAAATGAGTATCATGATAATAAAAAATATATTTTTCATCAATATTATTCCCTAGAATGACAAAATCAGCCTCTTTTTAGTTTAATCGTTTTTTTCGTAATTTTTTCAGCAAAATATGCGTAATAAAATTGGGTCAGAATCAAAACTCACTTTTGCCAAAATTGAGTACCGCATCGGAACCGTATGCCGGGTCGGAGACAAAAAATATTTCTAGGTCAGCTTCTACTGGTCCTACTTAACATGTTGACACAGTTTGCGGCGGTATTGCTATCAGCGCACTAGGCTAAATCAGTTATTGTGCTGTCGTATAAAAAAAATTTCAGTGTCAAAAGTGAGTTTTGATTCTGCACTCCTCATATAGTCCCTAGTGGAAGAAGGTGTTAACTCACTTTTTTTCAAACACAATATTTTCCTTCTTTTAATGTTTCAAAGGTATCTGGCTTAAACAATTTTAAATTTAATTTTAATAATTTAAATATCAGATGTTGACTTTTTTTCCTACCTTAGACTAGCTTGAACACAAAAATCATTTGAAATCAAATTTACGACAATTACGAGTAATACAAGTAATTAAGATTTAAAATGAAAACCCTTGTCATATTGAAATCCAGGAATTGCTCCAAGGTATGTCATACATTCATATAAACGTTGTTGCTAAATTGTGTTTTCTTAAATAAACGGGAAGAATATTTCTGTGGACTTTTGACAAAACAACCTCTTTCTAAAACAGCAATTTTAAAGTGGAGCGAAAAAGATTTATAAATACTTCACAGCTATTTTTAAAAAATAACTGGCTAAAATTAAAAATAGTGTAGATTTCCATTTTAATATTAAATTTTTAGCAGTCATTTTTTAGAAATAGTTTTGAGGTATTTAAAAAGCTTTTTCGCTCCCCTTTAAAATTGCTGTTTTAGAAAGAGGTTGTTTTGCCAAAAGTCCACAGATTTTCATACTGCTAGTTTTGAAATCGAAGGCCAAGATTCTGAATGACCTGAATGACTATTCCATAAATGACAATGAAAAATAAAGTCGTTAATATTTTTAACATTGTTGGATTAATTGCGTTTTGTCTTATTTCGCAGATTTGAGGAGATAACACATCATGGTTCTGGACTGTATAGTTTTAATAACATGTTTAAGACGACAGCATATTGAGATTTTTATCAAGAATGACCATCGGTGGTGCATTTTCTACATTTCTTTCGACTACGGCCACCTCGCTTAGTGGTAGCGACACTATCGAGTATGTAGCCACGAAAAAGCTTCTCAAATTACCGTTCGGAACCGGTGTAAAACTGTAGGCCTCAATCAGTATGTCTAAAACCAGAAAGTGCACATCTCACTGGTTGTGAGACAGATGTAATGGGAAACCATTTTTTTATTTAAGAGGCAATGCTATAATCATTTCTGGTGATCGATACAGTGACATGGTATAAGTAGAATGGATAAAGACGAATCAGTATGCAGGGTTTTCGAAAGCGAACTAGAAGGAAGACGAAAAATAGAAAGACCAAGACTCCGCTGGAGGGATAAGGTTGACGAATCTCTGCGTGCACTTGGTATTACCAATTGGTAAGATAAGGCAAAAGAACGAAATGGTTGGCGAAATATTTTATCTTCGTTTTGTAAGGTCCCTGACCCCCTGGGATTGTTCGAGACCGGATAAACAATTAAGTAGACAATGGGTTTCAAAAATGGATAATTTTTGTTGCGTTTGATCAATAAATAACAAGTGCCTACCCGCTCTGTTATGTGGATTTCCTTAAGCTCCTACGTCCAGGCCATTTCAAATGATTTTCAACTTCAGCTCGTCGAACAGAAACATGTCGGTCAGATTCGATAACGGCTTTGATTTCGTCCTCGTCTACCTCATTTGGCCTACCGCTAAATGAATCAGTTTTGGCATGTAAAAAAAAAAAAATGCTTTCCCATTACGTCCCATGACGGAATTAGGGAGATCTCTCTGTGCTGTGCGCTTTCTAGTTATATACTCACTGATTGGGACCTACAGTTTTACACCGGATCCGAACGGCACTTTGAGAAGCTTTTTCATGGCTAAATACGTCACTGTGCGAGGTGACCGCCGCCGAAAGACATTTTAGGTGGTCAGAGCAGGGATCGAAGCCACGATCTCAAGTTCAAGAGCTGCGCACACTAGCTATTGCACCACCGAGTTTTGGCATGTGCGTTCTATTAAAGCATCCAACCCATACACGTCGCAAATATCAGGGCGGGCATCCGCGGCTTTTCGGAACTAAAAGAGCAAAATATGATGAAAATTCTCATTCCATATTTACAATACGATTTAAATGAAACTGACCACTGAAAACAATGTAACAAACTGTATGACAAATTATATTGTCAGCCGATCAAAATTATTTAAAAAATAAGAAAAGCTGCATCCATATGAGAAAACCGAAGTTACTTTCTTGCCAACACAATATTACTTTAGTTCTCAAAATCTTATTTAAAATGTACAACAAATTTATTCCTTGCAATTTAAGCTGTAGAACAAATTGACAGTTATAAAATTGTCAGTTTTATCTTTGCTGTAAGTCAACAGAGTTTAGGTCATCTCGATCTAAATGCATGACCAACTTTTCCACCGGACACTTGTTTTTGTTAAGCACACCTAGCATCTTTATAAAAACTCAACGTTACTTATTTACACGTGTATTCAAACATATTGCGATTCACGTCAATTTCTTGGGATCAAAATGTTTTCAAATCCCTGTAGTATCGCAACATTTGCTTGTCCGTCCATTGAAAATGTAAAGAAAACGTTAACGCGAAAATATGAAAGAAGACAAACCTAACAATCATCATGACACCGATGTTGATGTTTGCAAACAATGACTTAATTAGTATGGCATAAATGCTAGAGAACAAAGTTCACTACAATTTTGCACTATGATGCAACGCTTTAAACCGCTTGTACTTAGGCGAGTAGTAGCTGCGTTTGTTAAACGTGTTTGTTTTTGTGTTAAGTTTCTCGCTACTATTTATTTTGTTTTGAACACAACTGTATACATTTATTTTGTAATAAACGTTGTTTGCTTACTGTATTTGATATTGTTGTTGAGGTTATATAGTATTGTTTTGTTTTCGGGTTGCACCAGGGTGTTTTTGCAAAAAATGTTGAATATATTACAAGTACCCAGGCAACAATTTCCGAGCACTTAGAAATTCTGAGCAACAAAAGAGTTCTGAGTCAATTTCAGAGCGTTCATAATTTGGGGTCATCAATGACGCACTTCTGAAATTTGTTTATAAGACTTCCAATTATAAATATATTTCTTCTGAAAATTTATTTCTTCTGAAAATATATTTCTTCGTACCTCTTAGAGCATTAAAATGCTCAAAAAATTATACAGGAAAAGAATAGACAAAAATAATAAATTTTTAAGGATTGGTACAATTACGAATCATATTCAAAAATTAAGCCCTGAAATCAGCTTATGTAAAATTCAGAATAAATCCATGACACAGCTGATCGACTATGTAACGAGTTTTCCAATAAGAGCACTACAAAAGTATTTTTAAATTACACAAAACCGGTTTTAGATACCAATGAAATTCTTTATTCCTGTGAAAGTACGTTCGATGCCATATGTATGGAACTCGATTTCTTTTGCATGGACACCACGGGCACGCTTGCAGAAGTCCAGACGCTGAACGCAATTTTCGACGGTTTTCAAGCATAAATCGGCCGATACTGCTGCAATTTCACGTTCGATATTCGTACGAAGTTCATCAATCGTCGCTGGCTTGTTGGCATAGACCATAGCCTCGACGTAGCCCCACAGGAATTAATCTAACGGCGTCAAATCGCACGACCGACGCGGCCAATCGACTGGGCCATTTCGTGAGATAACACGTTCACCAATCTTGGTTTCCAATAAATTGATTGTGGCATTCGCTGTGTGGCTTGTGGCGCCGTCCTGTTGGAACCACATGTCCTCCAAGTCCATATTATCCAATGGGGCCAAAAATATTCGGTTATCACTGAATGGTAGCGATTCGAATTCACAGTAATGTGCCGGTTTTGATCATCACGGAAGAAGTACGGCCCAATGACGCCGCCGGCCCATAAACCGCACCAAACTGTATTTTTTCGGGATGCACTGATGACTCATGGATTACGTGTGGATTGCTATTTGACCAATAACGCATATTTTGCTTATTGACGAAGCCATTCAGCCAGAAATGAGCCTCATCGCTGAAGATGATTTTCCGATGAAAATCCGAATAATTTTCAAGTTGTTGCTCAGCCCAATTCACGAACAGACGACGCTTATGGTGGTCAAGCGGCTTCAGTTCTTGCGTCAATTTGATCTTGTAAGTATGTAGGCCAAGATCTTTTCGCAAAATTCGCCACAACGACATCACAGAGATGCCCAACGCTTGAGCACGGCGTGTGAGAGGCACATGTGGGCTTTCTTGAACTGAAGCCTCAGCGGCAGCAATGGTCTCGACACTACGGGCACTTCTTTGTCTCACTGGCACGGGAACATTTTGTACTGTGCCTGTGGATTCAAATTTTTCCACTAGACGCTCAATTGTTGATCTGGTAGGACGATTATGACGACCATAAATTGGACGTAGCGCTCTTAAAGTTGAGGCCACTGACTCCAAATTTCGGTAGTTAATTTTAATAATTTCGACTCGTGGTTGGCTCGTATATCTTTCCATGATGAAATGGCAAACCTTACTGAAGAGAAATGTCAAAGGAGCGGGAAAAAATATGGCGTCGTTTGCTGTCCCTATCGATTTACTTTTGTAGCGTCTCTGTTGAAAAACCCTTTACATACATACATTGTTATATTCGTACATACGCTACACAAGTTCACAAAATTTTCTTTGCTCTCTAACTATCTCATTTTTCTATACGTATAATACGTCATTATTTTCTTTGCTCTGAGAGTGCTTCGCATATACAATTATTCGCTGCCGCTACATCAGTGTGTGTGTGTTTTTCTCAGTTTGACAATCTGTGTTTCGCAGTTGGACAAATCTGTGTTCTATATAGGGGTGGATCACCCTTCTCATTTAGGGGTATGAAAAATAGATGTTGGCCGATTCTGAGACCTACCCGATATGCGCACAAAATTTCATACAAATCGGTCCAGCCGTATCGGAGGAGTTTAACACCAAACAATGTGTGATCGCTGTCGGACAATCTGTGTGAGCGCAGTCGGACAAATTGTGTTTGGATGTATTCACTTTGTGATTTTAGGCTGTACCCGCGCCAATAGATGTTAACACATCAAAAAAGAAAATGGTGTCCCATAATATCCCATGAAGGGATTGGGGAGAGCATCTCACAATCAGTGAGATGTGAGCTTTCTAGTTTTTGCACTCACTGATTAGGACTTACAGTTTTACACCGGTTCCGAATGGTAGTTTAAGAAGAATTTCGTGGCTCAGTACTCGATAGTGTCGCCATCACTAGGCGAGGTGACCGTCGTCGAAAGAAATAGAAGGTGGTCTGAGCAGGGATCGAACCCACGTTCTCATGTACAAGAGCCGCACACACTAACCATTGCACCACTAACCATCTAAACGTGGAAAAATAACCTCTGTAATATATTCTGCGGGAACCATGTATATGTTTGGAACACACTTCAAACATACATATGTTTGCAAGTCCCAAACTCACTTGTATTTAAATGCAAATATTAGCATGTTTACTGGCAAACATGTATGCGTTTACTTGGACACATATCCCTTCTTCATCCCAAACATTCATATACTTACGTGGAAACATACGCGGACTTCCTCCCAAAGATAATAATATTTAGGTAATATTTACATTTACTTATATTGAATGCATTATTTTTTTTCTGCTTCTCTTTTACTTCCCCTTTCTTTGGTGTCTCTCAGGTTTTTGTTTTCAGAAGGTTTCAACTATGCCTTGGTTATCACTGTGAGTTGGTACAAGCGTGTATTAATTACTTGTGATTCTTTTTATTATACTGTGAGCGTCAAAAGAAAGTTTACACCTTTGTTAAATATGTGTTCAAATTTATTTGAATATTAAAAAACAATAATTAATTCAACTCATTATATTTTTTTAACACGATCTGGACGATCTGGGACGAACTGACTTTATGAAAAAAGAACAAGAAAAATCTTACACCTACAAAAAATACATAGCTAAAACAAAAAGACTTCATATTTGTCGCGTCAAAAGAAAGTTTACAATTTGATGAAAGTTGTGTTTATGGCCCCGTTGAGTTATTTTTTCCATTATTATTAATTTTATTTTTGTTTCTATCTTGCTATTGCTTCAGTAATTAGCTATCAGCGGTAGGTACCGAACAAAATTTGTACGTTTAATTACATTTTCTAATAATGGGTAGACAAGCTTCAGTGGATACTGTAAAATTTTCCTAAGAAGGAAACACTGCGTCAAATTGGTTCTGTTATTGGTAGAAGCCACAACACAGTTTTAAGCCACAACAAAGTATCGGATAAGTGTCAAAAGTTCAAAAAATTTTAAATTCGTCCAAAAACTGGCAGACCGAAAATATTAAATTTCGATTCATGGTTCGAAATTTGTAAGTGTCCAGCTGAAAATTCAGTTAAAATTTCGACAGATATTGCAGCAACATCTGGAACTGTCGTCAGCGTCACAACAATACCTAGAGCACTACAAGCTAATGTACTTCATAGCAGGGTTCCAAGGAAAAAATATTAGTATGCAAAGTCAACCTAAAGCGGCGCCTTAAGTTTGCTAATAACCACAAAAATCAATAAATTTATATCGGGATAACATAACATAGCCACGAGATCAAATTAAAATTTTTTTTGTAAAATAAAGCCCGTCAAAATTTGGAGAAGTAACTACAAAGAATTTTCTGAACAAAATGCTACATATATCTACGATAAAGTACGGAGGGGGTTCGGTGATGGTTTTGGGGTGCCTTACAGGGATCAGAGTCGGGAAATTAGAATTTATTGAAAGTACCATGACTAAAACAGATTACCTTCGTATTTTGAAAGAAAATTTGGCTCGCAGAGTTGTTTGTCTTGTGCTTGGATAGGACTTTAATCTTTAACAAGATAATGATCCCATGCACACATCAAAATTATTTAAGGCAACTTTACCACACTCCCAACAATTGGATCATCCTCCACAGTTGCCGGGCCTCAATCAGATTGAACATTTGTGGGGGCATCTTGATCGCAAAATAAGAAATGGAGTAATAAGTAACACAGGATTTCTCACATCTTTTATAATGGAAGACTGACGAAAAATTTCACCTGAAATTTAGTTAAATGGATTCCGAAGAGATTACAAGCTGCTATTAAAGCGAAAGGAATACAAACAAAATATTGAAATAATTTTTTTATGAATAATTTTTGCATTGTACACTTTCTTTTGACGCGACAAAAATGAAGTAATTTTTGATTTCGATATGTATTGTTTGTAGTTGTAAGATTTTCGTTGTTATATTTTTATAAATTGAAAAAGGGTCCAATACCATGTTCAGAAAATATAAAGAGTTAAATCAATTATTATTTTGTAACATTCAAATAAATTTGAATACACATTTAACAAGCGTGTAAACTTTCTTTTGACGCTCACAGTATATCACAAATGGCCGCCGTTCTGATTTATCATTAACGGTTCGGGCAGAAAATGAATTCTCGTTGTTGCCCTTTCCAGTTTCTTTCCTCAAAATCGTTTCCCACTTTGGTACCACACATACTTGCATATATACTAAACACATACTCAAAAACCAAAGTAGCATCACAAATCATTTAACCGTTCGAGCCTTTGTTTATTCTTTTTTCACTGATCAAGCGCTTTTGATATCCTCTGTCCGATGTACCATTGACGACTGCATACATGACACTAAATCGCAATACATCACGCAAAATAAAAAACACTTCATCTACAATTTACACGCACATTCAGGAATATTTGTGACTCACTGACTGAGAGAATAACACAAAAAGACAGATACACATTACGAGATAGACTGTATTTTGTCTGTATTTGTATCACAAACTCATATATATTTGGGTCGTAAACACATATACTATAATATATTAATCATTGTGTCTCTAACATGCAATATTGAATAGCAAACACAATATGTTGGCAGACAAGTAAAGTATATTTACAATATTTATTTTCCAAATACAAAAATTAATTTATTTTACAAATGATGTAAAACAGAATGGTCAGGCGAGAGAACGATAAACAACCAGAAGCAAACTATGCAACAAACTAAGTTTAAATAGTGTTTCATTGATACTAATGACAGCTAAATTATGTTTTATCGTATGTTGGTCGTATTCCCTTTATTTCTGTCCATTTTATATCCAACCAAAGAGTCCAGGGTGTTTCTATGGCACAGCTGATCGAAAAGGTACTATGGAAATGATGTAGAATAACAGACAAAAGAAGACATAGAGATTATAGACCATGCATCAAATTAAGTTTAACTAGTGTTTGATAGATACCAACCAACTAAATTAAAATAATTAACTAAATTATGTTTTGTGTTGTTTGCATCGAACGAAAATACGCATTCCCTTTTATTTCTCTCCGTATAATGTCCAACCAAAGAGTACATTACAAAAGCTACTCGAACTCGATGAAATGGCCTACTACCTCGTCGTCATCAAGAGAGGGATAGCGGCTCTTGTGTATTTCTCTATGCTGGAACTCGTTGAAATGGCCTACTACCACGTCGTCATCGAGAGAACGTAAAGATAGGGATCGAAACTGTTGTACATTTCTCTATGATTCCACATTTTTACTTTCCTTTAGCTTGGTATTCAGCTTCTTGCGTAGATTTCAAGAACAAAATCAATTACAGGGTTGTTATGTCATATTTATTTCCTACGAAAGCAATTGCTTGATAATTGTTTGGTGCCGACACTTTGAAATTTCGATTATTTTAACAAACAAAAATAACAACACATGTACGCTGAAACATTTGAGGCTTAATTATGTACGACGATAGTCGTCCAAACGATATCGGTTTGTAGATAATCCTGGCTCATAGAACGTTTCAAATACAAACGTTCATAAAACTTCACTACCGACAAAGCGAATTCGATATCGTTTTCAGTACTCATCCGTCCTATCCTAATTCGTCGAATTGCGGCAGAAAAAACGCGGTTAATATGGCCCTAGAGCGCACAATGTCCACTGTTGTCGTTAGACCAGCGGCGTTCTCGAAAAAAATGGCCCGATGACTCCTCCAGCGTGAACAGCGCACCATGCAGCCACTTTGAGCGGGTTTAATTGCTCCTCGTGCATCATTCGAGGATTTCGGTGCCCCAGAAGCGATAGTTTTGCTTGTTCACGTACCCGCTGAGGTGGAAATGAACCTCATCGCTCATTATGATTTTCAAATCATTATGAACAAAAATGCCATAAAACGAGCCGTATGGTAATTAATTGTGACGGCGCCCATTTACCCGATATCATCTTCTCAACTATAAAATACTGGGGAGAACTTCTCACAATCACTGAGCTGTGCGCTTTCCAGTTTTCACTCACTGATTGGGACCTACAGTTTTACACCGATTCCGAACGGTAATTTGAGAAGCTTTTTCATGGCTAGATACTCGATAGTGTCGCCGTCACTATGCGAGGTGACCGCCGCCGAAGGAAAACTTGAAGGTGGTCAGAGCCGGGTTCGAACCCAGGGTCTCATGTACAAGAGCCGCGCACACTAACCATTGCACCACCGACGGCCACTCAACTTAACGAATAAAATTCTAAAGGTTCAAATAAACATAATCAAAAAACAGAATCGAAGTTTTTCATTTAGAAAAAAAATGAGAGCCAAACAACAACGGATGACTTCTTTTGAACAAGGTGTTGTTTTGTTATGTTTTGGAGGAAATACACGCATATTTCCACGTAAGTAAATGGAAGTTTGGGAGGAATACGCGAATGATTCCACGTATTTATGTATATGGATATTTGGAATGAAGCTCCCATATATTTCCACGTCAAAGTATGAGTGCTTGCCAGTAAACATGTTAATGTTTACATTTAAATACATTAACATATGAATGCTTGGAGTGCTTTCCAAACATACCAATGGTTCCTGCAGAATGCGTTGGGGGATAATATTTCCTGAAATATTTACAAGGTAAGTCAGAGAGATAGGTGGTAAGTCTCTACAATAAAAATTTCCGTGCGGAAATGAATAACAAAATTGCTTACGAAAATTTCGCAAGAGCTGACTACTAAGCTTTACACTTTTTGTGAATGATTTCTGAACCCTCTTAAAATTACTAAATAATAATAAATTTAAATTATGATTGCAATTTAATTTTCTTTTCTGAGTCATAAGAGAGTGGAAAAATTGAAATGCAAACTATTCTTATTTACGTGTTTTTTGAAGTGTCTGCTACACTTTTCTAAGTTTTTTGTTTTGTCTCAGGATGTTGACTGGGTAGTATGTTATTTCAAGTTATTTAAGTTATTTCAGTTTTTTTTCTTCACTTTCTTTCCACGTTCCGCTTAATGCAACTATGTTTGTGTTTTCGATTTCAAATAGAATAGCTATGAAGTATTCAATGACTACAAGTAGAATAAACAATGATTCCGAAAGAAATGTGTAACTCTAATATGACATATATGTATCCCTGTATTAATTAGAGTAAGAATTTTAAATTTCGTATTATTTTCCACACTCCCACCGTCGGGCTATACTAGTCGAGTACAGAAATATAGCTGACGTTCAGAACTACAAGACAGTGCAGTTAAATTTTTATCGAAATTTGACTTAATACTCTACTAATTGAGGGTTTTTCGGAAAGTTTTGGGGAGTCGTTGGTAAAAATAATGAAGAGATTTGTTGTCACTGTTTTTGGGGTGCAAGAAGACGTGCATGAACTATCTGTTGCCCGTTAGGACGTGGTTTCGATCGCTGGTTTTACCCCCTTATATTTCTTCCGACGTTGGTCTCCTCGCTTGATGATATATTCAAAATATACTCATATTTTCAACATTTTTTGCAATTTTCAAAGAACTTTTTCCACTCCTATTGAGACATTTCCAAAACATGAGTATTGAATGCTTAACCAGCTGCTTCGGGCGTCGAAAAACGTTGAAAAAAGTAAAAAGAAGTCAATGAGTGCCAAATCAGAGCTGTACGGCTGATCACCCATCTATTCGACATGTTGAGTGCTGAAATTGTTTCAGCTGATGTGTGAGAGCTCGCATTGTCCTGATGCAAAATGATCCGTCTTCTCTTGTTGTGTTTCCTTAATTCTTCGAACACTGTTGACAAACAGATGGTGGCATACCACTAAGGCACAGTGGCAATATTGCCGGTTATACCGAAAAAAAAGCGATCATTTGCTTCGATGTGAGACTTCCTCGAACAACTTTTGGTCGACTTCTGTTTTGTTTCGACTTCATATGCATTTATCTATGATTCGTTACCTGTGACGATAAACACTCTTGTCTCGATAATCCACGCCGGAAATCGTAAATAATCATCGTACGAAAATGTTAACGGGTTAATTCATTTTTTGACCAAGATGAATTTTTCAACACCACGTAAATACAACTAATACTGCTCGTAAGTGAAAACGTTCTATGTATGTTTATGCTAAAAAATGTCAAACTATCCAATGGAAGTTCCAGTTTTCATCTGGCAGCACTAGTACTGCCAGGACCCAAAATATAAATAGCAAAGCGTAATCTGTAGGTCCCAATCAATGAGTGTAAATACTAAACTCTCTAGACTCTATGTGGACAGTTGTGGTTTCGATTATGATATAATAATTTTTTCCGAAACATGGCTTAAACCCAATGTACTCGATTCATAAATTTTATGTGACAGATTTTCAATAGTCCGAAGAGATCGCGCGGTTAAATCTGGCGGTGGTGTATTAATCGCTGTGCTCAGATCATTGTCTTATGACGTTGTGATAACGAACATTAGTGATATAGAGTTCTTAGCACTCTCTGTAAGGTTGGACGCTGCCAAACTTTATATAACTTGTTCGTATATTCCACCTTCGTCAGAGTTTGGAATTTATGAGATGCACTTGGATGCCATCTCTGAAGTGTGTGGGAAGCTTGGTGACAGTGACAGCTTACTGATATTGGGTGATTTCAATTTACCTTTGGTATCATGGTTACCCTTACCTGATACTAAACATCTCACTCCGTTAACTCCTTGCGACTAGACTTCTGATTATGTTAGACTCATTTCTTCTCTGAATCTTGTTCAGATTAACGATATGGTTAATGCTATGAATAGGATACTTGATCTTGTAACAGTTAATAATTCTGATAATTTTGAAGTTTCCCGCGTTAATCGTCTAAGTTTGCCCGAGAATTCATACCATCCTACAATTTGTATTCGTTTCTATCTCCAGACTGAAAATTCAATCTATTCAAAATCTACCAGGAGAACTTTTTGTTTCTCACGTGCTAATTTTGTCTTACTGAATAGTCTTTTTGAATCTGTCGATTGGAGGTCAATATTAGATTGCGACGATCGCCAGAGCTTTGATGGGAGCTTAATTAATTTTTATGATGTAATGTGGCGATGTATACGTAAATCTGTGCCGAAGGTATCTGCAGAAGATGAGAATTGCTCACCTCCTTGGTCTTCTAAATATTTAAAGAAGTTAAAAAATGCCAAGAGTAGATTACATAAAAAGTTTAGGGTATCAGGTAGATCTTTTGATTATAGTAAGTACACTATTGCCAGATGTCGTTACGAGGCAGAATCTCGCAAGTGTTATCAATCTTACTTGCCCAAGGTTGGTAAGAATTTTAGGAACAATCCTAAAAGTTTTTTCAACTTTGTTAACACCAAGCGTAAGTCCGTATCAAGACCTTCTCGAATTGTTATGAATGATGTCGAATACATAGACTCTGAATCTATTACCAATTGTTTTGCTGACTTTTTCTCATCTGTTTACTCGGTTAATTCAGTATCGACTACCTGTGACTATCCTTATGATATTCGGTCATTAGATCCGTTCGAGATCACTTCTATGAGTGATACGTGGGTCCAGGAGAACCTTTCATCACTGAAGCCCACGAACACTTATGAACCTGACGGGATCCCTAATTCTGTGCTAAAATGCTGTTCTACGACATTAGCTACACCATTGACTATACTATTCAATGGATCTTTGAAATTTAGCTACTTTCCAGCGGTCTGGAAAAGTTCGTATATTGTCCCTCTTCATAAGTCGGGTAGCATTACAAATGTGTCAAATTATAGAGGTATTGCGAAACTGAGTGCGATTCCAAAACTTCTTGAGAAACTGGTCACCGACATTATATCTTACAAAGTTTCCTCTATTATTGACTGTAGACAACATGGTTTTCGCAAAGGTCTGTCTACAGTTACAAACTTACTTCAATTTTCTTCTCACGTAATTGATGGTTTTATTTCAGGAATGCAAACCGATGTTATTTACACGGATTTTAGTAAAATCCTACTGAGTAAATTAAGCGCTATCGGGTTTAATAGTAATATTATTGAATGGATTTCATCTTACCTTACTGGTCGCGAACAGATGGTAATTTTTGGGGATTCGTTATCTAGACCTATCCAAGTGTCTTCCGGCGTTCCTCAGGGAAGTCACCTGGGTCCTATTTTATTTCTCTTGTTTATCAACGATTTGCCTAATTCGATAGCTGAGTCTAATGTGCTTATATACGCGGACGATGTGAAAATATTTATGTCATATAAAAATACTTCAGACTATATTCTACTTCAAAATGATCTGGATCGGTTTGGGAGTTGGTGCAATCATAACCTTATGGAGTTAAACTTGGGTAAATGTAAGCATATGGCGTTGTACAGATCACGTATGATTACCACCCGGTATTCTATAGGTGGTTCTACATTAGAATTGGTCAATTCTTTCTTGGATTTAGGTTTTTTACTTGATAGGAAATTGTCTTTCAATAGTCACATTATTGCTACTCTTACTAAGGCTTATGGCGTACTTTCGTTCATTAAGCGCTGGGCGAAGGAATTTTCTGATCCATATATCACGAAACATCTTTTTGCATCCCTTGTTAGGCCCATATTAGAATATGGATCAGTGGTATGGGATCCACAATAAGACTTTTATGTGAATATGATAGAATCGGTACAGAAACAATTCCTTATTTTTTGTCTTAGGAACCTGAGATGGGATCCTAACGTCCATCTTCCTCCATATGTCAGTAGATTGTCTTTGATTAAATTACCTACTCTGGCTAGTAGACGGACTATGCTTAATTCGATTACAATATATAAGATTCTCAGGGGCGATATACGCTCTGAGTATCTTCTTGGTCGTATTTCGATAAATGTTCCTTCGAGAACTTCTAGGAACTATAAACCCCTGTATATTAGTTTTCGACGCTATAAAAATGCTTTGAATGAACCGGTTCGGAGAATGTGCACAGATTTTAATGATGTTTATCAGTTTATTGACTTTTATTTATCACCGGACACGATAAAGTCTTTTATTATAAATCACCTAAATAGCTAGTGTGTAGTATTTTATGTACGAGTATTAATGGTGTATTGATAACACGGTGCTACAGTCAAAAATAACTTTTGATGTGACATGGTGTAGGTTGTAGGCCTCATCGAGTACAGGCGGAAAAAATTTTTTTTTTTGTTGTATACCCCCAAAATCTGATTTTACCGTTAAAAACCCGTTATTTTTGACTTGTCATACAAATGGATTTATTAAGCTGTTATTTCCCAACCTATTTTCGATCATGGAACTGTTTTGGAAAAAGTTCCAGTTTGGATCATGGAACTGTTTCGGAGTAAAATTGCAGAAGTTATGCAAACGTTTATCAAGACGTTTATCAAAAGTCCATAGTGAATAAATTCAAATTGAGTCATAAATTCTGTATATGACTTTACTCTATGTGAGTAACAACTCCATTAAAGGGTACCAGCAAAATTTTCTTTTTTTTTGAAAAATTCGCATAACTTCTGCAATTTTACTCCGATTGTTATAAAATAAAACTTAGTTTAATTGAGACTAAACACACTTTCAGAATATTATATATATATAGCACCATTGGGAATGAAATAATGCAACACATCACGATCAAAGTTGAAAAATTGAGAAAATTTTTGGAAATTCGAAGTTTACTCACTTGAAATTCTATATGTTTTTATTGAAAGTACCATCATATCTACATATTTTCTATTTCTCCCCTTTCCAAAACAGTTCCATGATCGAAAATCGGTTGGGAAATAACAGCTTAATAAATCGATTTGTATGACAAGTCAAAAATAACGGGTTTTTAACGGTAAAATCAGATTTTGGGGGTATACAACAAAAAAAAAAAAAAAATTTCCGGCTGTACTCGGTGAGACCTACAACCTACACTAGGTCTCTCCCCAAGCTCCTTCGATTTTTTTAGTTTTGTAGCAGCGTGTAATTTATGGTTTTATGTTTTAAGATTTATTATTTTTCAATAAGTATATAGTGGTAATCTGCGGATTTTATTGCTCTTTTAACTGGTATTGCTTTAATCGGCTGTGAAGTTTTATGTAGCCGTTGCACGTTTTCCTCTCAGTTACTCCCCGCTACGGACCGGTCTGTGGTGTGTACGTTATCCCTACGTCATAGGGATGAGGCCCCCTCGGTCGGTTGGGGCGGGTGTGAGTGGCGGCGATGGGATCGTTCGTTAAAAAAAAAATAAGTTCTAAATGACATTACAAACAATATTTTTATTCAAATTTCAAAATGATTTTATGACTTGAATAAGAATTAAACTTTTCATACACATGTCTTAAATTTAAAAACTAAAATGATTAAATGTTTTAAATTCAAAATTAAAATGTCGGAGCGTTTGGTCGTTTTTTTGTGTTAAAAAATTTTATTCATTTATTGTTTTTAACTTTATAGAATTTCGTACATGAAAATCTCTTTCAAATTTGAATATGATTTTGAAGTTAAATTAGTTTAATGCGAATTTGAATAAAACTTTTAAATTTTATAGTAAACACGTGTTCCAAATTGGAATATGATTCTAATTTTAATATTAAATTAAAACGCGATTGCCAAATTTAAGGAGAACTTGTAAGTGCTACATGTGTAATTTTTTTTCCAAAATTAAAAACCGAAAACCTGATTATTTGAACAAACTGAAAACTGGTTTCTTGAAAAATTGATTTTTCGAACAAACCGAAAGCCGGGATTTTTTAAAATTGCTGTTTTTGCACACTCCATTCACAACTGCATTTTTAAATTATTGCCTATTAATTTAGTAATGCTTTAATTTCCTGTATTCTCTTAAATACTTACAAAGCCAATAAATAATTTATATTGGGAAATCTTTTGTGGCCGTCTGTGGTGCAACGGTAGTGTGCGCGACTCTTGTACATGATAACGTGGGTTGGATCCTTGATCTGGCAGGGATTTCTACATTTCTTTCAACGACAGTCACCTCGCTTAGTGACGGCGACACCATCGAGTATTTAGCAATGAGGAAGCTTCTCAAAATACCGTTCGGAACCGGGGTAAAGCTGTAGGACCCAATCAGAGAGTGTAAAACTAGAACGTGCACAGCGTACTGGTTGTGAGGAGCTGTCCCCAATCCCTCAATGGGATGTAATGGAAATAATTTGTTTCATCTTTTAGGTAACAAATTAATTGTACATCAATTTTTGACAGTTTTTGAAGTGAAGGTCATCAGGGACACCGCACCAATTCTGACGAGTTGTGTCTGTCCATTTAGATACTGAACCTTTCTTTAAAGAGCAAAAAACAAAACCTGAACTTGAACATCTGATCTGTTGATATCTGCTTGTACTGCATACTGATAAATGTGGTAATTTTCGGCAAAATCAGATGTTTTTATGCAGATGTAATAATTAAATAAATAAATGGTTTCCGATTACATCCCGTGAAGGAATTTGGCAGAGCTTTCTAGTTTTATACTCATTGATTGGGACCTACAATTTTTACACCGATTCTGAACGGTATTTTGAGAAGTTTTTTCATGGCTAAATACTCGATAGTGTTGCCTTCATTATGCGAGGTGACCGCAGCCGGAAGAAATTTAAGGGATCGAACCCAGGATCTCATGTACAAGAGGTGCGCACACTAACCACTCAATGTAATAATTACAATAGTTTAAATTACCTTTTCTACTAACCACAAAAAAATTGATATCACCGCGACCGCAACAATTGTAAATTCTTTTTAGCTTTTTAAATATCATATTTGATTTTAACATTTTAAAGGTCACATTTGAAATATATAGGTGTATGTTGTGGTAACTAAATAGAAAATGAATTTGGTTCTACCAACCTAATGCATGAGAAGTTCTTTTACAGCAACAGAATTGACGCCAAATTCGTTCGTTGCGGTTATTGCGACCGAGTTGTAATCAAATTCGGTTGTTGCACCTTAATTGATACCACATTCGGTTGCTGTAACCCAATTTGTTACCTATTTGAGTTGTTGTATCCGAATTAATGCCAAATGTGGTTGTTGCAAACGAAAGCTTTGTAAATGTAGTTGAGATATCGAATTTAGTTGAAGAGTCAGTTGTCACAAACGAATCAATTAGGAAGCCAGGTTGCACCATCCGAATTTCAGTGGTGGGGATTAATGCAGTCATGGCAATCTCAATTCAGTTGCGGCAATCGCAATTCGACCGAATTTACGGTTGCTACAACCTCTTTTATATAATAAGTTCTCTGAGTGTAGACAAGAATTAATTAACATTTGTTATTCCGAAGTGGGAAAAGTCGTAAGCTGGAGTTAATGTAGAAGCTGTTCCAGTTTAAAGGCTACCGTCTATCACACATTGCTGGCGAAAAATAGTATTGAGCGGATTTGAGCATTTCACGCTAACGAATATACGAGTCTACGACAGTGATGTCTCGAATAATGTATTCCCTCATCTGCTTCCATTTTGATATCTCCTAAATTTTCATTTGGCACGGGTAGTTTCATTTGTTAACATCTATTGGCACGGGTAGGCCATTCTATCAAAGTAAACACATGCAACCAACACACAGCGTTAGCATCACATACGTGGTTGTTGTACAACATTTAGTCTCTGCCTGAAAAGAAGTATGAATGTATTGATGTAGCAGCAGCGAACAAACAAACATGTCGTCGTTGCGAAAGAGTATTAAATAGTATAGAAAACTCGTGGAACGAATTGTATGACTCAAAAGCACTGGCGACATCTGCCGAATGATTCAAAACTCTCTTTTTATCATAACTTGGTCCATTCATAAGTTTGATGTGCAACATTGATCCCTTTTGAAACATTTATGCTTTTTGTATTGTTTTGTGTAATAAAGTTGCCAAAATGGAGCATTTATATTGCTATATTCTATAAAGAGAATAAGACTCGTTTATGGTCGTTTACTCAGACTCTCTACATGAGAGCGGAAAAAGAGTGCAATAAGTCCTCTATACTATTCAATACTTTTTTCGTCGCTCTGTTTATGTCAAACAAAATAATTATTTCAGTGAGCTAAATATTGCTTTTAAGTCGTCGCTCTGTTAAAGACAATCCTTGCTTTATTTATTTTATTTTAACAATATTACACCTAATGTTAAAGCAGATGTAAGAAAAAAGAAAGTGCAATATCAAAAGAGCTGTCAGCGCAAAAAAAGGCGATTTCAAACCACACCAAAACAATTTTAATCAAAATTTTATGTATAATGGAAGTAAGTACATTTCGTATAATGGCTTTTGGAATTGACTGCATTCAATCATGATCAATACTTATGAAATTAATTATTAATGTTTAAAAGAGACTGACATATTTGTTTTCCAATGTAACATTTACTGATGTGTTCATAGAAATCGAACAAGTACCGTGTAACAAAAGGGTGTTAACACATCTCACGTGAGTTCGAACACTCATTGCTATTTTGTTTTATATGAGCTACTTGTTCAACTATGGTATGAATATAACTTGTCACGTAGGGAAGACCTTGCTCTTGAACCAAATACTCCTGATATACCTTACCATACCGCTATCGTTATTCCTAATGATTTTAAAATGGTTATGACTAGTTAAAATAATTGGATATGAACTTTTTTCAAAATTTATAGTGGAGTAAATTTAAATCTCCAAAACCAATACTCTCCTTTTCGAATCGAAACCTTAGCTTTCAATCTTTTCAACATCTTTATAGATTAGGAAATGAGAACTGCTGCAGCCAACATGACATTGTTGGACGAACACTGCGAGGAGATACTGCGGTATAGTCCAACTAATCATGTAAGTAACAAATTTGTGTAAAATCCAAATGTCGATGACATCTAGTGGCTTCATATTGTATTAAAAGATTCTCATCAAAATTTGCGAAATTTTCAAAATTGTTCACAAATTTTTCATGGTTGTTTCATTAGCACGTCATGTAAACCCAATAGTAAAATCCGCTCAACCGTATTCAAACTTTGTTCACGCTTCGTGAATGCACTACCAGTACCAACCGGTTTATCAAATGCAGCAAAGAGTTTTACACAATTGTAACATTGGTTTTTCAAGTTAACATAGCATGCAGTCTATTGCATGATTGCTTAGCAGAGACTTTGAAGTTTCGAGAAAAAAAAAACAGATTTCGCAATTCTGAGCTGTGATTTGGTTTGAATTCAATTGCAAAATATAATTTAGAAATAAAAATAACAAAAGTACTTACTCAATATCTTGAGTGTTGAGTGTGTATTTTAATAAATTCTCATTGTAATTATCCTTTATGTCCTTTAACATTGTAGTATGGTGGTGGGGGTTTTCGGCGATTGTTATCTTACGTTTAATTAGATGATATCAACTCACAAAGCGTTAACACTGACAGATAGGTCAATAGACCAAACAACTTTTGCTGTTGCCTTTTGTGGGGTATACAAGTTAATAACACATTACAAAATGGGGCGGTCTTTGTTTTAATTATACATAACTAATGCAGCCGAGCAACAAGTAGATATTTCCTTTTATTTATCTTTTGGCTTTGGTTTTGTCTATTTCATATGGCTTTTGCTGTTAACAACTATTACTATAAGGCACTTTAACTATTGTTTGTCAATTATTAATAAAATTTACTATTTTATAGCCTCCTATTATAAAACATTCCTTTTTATAAAATTTTTATTTATTTGTTAATTTGAATTTGTTTGTATTTTTCCTAGAGATCATAAATGAAGTCGTTTATGAATCGTTGTTTCGTTTGTCCCTACTAAACTATGCAAAAACTATATAAAAACTGAGCTGCGAATGGAAATTGTCTAATCACACAACCAGCTACCAACATTTCATATTTGGTCGGTGTAGTTGGTCGTGTCGGGTCTACTCTGGACATTGCGCTCTCAGCTGTGTTGAATAGCTTTCCTTTGCAAGTGATGATGGTGGTGGTTATTTGATGTTTTTCAGTATGAGTGAGGACTAAATTTGGTACTTTCCATGGTGACAAGTTCAATTTTGTTATTTTTTACTGATTTGCGACTATATTTCATATTACAACTTTTGATTTTAAATGCTTTACATTTCCATTTGCCTGAGTTTGACATTATCTGCAAAACCAAACCAAAAACCCTGGGCTACCAGGGCTTCCCTTTAAAGGATTTGGAAGAGATACAGTCTGTAGATTCACTAATGGGTACCTTCAGTTTAACAACGATACGCAATGGTTATGGTTTGGGAAACTTATTACACGATAGTGTTGCTATCAGTAAGAGATGTAATCGGCATTAAAATAATGTTGCGCCAAATGCGTTACATGTTTGCATTAACTAACAGTTTTGTCAAAGTAACATTAGAATATTAATAACCAGTTTGTGGTATATTATAGCTTGACTGCCCAATGTTAATTACGCCTAAAAGTATGCCGTTGCTCCATATACCAACTTACCACGAATGTTTGATAATATCGAAAGAACTGTCTGGAACAATAACGAACAGACAGCGTTACTACAAGATGGTTTTGGAAACGGATAAATTGGTACAAGTAAAAAATTTACAGCGAAACTGAGGTCAGTTTCAATTCAAATTGGAGAATGCACAGAGTATTCATCGTCGAAAAATAATGTGATTGGGCAAAGACTTATTGTAAAGTGTTACGTTTGCACTGTACATACAATATAAAATAAAGACTATTGATGTACATATCGTAATTTAAAAATAACCTTTTTTTATTACATAGAAAAAAAGACGACCATAAAATTTAAACGAAAAATTTGACATGTGTAAAATATCAGCTCTCAAATAAATTGTTCATTGATATACTAAAAAATTAATGAAATATTGAAATGAGAATCAATAAATAGGAACAACAAAACATTACATAGGAAATGAACTTTGATGATTTTTTTGTTGGTTTCAAAAATAACATACGTCACACACACATTATCTTGGATTAAAAATAAATTCATCAATATATTCTTACTCTATTTTATTGACTATTTTACAACCTGATGAGGTCAGATGTCTTACACATATTAAGTAAGCAAACAAATTTTGACATATTTTTCCAACTTATTCTATTCTTCGCCTTTTCTCGCCAGTTGATAACACCAAGGATACGGAGGGATTCTTCGGCCTGGTCTTTCATTCAGAGCCTTGACCGTCCCCTTTTTCTGCTTCCATTGGGTATGTTATCGAAAATCTTTGGCGCTGGATCATCTTCGTCCATTCTGATAACATGCATAGCCAACGCAATTGGCCTAATTTTATTCGACTACCTATGTCCACGTCAGAATATAAATGATATAGCTCTTGGTTCCAACGACGTCGGTACTCGCCGTTTTCTTTAACAGGACCACATTTTTTGATGTGTAAACTAGGCACGGGCAGGGCAATCTATCATAGTGAACACATGCAAACAACAAACAGCGTTAGTATCACATACGTGGTTGTTGTACTTCAATAATCTCTGCCTGAAAATAAGTATGATGGTATTGATGTAGCGGCAGCAAACGAACATACAGCTCGTCCTCGAAAAAGAGTACTGAATAGTATGAGAGAACAGAACTCATGGAACGAAATGTATGACACAAAAGCACTGGCGACATCTAGCGAATGATTTAAAACGTATTACTCTCTTTTCTTATAACTTGTTCCTTTCATAATTTTGATGTGAAACATTGATACCTTTTGAAACATTTATGCTTTTTGTATTGTTTTATGTAATAACATTGTCGAAATGGTGCATTTATATTGAAATATACTATAAAGAGAATAAGACTCGTTTATGCACTTTTACTCAGACTCTCTACATGAGAGCGGAAAAGTTCTCTATATTATTATAAGTTATCTATATAATAAGTTCTCTATACTATTCAATACTTTTTGGCGTCGCTCTGTTTATGACAAAACAAAAACAATTATTTCAGTAAACTAAATATTGCTTTATTTATTTTAACAATATTACATCAAATGTTAAAGCAGATGTCAGAAAAATTAGAAATGTTATTTTCCAATGTAACATTTTCTAATGTGTTCATAGAAATCGAACAAGTACCGTGTAGCAAACGCTGTTAATACATCGCCCGTGATTTCGAGCACTCGTTGATTTTCGCTTTCAATATGACCCAAGTTTCGGGGGTACAGCTGGACTTTTGTCAAGAGAGGGCTTTGTTCTTAAACTTAACTGAATTCTTAAACTCCTTGCTGAGCTGAAAATAGTATATATTTGCAAGAAGAATTCTCCTATTAATCTCAAGATTGACGTTGTTGTCCTTGTTCACGGAGGATCTAAGGTAGATATATTCATCAACCACTTCGATGTCGACGTTCAAGTGCGGACCAAGTCGAATTGTATGCCTAGTCGTTGACAGCATCAATTTCGACCTTCCCTAATTCTTTTTCGAGTCTTGAAAATACTGTAACAACCTCCCGAAAATTTCATCCAATGGTGACTATGTCGTCAGCATACGCCAGGAATAAATGGCTTTTCATGTTGATGGTCTTGTTCGTATTTACTGCAGCTTTTCTCAATATTATCTCCATTAAGATGCTGAAGAGAGACTGATACCGCGACAGTTGGAACAGGCACATGGATCGCCCTTTCTGAATACAGGACATAATACACTGAAAGTGCAATCGTCAGGTATAGATTCCCTCAACTAAGTAGCGCATATAAGTTGATGCATGTGGACTAGCAGTCCTTTGCCACGTGCCTTAAAATGTTCAGCAGGTAGCCCATCCACACCAGCGGCTTCAATATTCGTAAGTTCGCCCGCTATTCAATCTTCTTACCCTCTGGAAAAATTTCGGACCCTTTTCGCCCTGCTCAGTCTTGTTCGAACTTTCGCAGCCACCAGGAAAAGATCCGAGTCGATATTGGAACCTTGAATTACACTTGAAGAGTGCCTGCCATCTATTACCAAGTGATCAATCTGGTTCTTCGTTCTCTGACCCGGAGATAACCAGGTTGTATTATGTATTGTGCTACTAACTACCATGTTCTTTACAGCGTCTAAGTCTATCAGTCTTATTCTGTTATCGTTATGGTTGGTCGAAAGACACTTTCCTTCCCCAATTTGGCATTAAAATCGCCTAGAATAATGATAATGTCGTGGTCAGGACAGCGTTCGTATACTTCCTCCGGTCGCTCATTTTCTGACCTCATCGTGTTTATTCTCTGTCGGTGCGTGCACACAAATTAACGAGATGTTGAAATATTTCGCTTTGATGCGAATTATGGCTATGCATTCGCTCACTAGGTTGAATCTAGGTGTCACAGTCTCTTCCAAACTATTAATCCGCACCGGAATTCGTGCTTTCGCTCATGGCAGCTGTAGAAAATATTGCAGTTTTCCTTTATGGTGCATCCATATTCTATCCATCGCATTTCCTGGATAGCTGTTATGTCAGCTTCATATTTTTCGAGAACATCCGCCGGTTGGAAAGTGGCATCCGTTCTGTATAGTGTTTGTACATATCCTTAAATCGTGGCCCTTATTTTAATTGCCTATATAATGGTGGCGGGATACAAACCCAGCCCACCGTGGTCTGCGTTTTACCTACTGCCAGGAATGTTTACGTTTCAGCCGCCCATTATCGGGCAGACGTGGACAGAAAGCAGTGATTGGGATCTGAATTTTGTGTTCTTCAATTTTTATCTGCCGTTGGTCAGGGGTGTGGGCTCATCCGCCTTCAAAGGACAGAAGAACATGTCCACTAGATCGAAGAGCTTCAGTGATCGCATTACGAATCAGGCTGCTCATTCGTTTCGCCTTCCCAGTTTAGCTAGCTAACGGAGGTTTCTGATAAAGCCATTGCCCAGGAAATACTGCGTGTAAGTAGTGAGCTGCTTGGACTGCTCAATGAAGGAATCATTTCAAGCCACTCCCAAGTGAATGACTATCAGAAACTTTCCACTTCCAAGGACAGTCCCATATCAATATATTCTACAGTTCTAATAAACGTTTTGGTTAAATTAAAAAAAAAATATTCGTCTATTTTCGATCATTTCGATAATACGAGCAACCTATATAATACTACGGGCAACCAAATAACATCGGTTACTGATAAGTTTGGCCAGGCAGTCGGTAGCGTAACGGGCTAGACGCCTCTGAAGACGTCGTCCAGCGTATGTGAGTTCCAATCCTAGCGCGGCAGTTTCAAGTTTTTTTTTTTTTAAGCAAAAACCTTTCTCAAAATAACTTGGAACGATGACAAAACATTTTATAATATGTGAATTTCTTCATCGACTTAAAACTAAAATATTGTTACAAAATATCTAATCGTCATTTTATCGCTTTACAATAAGTCTATATCTCCAGCTCCTTTTTACTATTAATTCGCGTTGCTTACTTTTCAGTGTTAATCAGAGACTGACTGATAAATGCTGCTCAGCTACCATTTATATTAGTTCTTCACCTTGGGACAGTGTTATCCGTCAATTTCCTTTGGTTACCAGAGTCTTCAATTTCTGCCATCTGTTTCTCGAAAAGTCAACTAAGACCTAGAATAGCCGTGATTTTTCATTGTCGGTAAATTTTAGGTTCATTTCCTGAATGTTTTTATTTTTATTTTCAATTAATATTTTGTTTAAATTTTCAAACTTGTTAATTTAAAAATATTTTTTTTCTGTGTAATGGGAAATAAAACAGCGCTAAAGACAGGATAATTATAAAATTAGTAACAATGAATTAAAAATGCTACAATCCGACTTCTCATGAACAGGGTTACTGCACTGAAGCCATTCCTTCACCGACAACCATTTTCTGGGAGCAGTAAACTTGTAAATAGAGTAGGTTTCTCTTGTACGGCCTAAAAGTGATAGCTTTATACCAATTGTAGTGGCTGATTAATTCGAAGGAATTGTTTCTCGTAGAAATTGTATGACAGATTGAAATGTCAAAGTGTCATGGTATTTTTGTTCAGCATTGTTCGACATTTCATCATGGAAAGACCTAGGCCGGCACAACATTTTCAAATTATGCAGCTGCATTTCGAAATAATGTGTTTCGCACACTCACAGAAGTACTTGCAATCATCCGTAAGAGCTTGTAGCAACCACAAATTTGCAACAACCCCACAACCGAGTTGAGGTTGTCACGACTGAAATTAGTTCCCGCAACTGAAATTCGGATGAAGCAACCTCTAGTAGGTTGTGACGATCTCTAATGCGATTTTGACAACCTCTCTTTCTGATGCTATGACCTCTTAAGTCGGTTACGGCTTGTTTATTTTCTGTGGGTTGTTGAGTTTCTGTAGATGCATGCTTAGAACCACTTATGATCCACATTGTCGGCTAACCAAACGCTCAATTCGCTATTCCATCGACAAATTTTAAATCCAATATTTATTATCGGATAAATCGCTAACTAATAGATCACATCCAGCATGTGGTAAAAAAAATACAGCGCGGTAACTGAGAGTGTACGCGAGGAAATTGTGAAACGTTACCGTTGCACTTTTTGGACTTTTGAAAAGCTTCAATAAGACCCATTGTTTACCACCAACATTTTGTTCACCGATAATGCCCGTTTCTATCTTAATGGCTATGTCAATTAACAAAGTTACCATAGTTATGGCGTAAATGAATCAAGAGAGTTTCAAGAGCTTTACTACAATAAGTCACAAGACAACGGTTCGATGTGTGGAATCATCGATCCATATTTCTTCAAACATGAGACCGACCGGAACGTAAACGTGCATGGTACCCGTTATAGCGCCCTTGCAAATGGGCTATTTCGTGCCTTAAACTGAAGACCGTGATCTCGACGACATTTAGTTTCAACATGACGGCGATACTGTCCACACAAACCGTGGAACTGCTGTTTTATTGCGATAACAATTCGGTGAATAGTTAATATCACGATTTAGATCTGGAAATTGGGCACATCCCAACACGCTGAAAAATCTGTCTTTTTTTGAATGGATGCAAATATAACGTGTTTGCCAATTTTACATGTTGGAAACTCATTGATTAACAGGTTATAATATATTAAGCGTGTTTTGGTTACACCACTTGCTTATATATTCGCTTGTTTTGTATGAAGCACTTAGCGAAGACTTAGCGAGAACTTAGCGACGAGAATTATTTTCGCTAAGTTTAGACAAAATTTTTTTTGACATCTTTTACCGTTTTCAACCCTTGTTCATATTTTTGAATAAAATGACTTATCGCAAAATTGCCGTTTTCTTTGCAACTTAGCAAGCGACAATCGCTTGCTTGTAAACAAAACACGACTAATGTTACGATTAACTAAATGCTTTCAAAACTTAAAATTTTCTAAATTTATTCAAGCTCAAGACCTTTTTAATAAAGGGTTTCTCAATAAGAGCGCTACAAAAGTTTTTTTTTAAATAAAACAAAACCGGTTTTAGATACCAATGAAATTCTTTATTCCTGTGAAAGTACGTTTGATGCCATTATGTATGGAACTCGATTTCTTTTGCATGGCCACCACGGGCACGCTTGCAGAAGTCCAGGCGCTGAACCCAATTTTCGACGGTTTTCAAGCATAAATCGGCTGATACTGCTGGAATTTCACGTTCGATATTCGTGCGAAGTTCATCAATCGTCGCTGGCTTGTTGGCATAGACCATAGACTTCACGTAGCCCCATAGGAAATAATCTAACGGCGTCAAATCGCAAGACCGAGGCGGGCAATCAACTGGGCCATTTCGTGAGATAACACGTTCACCAAACTTGGTTTCCAATAAATTGATTGTGGCATTCGCTGTGTGGCTTGTGGCGCCGTCCTGTTGGAACCACATGTCCTCTAAGTCCATATTATCCAATTGGGCCGGTCTTGATCGTCACGGAAGAAGTACGGCCCAATGACGCCGCCGGCCCATAAACCACACCAAACCGTAATTTTTTCGGGATGCAATGATGACTCACGGATTACGTGTGGATTGCTGTCTGACCAATAAGAGCATATTTTGCTTATTGACGAAGCCATTCAGCCAGAAATGACCCTCATCGCTGAAGATGATTTTCCGATGAAAATCCGAATCATTTTCAAGTTGTTGCTCAGCCCAATTCACGAACATACGACGCTTATGGTGGTCAAGCGGCTTCAGTACTTGCGTTAGTTTGATCTTGTAAGGATGTAGAGATGTCCAACGCTTGAGAACAACGTGTGAGAGACACATTTGGGCTTTCTTGAACTGAAGCCTCAGCGGCAGCAATATTCTCGACACTACGGGCACTTCTTTGTCTCACTGGCACGGGAACATTTTGTACTGTGCCTGAGGATTCAAATTTTTCCACTAGTCGCTCAATTGTTGATCTGGTAGGACGATTATGACGACCATAAATTGGGCGTAGCGCTCTTAAAGTTGAGGCCACTGACTCCAAATTTCGGTAGTAAATTTTAATAATTTCGACTCGTTGTTGGCTCGTATATCTTTCCATGATGAAATGGCAAACCTTACTGAAGAGAAATGTCAAAAGAGTGGGAAAACGTATGGCGTCGTTTGCTGTCCCTATCGATTAACTTTTGTAGCGTCTCTGTTGAAAAACCCTTTATCTATGGACTGTCAGGGCAACATCTGCTGTGGATACATTTCCGCTATGAGTGATGCAGTTTTCGATGCAGGTTCTCCAGATTTTGTAGAATTGACGTTTTCTTTGCAGTTTAAAATATTCAAGATCGTTCCCAATCTTTTCACGATTTGATTGTAAGTTCCAGTGATTCCAGTTACTGCCTCATCATTTCAAAAAATCTCCCTAAGTGTTTGTTTGTTTAAAAGATCAAAAAGAGGCAAACAGGATGCTACTTTTAGCCCAACTTGTTTCAAAAAGCATCCTCTATTTGCGTCTTTCTGACCTTTTTCCTATCCTTAATTGATGTATTTTCATCGAAGTTTTTCTACTCTTGTGGTAGGGTATACGCCACTTTTAGCAAGAACTCCATACACCTTATCCTTGCGTGCGCTGGTGACATTTCATACTCGTAATTCTCCTCGTTTGTAGATTCGCTCAATTTACCGAAGTTCTTCTGACTTTTTTTGCAAATCGGGCATGAGAATGTTAAGGTTGTTCTTGTCAGTTGGTATATTATTCTTCAATGTCCTTCACCGTGGTCCGTGGCAGAACTTATAATCTGCCGATTCGCTTGCAAACTGAAACATTATTGGTCTGCAATAATGCATTGATCACGGCCGTGAACTTTTCCAGTGTAAGATGCCCGCATTAAAGATGCCCGTAGTATGTCATATATCTCTTTGGAAAGTTTTAAGTCCATATACAAGGCCAAGGCTTCTTCGGAACCATACTTTTTAATGTGTGCTTTTGGGGACGTGTGAATGCTTCCCTTAATCCTGTTTGGGCGCAGATTTTGTAATCTGCAACCTAACTCTTTCATTATCCTTTGTATATTTAATAGACAGCGCTTCCGATAAATTCTTCGTGGTCAAGTCATTGGTGGCATCGGCAAGTTTCCTCTTTCTTGTGAAAACTTAGCACACCTCCATACTTTTTTTTGCCTTCCTTTTGCTCCTCCGGTTGATGTGGTGGGTTTATCTTCTGCCAATATAACCACGTTGGTGTCATCATTAAGCCAATTCTCGTGTATGGAGTTGAAGTTCTCAATGATTCGATTGAATTTTATCTATTTTGCCTTAAAATTTTCATATATCAGATAAAGATTATGTTTTATACTTTTGTTTCTCTCAACATATCCGTATAAGCCATCGAGGTCTGCAATATATAGTCTAATCTATTACCTGGTGGGTACCCTTTGGATTAGGGGTTTATGAAAAGGGTTATGCTACCATGCCTAAAAATTTACCTGTTACCTGCATACGAACGGATTTAGGTTGAATTATGCAACTTTGATATTATACACGTGTCCGAATGGATTTGTGCCTACATGTAGGGACCATAAGTCAATATTGTTCTGTGAATGGATGCTTGACTATTTGTATGCCAAAGTTAGTTTTAAGTGAGGTTAGTACCTGCTAATTTCAATGAGTATTTTTTTGTGCATCCTGTGTCTGAAACAGAATATTGGGAACGAGCAGACTTTGGCAGAGGCTCTCAGGTAAGCAACCGACTTAAAATGAAATTTTCACACTATTAGATCAAACTAATTGTAAGTCAAAACATTACAAAACTAAAACTGTAAATCATATCATAAAAAACAATAACGTAGTAAAGGATTTCCACGAACGTATGGCTTCAATATGCAAGGGATGCACGCCATAAAACTTCTGGAACCATGGCTTTTTTTACCTCTAGAAGCCAAAGTGGCGCCTAGAGGTAGATAAAACCTTTTGATTTGTCTGAAGGAATAATCAAAGAATATATTTTGAGTATATGGCAAATATAGGAAAATATAGATTTTTTTATCTTCCGTCAAAGTTGAAAAATAGTGAAAAAAAATCCAATGAGTGTTCGAACTCACGGGCGATGTGTTAACACCTTTTTGCTACACGGTACCTGTTCGATTTCTATGAACAGAACACATTCGTAAATGATACATTGGAAAATAAAAACCCGCGTTCAATCATATGATGACGTTATTCCCACAAAAACCAAAGAATGCAAAGCAACAGACACTTGTATATACATACATACATTGTTATATTCGTACACACGCTACACTAGTTCACACAATTTTCGTTGCTCTCTTGCTATCTCATTTTTATATACGTATAACCACGTCATTATTCTCTTTGCTCTGAGAGTGCTCCGCACCCACATTTTATTTGACTTACCTTTAACAATAATAAAAAACCAACCCGTAAAAAACGTAGTTTTTGACTAAACATTCTGTATATATGACCATGCCCCTTTGTCCTATCCCGCCCGTATTTGCAGCAGATCTTAGAATATGTAAACCTAACCAACGTACCCAATTTTGTTCAAATACCGTTAACAGGAGCAGAAATAATGGATTTTTAATTTGTGATTTGTATGGGAGGTACCACGCCCCATTATCCAATCCCGCCCATATTTTGATAGTTTATTTTTGTCGCTGCCATTAGTTTGCGTGCGAAGTTTCAGCTCGATTGGATAACGGGAAAAGAGTGAAAAATCAATCCAAAATTTTTTCGGCATAGTAATATAAAGAATTTAAAAAGGCGTTCAATCATATGATGACGTTTCATTTAAAAACCAAACACACAACATCACACATACTTTGTCCGAAGTAGCTGACGTATTAGTGTGTCACCATACCGTCGACTGCGCAAGCCCATGGGCTTGCAAATGAAATTTTGCGTGGCTATGCTTTATATCCCCGTTCAACAACAGCAACAGACACATGTACATACATACATTATTATGTTAATACATTCGCTATAGACACAATTTCGTTTGCCTCACCCCTGCCACAACACTCTTTCATTGCTCTCTTGCTCGCTCATTTTAGTTTAACACGTCATTATTCTCTTTCGCCGTCGCAGAAAATCTGGTTTTAGCAGCAGCATAAAATCTGGTTTTAGCAGCAGCAAAAAATCTGTGACTTTGATAGATTTAGTCCCTATACGCCACTATAGATGTTAACACATCAAAAATGGATAGTTTTTAAATAGTGATTTACCTGGAGACACACAAAGCAAACAGTAAATTTTTTTATTATTATACATTTAGTAAATACATCAATCAATAGAGTCAAAAAAATATTATTCGTTACCTAATTTTCGTGATATTACACCTTAAAGTAGCGTTCACAATGGCAGCAACGAATTTGTAATTCAAGCCTTCTCGTTCTCGTTCCCAAATTGGAATTCAAATTTGTCATAGAAGTAGGTTCTACTTCTATTTCAAATTGGAATTTGTTCGAATCAGTTTATTCTACTGACCGTTAGGGGAGCTCTACTTCGAATTTTGTTTTAAAACTTGAAAGTATGAATGAAAATGTAAACATTTTGTATCAAAACAAACATTTTAATAAATAATATTATCTGTAGAAATCTTCACATATAATTATAATTTTTTATTACCAAGAATACAACACTGTCGCTGGCTTTCGCACAAATTAGCTGATGCAAATGTGAAATGTGTAGTTGTTTGTAGTAAGTGTAGTTCGCGCCAATTTTATTAATAAACAGAAGAAAAAAGTTTAAAAAAAGCTGACATTTTCAGGTTTATCGAAACCGTCCAAGGCCATGACATATTATGGAACATAAGTTCCTAAACATTTCTATAGAAAAATTTGAAAACATTTCTAAAGAAAAATTTGAAAATATTTCTATAGAAAAATTTTAAAATATTTCTATAGAAAAATTTTAAAACTTTTCTATAGAAAAATTTTAAAACTTTTCTATAGAAAAATTTGAGAATATTTCTATAGAAAAATTTGAGAAGATTTCTACAGAAAAATTTGAAAACATTTCTATAGAACAATTTTAAAAGTTTACTAAAGAAAAATTTAAAATTTTAAAACTCTTCTATAGAAAAATTTGAAAAGTTTTCTAAAGAAACACACTTAATACTTTTTGCTCCGGGTAGTGGTACAAAATCTGAGGTCCGTGTCTCATATTTAATTTTTCTATTTTTTACTGTTTGCTTTTTCGTTTGTATTGCAATTCTCCATGGTTTTCAATCCCCAAATATGTATACTACTGTATAATGTAAACAATGTTGCCAGTCAGCTGTTTTTTCGAACTTATTCGAACAAATTTGTTGCTTGCATTGTGAACTCCTGTTGAATTTGTTGCTATCATTGTGAACGAGCCTTAAATCGTGCAAAATTACCTAAAAATTGTGTGTTTTTGAAACCCGAAAATCAGTCAACTTTGGACCGTTATATGTTCTAAACTAAAAATCTGATGTTATTGGGGTTGGCATATTTGAAATCGTTGAAAAATTTCGTAGGCGCACATGAAAATTTTGATTTTTGCAACGTCGTTTGCTCTACTGGCGCCACTGTGCGACTTAGGACTATATACATACCGTACTCCACTGGGTGTTGGGTGAGCCATTGGCTATTCGATCTAACGTCGCATAAATGAAGCTATGTAGAGCGGATAAGATCTATCGCTAACCGACCGTGTTGGGCGAATGAATGCAAATTAAAAATTATTGAAACAAATGCAAATCGAATTAATAGAAAAAAATCAATGCTCTAAGAAGTAGGGGACAAACTAGGGTGGTAATAGGTTATTTTCATGATCCCCTGAGAAGATTTGTTTTTGGCTGCCTGAATAGAATCATGAAGTGGATTGAATAATACAAAAATTGTGAATTGATTATGTACACACAACTATAAAGTACTATTTTGACAATACTGCACCAATTTTTCCATCCCTATTGTGAGTTTTCATGTTGTCGATGAGAAAAATACGCTTTTCAGTTTTCCATGGTGGATATGGGACTGCCAAAAGAGAATGGTTGGAGAACAACACCAAAACAAACCAATAACAAAAACAAAATCGACACAAATATTATACGTTCATGATATGTTGGATAAAAAAAAAACGACCAACAAAAAGAAAACCACAAGGAAACTTGAAACCCGTCTTCTACTCAGTTTACTCATACCCATCATCCATGGTTAAGTGCATAACACGACTAATAATTCCTATACACCTTGCCTCCGCAAATGTATGTATGTATATGCAGTTTGTGGGCAATGGAAGTGGTGTCCCATACGTTTCCTCTCGACGAGTTGGGGAATATTGAAAATTGTTTTCGAAATGTTACAAAGTTTTGTTTGTGTTTAAGATGTAATCAAAGACATATTAGCATTGATAACTAGAGTGGTTGGATAGATTTTTAATAAAATGCTTAGAAATTGCATTTATAAAAGTTGACGGAACAAATAGGGAAAAAAGTTTAACAAAGTAGCAGAAATTGTAAACAGAAATTGGAGTATCTGGCATCTGTATGAGATTGGATTTGAATAATTTTATTAGGAAATTTTGAATGTCTTCTGAACTTGCATTTACACGAGACTCTTTAGCGGAGACAATAGCAACACATTCAGACTTGTTATACCCTCACCCATAGGGATGGGGTATATGTCATTTAATACGGAAAAAATGTAACGCATAGAAGAAGACATATTAGATTGAGCCATGTCCGTCTGTCTGTCTGGCGGGCTGGCTAACAGGTCAACACGATAACTGCCGTAAATCTTTATCGATCACAGCGGAATTTTGTCAGTGACTATTATTTGTCCAAGGCTAGTTTGGGATTGAAAATCTGCATTTTGGCCACGCCTCTTCAGGTACGTCCCATATAAATCGACACATTTAGTACAAAATCATATTTCTCCTAAAACTTTTTTCTGGTAGATGTGATTGATTACCTTGAACTCAAGCATTGGTTAATAATCTGTAAATGTCTACTTAACTAAAGAAAATTGGCGAGGTTGCCACGCCCATTCTGGTACCTCCCATACAAAAGTTTGGCGGTCGTTCGGGTTGTCAATGCGATAAGTCGCGTGAAACACTTCCGATCTTAACGAAATTAGGTTATAGGCTTCACGTCATCGAGAAGCACGAGTCACCATGTAAGACAAGGGTGATTTTGCCACGCCCATGTTGGTGCCTCCCATACATAAGTTGTTCGGCCGGCAGGTTGTTCGGTAAGATAACTCTCGCAAGACCGAACCAATCTTTATGAATTTGGTACTAGAAGCAATTGAGTCAAATGCCACTCTTCTATGGAAAATGAGTCGTTTTGCCACGCCCATTCTGGTACCTCCCATACAAAAGTTGGGCGGCTTTTCGGCTGGCCGACTCGATATCTCCCGTACACCACAACCGATCTTAACAAAATTCGCTACTGATCCATATTTTGTGTAATAATGTGTAAACGTTCGCTATGCCCATTTTTGTTCCTCCCAATCGAGCGAACAATTGGCTGGTAGTCACGATAACTCCCCATAATTACTTAGGATCGTTATTAAGTTGGGTATTGAATAATATTTAGCGCAATGGACGACTTCGGGAGAGGGTATGTTTGAGTCGGTTTACCCGACTGAAATTTCTGCGCAGGTTTTTTCACCCCCCTCTACCAGAATCCGTTGTTATTTTCGAAAAAAGTTAGTTTTGTTCCACAGTGTAATTGCAGTATAGTTCCTTTTAGGATGACAGATCAATTTTTTGTTCGGTTAGTTCAAAAAAGTTTAAACAGTCACGGGTTGGACTCGAACTTACATTCACTGGAAGATCGTTTCAATGTTTTAGGACAACCAGATACCATTTCTGTTCGATTACTCGAAAATTTGTGCAAGGTTTTACTGAATCGTGCCCGTTTACTCCAAAGGCCCGGTAAATTAGAGCCGGAGACCGAAAATGATGACAGTTCGATGTTAGACATCTTGGAAATTGTTGGTGGAGTAATTGGAGCCAAGAAAAATTTCCAAGATAGAAGAACAGCTGTTTGAAATCAGCTGTTTTGTGTAAACAAATAGAAGTGAAATTAAATTAACCATGGTAGAAATAAGTACAAACTAGTTTTTTATAACTTGAAATTAATGACAGTTTTTTGGTAGTTTTAGTTAATGTATGAGAAATTTATACTACAAGCTTACAAGGTCAGGTTGGTTTTTTTTTGGAATAATAGACAATTCAGTTAAGCACACTCTCTGGCATGACTAGTTTCCAACTCCGTGACAAGTTCATCATCAGATGCCCAACTACTGTGCCTGAATTGATACCATCGGTTGATCTTCAATCCTATAGTATTATATACAAACTCAATTCTCCAATTTCCATGTGCGAATTAGTATCGATCGAAGATCCCTAAGTATCATCGTACACTGAAAGGCTTATAATTCCAACAACAAGAACAGACGGATTTTTCCACCATGTTCTTTATTTCCTCTTGCATACTCGCATTGTTGCAGTGCTTTGAGGTGAGTTTTTACTACGAGGGCGGATCAATAAGTCCGAACTTCTCTCGTAGTTATATGAAATGCAACACTGCTCCCATCAAGTACCACCTATTGATAGACTACTGAAAAATTTTCTGTCATTCTGTCCTTTGCAATTAACAGCTGTTCAAAACATTCAACCTCGTGAATTTTTTTAAAAATGGGTATAGTGAATTTCGGGTGCTCATTAAACATTATTTTTTTCGAAAAAAAACCGTCAATCAAACCAAGGAAAAGCTTGATTAATACTATGGGGACTCTGCACCATCAATTTCAATGGTGAAAAAGGCTTTTACTGAGTTTCGTTGTGGTCGCACAAGTACAAATGACGCTGAACGTTCTGGACAGCCAATTGAGGTCAATACACCCGTAAATGTCAAAAAAATCCACGATATGGTGTTGGCCGATCGATGAGTAAAAGTACGTGAGATTGTTGATGACATAGGCATTTTATATGGCAGTGTGATTTCGATTTTAAATGATCAGTTGGGTTTAAGAAAGATATCTGCAATATGGGTGCCGCGTTTGCTCTCAGTTGACCATAAACGCATGGGTGCACAAGTGAGTTCTCAATGGCAAAATTCCATGAATTGGGCTATGAATTGGTACATCATCAGCCATATTCTCCGTATTTACTGACTATTTCCTATTTCCAAACCTTAAGAAATGGCTAGATGGAAAGAGATTTAGCTCCAACGATGAAATTACTGAGCAAAGAAATGCATATTTTATCTTATTTTTTGGAAGGAGGGATACAAAAATTGAAGAATCGTTGGACTATGTGTATTGAGCTAAAAGGAGGAGCAACAAAAAATGTGTTTCATTGAAAAAGTCACGGACTTATTGATCCGCCCTCGTATATCACAGAGTTCTCAGTTACGTTTTTGAATTTGAAAGCTTTTTTATATTTTATTGAATATATCACTGAAATTTGGAAAGAAAATGGAATGCAATAATGTACAGTGGCATTCAGCAAATTCTGCTGAACCGACGACGTCATAATTGGTCAACTGCGGCAGTAGATATGTAATGTGTCTACAAGCCGAAATGTATGTAGCAAAGGATAAAACGACAACAGCTGTTTGGTTGGAAATTTTTACTGGAAACCGTTCACGTACTTTTTGTGGAAATTTTCATAAAGAGAGTAAAATCGTTATTTTTCTCTCAAAAGTAGATTCTTCGAAATGTTTACTGGGAAAGTAGACGCACAAAGCTACCATCACCGCAAGTCCGCTCGACCGGCTGATGACCCATGCCGAGTGAGGGACAACACTTTAGCATTAATGGCACCTTAGACCTGCAGACTAGTCGGATGACTATTAGTCAGACCGACTTTTGTGTCGGGCATTGTTTCGACTACACTAACAGACTTTGCGGCCGACATTCTGAAAGTCAAACTAGTTTTGATTTTTATCCACTGCCCGACCGCACCTTACACTGGAAGATGAGTCGACCCAACTAGAAAATCGGCCCGACAATCCGCTGGTCTAAGGTGCTCTTTAGGATTTGCTTGTTTATTTTTGTTGAACGAAGACTGAATTTGCAGCAACTTCTTTTCTCTCAAAGAAGAGAGAAGCATTTCATGAGACTGATCCATAGACCAAAGGTACCTAGAGAGAACATCCCTCTCAGCAAATTGATAACATTAGGCGTCGTTGCATATGGATGTTGAATGTTGAAAAGAATAGCATTAATAATAGCAGATAGTTACTTACTTTTATGAACTAGTTTACAACCTCATGAAGTCAGACGTCTTACACATATTAATTAAACAAACAAATTTCAACATATACTTCCTACTGCCTCTATCCTTCGCCTTTTCTCGGCAGTTGGTAACACCAAGGATACGGAGGGATTCTTCTGCCTGGTCTTTCCAGCGGAGTCTTGGTCGTCCTCTTTTCCTGCTTCCATCGGGTACGTATAGCTGGAATTATGTCCGTCGAGAGAGGGCTCTGTCCCTAAACTGCTTGCTGAGCCCAAAATAGCATCTATTTGCAAGCACAATTCTCCTATCTATCTCCAGGCTGACGTTGTCGTCCTTGTTCACGGCGGATCCAAGGTAGACAAATTCATCTACCACTTCAAAATTAAATCGGTTGTCAACGTTCAAGTGCGGACCAAGTCGAGAGATTTCTCTAGTCGTTGACACCATCAATTTTTTCTTGTCCTTATTAACAGCAAGACCCACCTTCGCTGATTCCTTTTCGATTCTTGAAAATACTGCAGTAACCTCTCGCAAATTTCGCCTAATGATGTCTATGTCGTCAGCATACGCCAGTAACATATAGCTTTTCGTGTTAATTGTCTTGTTCGCATTTACTGCAGCCTTTCTCATTATTATCTCTATAAAGATGTTGAAGAGATTGGACGAAAGTGTGTAGCCGTGTCTGAGTCCTCGCATGGTACAGAATGGTTCAGTGAGGTCTTTCCCCACTTTCACTGCTGATTTGGTGTTGGTCAGCGTCATTATACAGACACGGATCAGTTTTGCCGGAATACCAAGTTCAGACATAGCTTCGTACAGTTTTCCCCGTATGGGGCTGTTGAAAGCCGATCAGTTTTGCCGGAATACCAAGTTCAGACATAGCTTCGTACAGTTTTCCCCGTATGGGGCTGTTGAAAGCAGATCTGTAGTAGACAAAGAGGTAGTATGTATCGTTTTGCTTTTCGTGGGTCTTTTCCAGGATCTGACTAAGCGTCAATATTTGGACAGTCGTGGACTTGTGTAAAACCACACTGATAAGGTCCAATCAGGTTTTCAATAATTGGCTTTAGTCTTTCACATAATACGCACGACAAGACCTTCTACGCGATGTCTAAAAGACTGATACCGCGATAGTTGGAACAGACACACAGATCACCCTTTTTGAATACAGGACAGAAGATGACACTGAGGCTCCAATCGTCGGGCATAGAATCCCCCAGCCATATACCGCATATAAGTTGATGCATGTGGGCTATCAGTTCTTCGCCATCTGCCTTAAAACGTTCAGCGGGTAGGTCATCCGCACCAGCGGCTTTACTGTCCCTAAGGTGGGAGATCGCCATTCCAATCGCGTCTTGGTTGGAGGTACACTCTACACTATCTTCCACTATCATTACCTCCTGATCTACAGTGCATGACTCTGAGCAGAGTAGTGCTGAAAAGTGGTCTCTCCACATTTTGAGCACACACTGCTTCTCAGTCACCAGATTCCCATTCTCGTCCTTGCAGGAGGGCAGTCCATTTTTAGGCCCGTTGGTCGATCTTCTTACCCTCTGGAAAAACTTTCGCGATTCACCATTCATCCTGCACATTTCGGTTCTTTCACTCTCTCTCTTCTCCCACTGCCGTTTTTTCCGCCTAAAGAGTTGGTTTTCCTCCCATCTTAGCTTCCTGTACCCGCTCACTCGCAGCACGCGTTGTAACTGACTGTTTCGTTGCCATACGTGCAGCGTCTTTTTCATCAGTTGCAATGCGACATTCTTCGTCGTACCATGGCTTATCCTTCTGCGGTTTTTGATAGCCAAGTTCAGTCATTGCAGCGATTTCCAAAGAATGGGAGATGTGCTTCCACTGCGCGTCTGGGTCATCGGGAGGGGGGTATTCTGTTCTAGCAGGAGAGAGAGTTTCTGTCGATAGGACACTGATATCTCCGGTATTTGTAGCTTGTCAATTTCCAGCTTTTCCTGTGTTCGGCTTCGTACGTTTTTCGCCCTGCTCAATCTCGTGCGAACTTTGGCAGCCACCAGGTAATGATCCGAGTCGATATTGGCACCTCGAATCACACGTACATCCATTACACTAGAAGAGTGCCTGCCATATATTACCAAGTGATCAATCTGGTTCTTCGTCCGTTGATCAGGAGATATCCAGGTCGCCTTACGAATCTCCTTATGCTGGAATCGTGTGCTACTAACTACCATGTTCTTTGCAGCGGCGAAATCTATCAGTCTTATTCCATTATCGGAGGTGGTATCATGTAGACTGTGATTACCGAAGGTTGGTCGAAAGGCACTTTCCTAATTTGGCAATAAAATCGCCTACAATAATCTTAATGTCGAGGTCAGGGCAGCGTTCATATACTTCCACCAGATGTTCATAAAATGTTTCCTTTGACCTCATCATCTTTATCCTCTGTCGGTGAGTGCACACAAATTAACGCGACCTTGTAATATTTCGCTTGGATGCGAATTGTGGCTATGCGGTCACTCACTGGGTTGAACCTTGAAACTAGGTGTCGCAGTCTCTTGCCAACTATAAATCCGCACTCAAAGTCGTGCTTACGCTCATGGCAGCTGTAGTAAATATCGAAGTTTTTCTCTCCGGTGCAACCATATCCTGTCCATAGAATTTCTTGGATCGCTGTGATGTCATCTTTATATTTTCCGAGGACATCCACCAGTTGGAAAGCAGCACCAGTCCTGTATAGCGTTCGCACATTTCAGGTACATATCCTTAAATCATGCTTAAATAGCAGATAGAGGCATTAAACTAAAACATCCACCAATATAACTAACAATAAAAGATAACAAAAAATTTGAAAATATATGTAATTTTCACAGTTTTAAGTCAACAGTTCTTATAGCTCCACCTTGTGTAATTCGAACATCTACCTCCATAGATTTAATATGTTTAGAGCGAAATTCGTCTCATCTGACATTTAATTTCACGCTCTTCGTGGTGTGGTCGGTGTGATAGGTAGACGTTCGATTTACACCAGATGGAGCTACAAGAACTATTAACTTAAATTTTTCTTGTCATGTTGGCGGCGAATTAATTATAATTAACGGGATTCTCTTTTTGCCGCAAAAGTAAGTAGTAATATTTTTGGGTAAATGGACGAAATTTTGTAATAAATGAAACGATTTTCTGTCTTATCTCATTTGTTCTATTAGGCTTTTTTGGTCTATTATATTAAAAATGCAAGTAAAATTCACCTAGTTTGTTTGCGGAAATGTATCAACCTTTTCTGTCTACTATTGGACTCAGTAGCTAATGAAATATTTTTGAGACAGACGAAATATTTTTGAGCCAATAGATCTTTAAATGTCATTTTTTTCTTTGCGTGTTGAATTTAGTTTTATTCTATTTTTGGACGCAATAATAGTTTTCTTATACAAATTTCCTTTCTCAACCATACGCTCTTTAATTGTCTTAAATTTTCCGTTCATTATTTGTCGAACTGTACCATTTGCTTGTTTATTTTCATTTCTTGATTTTCTCAATTCCCTCATTCTCATATTTTGAAGTCATCCATTCTCCAACGCTTTTTCAAATGTGATATCAACAGGGTTTCCCGCATTGTGGTGGGAATGGTTAGTGTTTGTTTACACAATATAATGGCGCTTCCTTCTCCAGCGCATGACAACTGGGTCATGCCGGTGGTTATCCTATTATGATGCATCATCAATCCGTACTGTTGGTTCTACTTAGCCTCTTTCCAATCGGGTATTATTTTACAAAATTCGTTAGCAACAATTCAAATCGGCTGTACTCGTACGTACATATGAGAGAATCATACTTTAGCTGAGGTCAGTTTTGAAAATATTAACAACAAGCCATACAACCGTTATGTATTTATTAATAGGACACTAATGTGGGGTGGGTTTTTAAGTTGAGGTGTGGTCGGTTCAATGACTGAACATATTGTTCCGTTGTTGTTATTATTGTTATTTAATATTAACAACGGAATATGGGTTGTAAATGGAATCAACAGCTGTGATGATTCACAATAGAGTTCAGTGTGTTGGGAATTTTCTGTGCCATTGTGTGGTGGAAGAGGAAATAGAAAAGGTCACCCCTAAAGTATGCATTAATATTTGATAAGAAAATTGATTTGATTGTGCTATTTATTTCTGTTATTTCTGTGCCATGGATCTGTTTGTAGTTGCAACCGTCAGTCATATAATTGATAATTGCTGACAACTATGAATATGTGAAAGTAAAACTGAATAATATTTTTAGAATACGCAATTTATCTATTACAAGTATTGAAACGCATGACGCTTAACCTTATTTCGGCAAGCTGATCCGTTTTCAATCGAGTACTTTAAAGTAATGTACAGACATTTATCTAGAGTTTTATAAATTTTGGAATAAAAGTTAGAAAAATACCGACTAAAGATAGACCAAATTTGGATTGAGCAATTATCATTGTCTCTCAATATTATTTTATATTTGTGCTTAATATATGAATGCTTATTTGTCATACATGAGGCAAATTAATAATATTACAATTATAATTTGTAGTTTAATGTGAATAATCATTCGAAATGCAAATTCAAAAAAAATTCTATACCATTGGCAATTGTACTTATTTTCAACGCATTTGCTTCATATTTGGCACTGTTGGTTTTCAAATATTTTATACAGTACAGGTTTTTGAATTTGAAAGTACTACGAGGCAATACCTATCAAAGCCACAAACCTCAACATATAAAATACTTTAAAAACAGAACTGCCAGCAGTCAAACAAATTCAAAACAATTAAAAGCATTCCCCTATTCCATTACAATTGGCATCCGATTCCACAACGTGCATTTACATTGCCAGGTCAAATGCAAATTCAAAATTTTTTAATTGCCATTGGAAACAAATGTAATTCTTTTACATTTCCATTAGATAAAATAATGCAAATTAAAATCCAATACAAATTTAAAAAAACCCATGTTTGTTATGTACGTATCGATTGAAACAGAAATGGGCTTTATTACCTTAACAAAATTTTGGTTGAAAAGAGTGTATATTCTTCAAGCTTTTAAAGTGGCCAAAGACAGAGACAAACTTAATTCGGAAGGTCCGCTGGCTTCAATTCTTGCAAGAGTTGCATTTCGCATGCTTTTAAACCAATACCCTTACCTAGGTCCCTACCACACTTACTTTTGAACCCACCAGGAGTCTTACAAAGCGAAGACTGGACCTTTTTCCTTTTATCTCCTGTCGGTAACACCAAGCTTACGCAGGTGTTTATTCACCTGTGCCTTCCAGCGAAGTCTTCGAATACCTTTCGCGCTTCTTCGTCCTTATCCATACTTCTGACATCACCAGCCAGCGTAATTTACCTATTTTGATTCCCTTAACTACTTCGGGTTCATACAGCTCATAGTTCCTAAAGCCGTTGCTTAGATGTGAACTAGGTTCCTCTGCCATATAGCAACACGGGTTGTAAATATCAGAGCCTAATATAGGTTTAGATCTCTGAAATGTGATACCATTTTATTTACTCGATTACCTCATCTCCATTGAATTCTACTGGAACAATAAATGTAGAGAGTTGATCTTTCGAAATCCCCGGCATACTATGTACATTAGTGCGTCCCTTGTTTATATGGAGATTGCTTAGTGATGAAAATGTTTTGCTCCCACCCCCCAGAATTGCTGATTTGATCCAAAAACTGGCGTGTACAAAATTTTCCCCCGATCGGATAACTCTAGAGCATTTTTTTTTTGTTGATATAAGGTAATAAAATTATGCGCGATTTGCGTACCCTCGTGTTTTTTGTATAAAATAATATCTAGCTATAGAGAGATTATGTGTGTGAAATTGGGTGGAGGTCAGAGATCATTATATGCCCATCCGAAGTCATTAGCCAATTCAAGCCAAATAGGGAAAAATTTAAAACGAAATTTTTGGATTCTTTTTGGTATAAAGTTGTATGGGCTACGAATTTAGAAGTGTTCGTAAATGGTATGGTTGTATCGCAACTTGAGGTGCACCGAATATTTGGTTGTATTTGCCACAACCGCCACGTTCCAGCACCGCAACTTCCCATCACCGCCACTTTTAACCAACGCAAATTACCGCAGCCGCATTTTACCACCACCGCAATTTATGCGGTGCATCGCATATTTTTTTGGTTAATGAAAATAATAATGCTAAATATTTAAATGAAGTTTTTGGTTTTATGTTACTTGAAATAAAATATTCAAACATTAAAAAACTATTTAATTTACTTACAATTTTAAATTAAATGTGTCAAAAAGTACATAAATTGTTTCATTGCTACACGCTCAAAAAAAAAACTGCCTATGCACCATATTCCCCCAAACATATTCTGCAGGAACCATGTATATGTTTGGAACACACTTCAAACATTTATATGTTTGCAAGTCCCAAACTCAGATGTATCTAATTGCAAACATTAGCTTGTTTACTGACAAATATGTATGGTTTTACGTGGAAACATATGCGTGCTTCATCCCAAACATCCATATGTCGGGGTTTTCAATAAGAGCGCTACAAAATAAACAAATAAAACAAAACCGGTTTTAGATACCAATGAAATTCTTTATTCCTGTGAAAGTTCGTTCGATGCCATTATGTATGGAACTCGATTTCTTTTGCTGAACCCAATTTTCGACGGTTTTCAAGCATAAATCGGCCGATACTGCTGCAATTTCACGTTCGATATTCGTACGCAGTTCATCAATCGTCGCTGGCTTGTTGGCATAGACCATAGACTTGACGTAGTCCCACTGGATATAATCTAACGGCTTCAAATCGCACGACCGAGGCGGCCAATCGACTGGGCCATAACACGTTCACCAAACTTGGTTCCCAATAAATTGATTGTGGCATTCGCTGTGTGGCTTGTGGCGCCGTCCTGTTGGAACCACATGTCTTCCAAGTCCATATTATCCAATTGGGGCCAACAATATTCGGTTATCATTGAACGGTAGCGATTCGCATTCACAGGAATGTGCCGGTCTTGATCATCACGGAAGAAGTACGGCCGAATGACGCCGCCGGCCCATAAACCGCACCAAACCGTAATTTTTTCGGGATGCAATGATGACTCATGGATTACGTGTGGATTTCTGTCTGACCAATAACGTATATTTTGCCAGAAATGATCCTTATCATAAATTGGACGTAGCGCTCTTAAAGTTGAGGGCACTGACTCCAAATTTCGGTAGTAAATTTTAATCATTTTGACTCGTTTTTGGCTCGTACACTCACAGAAAAATTCGGTTGAGACAGCCGAATTAGCCGTAACCGAATTAATAGGTTGTCTCAACTGAATTAGAGGTTGACACAACCGAATTAGAGGTTGACATAACCTCAGTAGTGGTTGACACAACCTCATTAGAGGTTGACACAACCTCATTAGAGGTTAACACAACCTCATTAGAGGTTGTCACAGCCGAATTAGAGGTTGACACAACCTCATTAGAGGTTGACACAACCTCATTTGATGTTGTCACAACCTCATTATAGGTTGTCACAACCTCATTATAGGTTGTCACAGCCGAATTAGAGGTTGTCACAGCCGAATTAGAGGTTGTTACAACCGAATTTAGATAGTGTCACAAATTAATTATTAATGTTTTTTATTATTAAATGATGATTTATTTTCCTGTATTCTTATAAAAAATTCAAAAAGCGAGAAAATAAAGTCATACATATTGGGTAATCTATATCATAATAAATTTGTTTTACATGCCTCTTCCGACCTTTTTCAAGGCCCGGCCATCACGGGACACCGCACAAATTCTGACATTCGGCTGATGTATCGGTTGATTTAGGTCCTAAACAATTTTGTATACAGAGAATTGCAGCACATCTCACATGACCGACCATGAAAAACTTGGAAACTGTTGATATCTGCTTCAATAATTTCTGCAAAACAAGACGTTTTAATACAGAACATATTTTACTTACCTTTCTTAATAACAGCAAACAAATTTGTAATTTTTTACTTCTTTTTAAAATAACATTTGATTATAGAATTTTAAACGTCATATGTTAAATACATGGCACTAGGTCGTGGTAACCGAATTGAATATGAATTCGGTTGTACCTACTGAATTCATGAGAAATTCGGTTACGGCAACGTAATTGACGCCAATTTCGGTCGTTGCAACCGAATTAAAGCTAGATTCGGTTACTGCGACCAAATTGATACCAAATTCGATAGTTACAACCGAATTGATGCCAAATTCGGTTACTACAACCGAATTAATGCCAGATTCCGTTACTCCAACTGAATTTGGTACCAATTTCGGTTCTTGCATCCGTATTTATTTCAAATTCGGTTGTTCCAACCGAAATTTTAGAAAATTTAGTTGACTGAACGAATATAATTGAAGATTCAGTTGTCACAACCGAATCAAATAAGAAACGGGGTTGCTTCAACCGATTGTAACAACCTCAATTCGGTGGTAGCAGCCGAATTCTTTTCAAACAATTAGTTCTCTGAGTGTATATCTTTCCACGATGAAATGGCAAACCTTACTGAAGAGAAATGTCAAAAGATCGGGAAAAAATATGGCGTCGTTTGCTGTCCCTATCGATTTACTTTTGTAGCGTCTCTGTTGAAAAACCCTTTACCTACGCGGAAGAATTCGCGTGTTTCCCCCAAACCTCTATATACTTACATGGAAACATATGCGTATTTTCTCGCAAACAAAATAATATTTACACTCGAATTATTCTTCCTTTCTTTATTTATTATAATTAATTTTATCAATATATATCCACATTTAATTATATAAATAGTTAATACAAAAAATTAAAAGATTTAAATCACTTTTACTTGCTTTACTTGTTTTGCTTTGAATCAGCTGCTGTATTGTTTCTCCTTTCTTTGTTGTCTCCCACGTTTTTGTCTTTGGAAGATTTCAACAATGCGTTGGTTATCACTATGCGTAGGTACACGAACAATATACGTATACACAAATCTAGTTCATGCAAGACAAGCGTGTATTAAGCACTTCCGTTTTTTTTATTATGTTTCACAAATGGTCTGTCATTTCGATTTTTTCAGTGGTGGATCGGGGACAAAATGGGCTTCACGTTGTTGCCCTTTCCAGCTTCTTTCCTCAAAATCGTTTCTCACTTTGATAGCATACATAGATATATGCGAAAATAACAACAACGGCATTTTGTTTTGTGTGTTAAAATTAAAGTGTTAATTACAATACAAATGTATGCTAACAATAACAGTCAATAAAAAAGTTTAAAACACATTTAAATTTCACAGTTTTTCACCAAAATGGCATGAAAAATTAAAGCAAGAAGTTAATGTAATTCCACCTGGCGTATATCACTTTTCGTCAAACATCTCTCTATCACACCGACCGCATCCCGAAGAGTGTGAAAGGAAACGTCAGATGAGACAAATGGCGGCTCTACTATAAATTTACTCTATGCAAAAACCAAAGCAGCATCACAAACCATTTAACCGCCCGAGCGTTTGTTTATTCTTCCTGTTTATTCTATGGCACAGCTGATCGAAAAGCTGCTAGGTAAATGATGTAAAATGAGAGCCCAAAGAAGACATGCAGATTACAGACCATGCAGCAAACTAAGTTTAAAAGTGTTTGGTTGATACTAATGACAGCTAAATTATGTTTGCATCGAACGAAAATACGCATTCCCTTCTGTTTTTGTCAGAGCTCGCAATAATTGGTCTCTTTCGTTGTTGTTGTCAGAAAAAAAACAATCGTCCATTGACACGATGAGAAACTGTCGCCAAAAAACCCTCAAACTTCGTTGTTCTTTGGCTTGATCTTCGCTCAACCGACGACCGTTTTTGTTTGCTCGCTGAGCTCTTGAGTTCACTCGAGACACTTTACGTCGTAAAAACTCGGCAAACGGTCTTCTGAGCGTGTATGTGTGAGGCGCTACTGGCTAGTACTACATATACATATACACACAAGTGAGCGCCCTATCCTCCTCTCCCTTCCTCTTTAATGCTTTGCCTGTGACGAAATATCTAAGGCAACAACATAAGGCAAATGCAAAAATAAAAATAAAGATCTTTTTTGCGGACCCTTTGTTGGCTTTGCTCACTTACTGACTCTCAATAGATGAGCGACGAATGGTCGAGCGGTCGGTAAGAGACCGATTCGTATGTTGCGCTCAACCCGAAACCCGAAACCCGAGAGCGAGAACACGAACGAAACGAAAAGGAGGGTTTCTGTTCAGACACTGAGCGATTCCGTCTCATTTTTTCGGTCTGTTGAGTGACCAGACCGCGCAAATAAATTTGGTTGACCATAATTTGCGAACTCTGGTTTTTGTTCGTATTATGTCAACCAAAGAGTAAATTATCAAAGCAACTTGAACTCGATGAAATGGCCTAGTACCTCGTCGTCATAAAGAGGCATCGAAGAGAGTACTGAAGGCTCTTTAGTATTGGTCTGTGAGTGTTCTTTCACTGATCAATCTTTTTTGATATCCTCTGTCCGACGAACCATTGACAACTGAATACATGAAATTAAAACGCAATACATCACGCTCATTCAGGAATATTTATGAATTACTCTCTGAGAGAATAATTAAAAGATATTACACTCATTGCCTCTTTTATTCTCTATCTCTCGAGAGAGCATACACAGTGCAACAAACACTGCTGTATTTGTATCACAAACATACATGTATTTGGGTCGCAAACAAATATGTTATAACATATTAATCATTGTGTCTCAAACATGTAATATTGAATAGCAAACACAATGTTATTGGGCACAAGTATATTATATTTGCGACAAGCTCCAAACATATGTTATGTTTGCATCCAAACAACAAAAAACGACAGATTTTTCAGCGTGTAGCTGCTGCGGTGGCAAAACCAATTGGTTGCGATAAGTTGCGGTGGTGAGAAGTTGCGGTGGCTGCACATACTTACACCGCATTTTTAGCAGGTACATTGCAAGTCAAAAAAACACAACCGCATGCAGATCTCTGTACCAGACCATTGTAGTGTTTTACAGGCAGGTTGGCATTTTGGTTGGTATGAAGCGCTGCCTGCGGTTCTCCGGCTGTCGCGTTGCCATAAAATCTCTGCAATCTGTATTCCTGATTTCAAGAACTGTCCACACAACTGCCGCCCGGCTCTGAATGAGATGACCAAACATTTCGATATTTACCCTGCAATAAACCCGATTATTTCTTGAATAATACAAGACTGGTTCCAAAGAGAACGGAGGGTGTCTCTGTTCCCTACCCTTTTACATGCAAACAACTATATCGTTTAACACACGCATGTCCCAGGAAGTGATAATTGTCGCGTCTCCTTACATTCAAACTAGTTCTGAATGAAATAGTTCAGAACTACTTTTACGGAACTAATTGAAATCTAAAGCATAGGGAATTGGTGCAGGTATATAACCTAGATGACCTTATCCTTAGATGCCGTTTGCTATTATACTTCATACTTACTTTTGGTTATATGTTTTTTGCACAAATGTATTTTTCACTGTCGCACAACGTACGTCTTTCCATTTTAGAATTTTACACAGCAATGATCGCACTCTTACAAAGAAATGGCAAGCAACCCTCAAAAATTTGCAACTGTAAATACACAAAAAAAAAATTAAAACAAGTCGAGTCGGCGTCTTCCGAGCAAAATGTTTATACGCAGTAGATGAGGAATGTGTGTCTTTGTATTTAGTACGCTGTTGTGTTTTATTTTGTTTGACTGTTTCCTTCTGCATTGCATACGAACTATAACTTATCTGGTTCCTTTTACACTAACGTAGGAGTAGTCGTTTCGTGCTCGCAGAAATATGTGTATTTTTTGTTATTTGGATGCAACTATAACGTGTTTGTAGCTTGTCACAAATATTGTATACTTGTGTCCAAACACCTTGTGTTTACTATTCAATATAACATGTTTGAGACGTAATAATTAATAGGTTATAATATATGTATTAGTGACCCAACCGAGGCTTTGTTTGTTGAAATTTGCTGAAAACAAAAACGTGACAGACAATAAAGAAACAAAAACCAGCAGATTGTCTATTCACGAAAATAATGCTTACAAACATGTACATGGTTTCTGCAGTATATTGCTGGGGTCGTTATTTTTCGGCGCGTGTGTGCCAGGCACATGAACATTTCAGACCACCATAGAGCAGATAAGTTGGTGATACTAGGGACTGCCTTTCCTGTTTCACTTTATATGGAGCATGTGTGTATGCCCTTTTCTGCATGCAAGCTCACGCTTAGAACCGCAGCTTTTAAAGGTTCGAATGATAGATGGTCTGGTGGCATAAAAGTCAGGATCACCAAGCAGGTATGATTCAGTTATGACCTGATATTCATTCATAGACAAGACATATCATCAACAATTGAGCGTCTAGAGGAACAATTTGAATCCACAGGCACAGTACAAAATGTTCCCGTGCCAGTGAGACAAAGAAGTGCCCGTAGTGTCGAGAATATTGCTGCCGCTGGGACTTCAGTTCAAGTAAGACAAAATGTGTCTCTCACACGTCGTTCTCAAGCGTTGCGCATCTCTGTGACGTCGTTATGGCGAATTTTGCGAAAAGATCTTGGCCTACATCCTTACAAGATCAAACTGACGCAAGAACTGAAGCCGCTTGACCACCATAAGCGTCGTATGTTCGTGAGTTGGGCTGAGCAACAACTTGAAAATGATTCGGATTTTCATCGGAAAATCATCTTCAGCGATGAGGCTCATTTCTGGCTGAATGGCTTCGTCAATAAGCAAAATATGCGTTATTGGTCAGACAGCAATCCACACATAATCCATGAGTCATCATTGCATCCCGAAAAAATTACGGTTTGGTGCGGTTTATGGGCCGCCGACGTCATTGGGCCGTACTTCTTCCGTGATGATCAAGACCGGCACATTACTGTGAATGCGAATCGCTACCGTTCAATGATAACCGAATATTTTTGGCCCCAATTGGATAATATGGACTTGGAGGACATGTGGTTCCAACAGGACGGCGCCACAACCAAACAGCGATCGCCACAATCAATTTATTGGAAACCAAGTTTGGTGAACGTGTTATCTCACGAAATGGCCCAGTCGATTGGCCGCCTCGGTCTTGCGATTTGACGCCGTTAGATTATTTCCTGTGGGGCTACGTCAAGTCTATGGTCTATGCCAACAAGCCAGCGACGATTGATGAACTTCGTACGAATATCGAACGTGAAATTGCAGCAGTATCGGCCGAGTTATGCTTGAAAACCGTCGAAAATTGGGTTCAGCGTCTGGACTTCTGCCAGCGTGCCGGTGGTGGCCATGCAAAAGAAATCGAGATCCATACATAATGGCATCGAACGTACTTTCACAGGAATAAAGAATTTCATTGGTATCTAAAACCGGTTCTGTTTTATTTAAAAAACTTTTGTAGCGCTCTTATTAAAAAACCCTTCATCTTAGGACCGTCAATTTTCCGTCGCTAGTGCAGTCGTCAGTCTGCGCGGCTCTTATACATGAGAACGTGGGGTCGACCCCTTTTTTGACCACGTTTTGAAAAATTCTGTGAGCATTTTGTATATATATGTAGTGAAACCTTTTTGGCCTATCTAACAGTCTTTCTTAGAGATGTGTAGTACGAAATTATTTGATCTGATTGGCCAATGTCAGACATTTCATTATTGTAATTGCGAATTATATTCAGTTTCATAGAGATTGTTCCACTGCGATTTGGAAACCTCTAAAATTTCAACAGCATGCATGTTTCAAATGGTAAGGACATCTCGTTTGTCTTTCCAGTTGCATACAGTAACAGGATAATTTTGCTGCCAAAAACACTCCCCTTTTTTCAGTTTACGATTTACCATATCTCTGGGATTTCTTTTTCTGGAAACATAACGGTTTAAAGTATTTTATATGTAAAGGTTTGTGACTTCGATTGATAAAAAAAAGTTCACAAACAACAATTAACCCATTCACGTCCAGCAATGCACTTGAAGCAAAAAAGAGACGCAATTTCACATTTTGGAAAATTTTAATATAATTTGGTTACATCTTCAGAATTGTAGCATATGACAGGTGGGTAAAAGTGTGTACAAAAATATTTTCAGAAAAACCTTTGTAGTATGCAATAAATGCAGTTTACTTTAAAATTTAATTTAGAAAACGTTCTGTTTTGCTGTTTTTGCTCTTTATAACTGCAGTAACACAATTTTGAGACTTGAGAATAAATCGGCTTTATAGGAGAGGTAACTGCCAATATATCGCAGTACGAATACCCTCAAAAAGTGTTACAGGGTTTCTGCAATTAGGGCCGAATTAGGGCATTGCGGGACGTAAAGGGGTTAATAGTTTTTTTCTGAAATTTGTGTGTATTCTACCCATAGAACGATTTTTTTGCTAACCAAATTTTTCATCTTCAAGCTTCAACTTTTTTTTTAGAAATTTTTTGAGAACCAAAACTTCCAGATATGACCGAAATGCTTTGAAAATAAGTCCAATTGTCAATGGTATTTACATTTGTTTGAATTTGCATTTGTAGAGGTAATTCAAATAAAACTACAAATTATATTTGACACATAATTAAATTGTCCCAATTATTATTATAAGGCTGCCTTCAATTGTCCGATGCTCAAGAATTAAGTGCTGGGCTTGGTGTCCGTGGATAGCTGATACCCCTCTGCAGAATGACACTGACAAACACAAAATCCTCGGTGAAGATTGGTACATGTTTTACAAAACCTGTTGATAACAGGCCGACACCCTATCATGCGATCTCTTCAACATCTCGATGGAGGTCGTAATGAGAACTGCTGCAATTAATACGAATAAAATCATCGGCAAGAAAAGTCACATCCTGCTTTCATGAGCGACAACTTGCTGCGGTATTTTCTAGAAACGAAAAGAGTCAGTAAAATTTTGTTTGCACGTCAATGTGGACAAGACAAAGTTAACGGTCCCGATTAGCACAGCCGCCACTCGTTTGAAGAAAAGTATGAACGGAGAAAACGGTTCTAACTTCGTGGTAGTGGACAAATTTATTTACCTCGAATCTATTGTTAATACAACTAATATCGTCAGCCTTGACAATATGTAAAGAATTGTCCCCAAACATACCTAGTACCAAAGTTTCATCCTATACAAATTCTACGAGTTATGAGATGTGGCACAATCTTATATCCTGGACCATTGTGCGGGCGTTATATATATGGGGTAGTCCAAAATAAAATAAATAAATAGTGACATGTCACCGATTTTGATGAAATTTGTTGGAAAGTCCGAAAAATGTTACCTTTTTTTTGAAAATTTTTGTGGGTTTTATAAGCCTTCAATAGAATCAGTATCGTTTTTTTGATGTGTTAACATCTATAGGCGCGGGTCGGCCTAAATTCACAAAGTGAATACATCCAAACACAATTTGTCCGACTGCGATCACACAGATTGTCCGACAGCGATCACACATTGTTTGCAGTTAAACTCCTCCGAAACGGCTGTCATATATGATGACGTTACATTTAAATAATATTAATTCTTAAAATTATTTAAAGACCAGTGCAAGCACATGTGTCATTAGTTTCTTGCTTAATACTTTTTGTTTTATTCCCACAAAAAACAAAGAGAATGCAAAGCAACAGACACATGACCATACATACTACATTGATATGTTCGTACATACACTACACAAGTTCACACAATTTTCGTTGCTCTCTTGCTATCTCATTTTTATACACCTGTAACCAAGTCGTTATTATGTTAGTGAGTTAAGTCCCTACACGGGCCTATAAATGTTAACACATCAAACATTTTTTTCAGCATAATAATTAAAATTTTTTTTGCAAAAAACATGTTTTTTCAAAGAACTTAGAGTTGTAAAAAAGAGCCATCCGCGATTTTTTTGAAAAAAAAAATATGTTAAAACGGCATTTATACCAAACATTTTGCGGGGTTCGGCATGTCGGTAGGATGCAAAATGAGTTGTAGCTATTTTTGTAAGGCAACCTCCCAAATTTCAATACAAGAAAAATGCTTTAAATTGTGAAAAATCCTTATACATGCATTCACACTTTCTCTTTCTGCCTACCACTGATTTAGAGCATTTTTTTTGTATTGAAATTTGGGAGGTTGCCTTACAGATGTGGCCATAACTCCCTCATTTTTCATCCTACCGACATGCCGAATCCCGCAAAATGTTTGGAAAAAATTCCATTTTAACATATATTTTTTGTGTTCAAAAAAATCGAAGGATGCCTCTTTTTTACTATTCTGAGTTCTTTGAAAAAACATGTTTTTTGCAAAAAAAATTTAAATAATTTTTTTGAAATTTTTTAAAGCCAATTTACTTGTTAACATTCGTGGAAAATTTCAAAAGTCGAGCTATTACCGTCTAGCTTTTAACGAGCCTCACCGTTTTTCTGGAAAATTTTAAAGTTATCCTTATCTTTTAGGTCCAGTAGAGATAAATATTTTAGATTTTGGTGAAAACGAAATAGATAGAAAACGCAAATTTTTCCTTGTTTATTGATGAATTAGTTTATTATTATGGAAAATCATTCATTGTTATTATTTCTTTTCATGTTTTTGTTGTTGTGTTTGTTACAGTATAATGCTGATAATTGTACTTAAATTTAATTTAAGATTTACTCTTTTGTTTTCTATAAATAACAATGCCATACATTTATATTTATTTGTTTTGTTATTTAATATAGAATTTGATTTAATGTTTTCTAGTTGCAACTCTATTATATGAAGCCTTAATATATTAAATACATTTTGTGTTATAAATTAATTTAACTAAAACAAACAAGTACATATATGTATTGAATTACATGGATTATAAAAATTTTTGGTATATATCTTCAAAAAGAAATGTCTTGACCTTTTTCGTTTTATCTACTACTCGTATGTAATGTAATATATTTATATATGTAGCTATGCAAATATGTTTTTTTAGTTAAATATTGGTTTTTATAATAAATTTATAGAGTTTTTTTTTTACTGACATCTAATTGCTTTTAGGTGGTTGTGTGGAATTTTTAGTGGAGAAAAGTTTTAAGGATTAAACGAATATTTTACACACTGTGGGTTAAGATGTTGATGAATTTTAAGTTCTAAGGGATATCATGGATTTATAAATGTTATGAGATTTACCCAGTAATAACTTCGATTCAACTTTCTATTGACCCCGTCGTGATTTTGATTTAAATAAAAAAGCAATTTTTAATTGTTTTCAATTCTAAAGGGGGTAGATTTAAAATTGACGTTTTATACTGGTAATCGTTTTAGCATCATAATTGTTGTCTTAACAATGATACACAGATTTGTGTTAATTCTTTAGTTTTTTTTTCATCTTTTTATCATTCTAACAATTATCATTGTAACAATTTCCTTGATTACTTGACTAATACATGTCTATCCTTATCATTTTTATATTATATCTTTGCCAGCTACCATCAGTACACCTACAAAAATACTATGCTACACTTCTTTTCTAGCCTAATTCCTTTATTTTGACATGTGTCATGTCCTAAAGCTGTATATTTCTCATAATAAATATTTATATTTTTAGTTTACTTTATGTAAATTTATCGATTAATAGATATTCTTAACAAAAATGTTCCAGATCGCACGGGAAAAAATTAAAAATTTAAAAGAAAAATTAAATTAACAGGGGAAAAAATTAAAAATCCGGTATGTGATGGAAATCGATCGATTTAAATCGAATACGATTTGACATAATAATAATGATTTTTTGAAAAAATAATGGATGTTGCTTAATGTAGTCCTCTTTTTATTTCACCGATTTTAATTTGATCGATTTTCATCACATTCCGGATTGTACATTATGTTTCTTCGAGGAAATCGGGGCAGTTGCATCGACAATCAATAAGGATTTGTTTTTTTTTTTTTGTTTCAGACGCACATGAGCCAGTTGTGGCTCACGCTCAGGAAAAGACGGTCACTCACGCAAGATCACGCACGAAAACTTTTTCTTTAATTATGATCACGCCCTCTCACGTGAGCAGAATAAGTGATTCATTATATTTACACATATTATTATTATTATAATATAATATACACGCTGAAAAATCTGTACTTTTTTTTTGTTTGGATGCAAATATAAAGTGTGTTTGGAGCTTGTCACAAATATAATATATTTGTGTCCAAACATACTGTGTTTGCTATTCTATATTGCATGTTTGAGACACAGTGATTAATATGTTAGAAGATATGTGTTTGCGACCCACATATAACGGGTCCGCCAAATAACTTTTTATTTTTTGAAAATGCTATAAAAAAAACTACTGAATATTTTCTTAAATTTCTTTTTTTATTTGAAAGTACAATCCTTCCGGTTAATAATGGAAAATAATTTCATTCAAATGGCTGCCTCGGCTGGCCATGCAGTAGCCTACACGATCGGTCCAATTTTTAAGCACATTATCGATTGTGTGCAGCTGTATTTCACCAATGGCTTCACGAAGATTGTCCCAGGTGGCCAAACGACATCAGCTCTGCGGCTGATAATGCGATCTTCAAAAACAGGGCGCAAAACATCGAGTGTCGCACACATTCTGCAACATTACCATGTTTTCAAAGTAATGTCGCAATATTTCCCAGCGTTGTTCAAGCGTATACACAACCATATTCGTTCAGCGGAAGGATAAAACTAATTATCTGTCAAATCAGACATGAGCTAAGTGGTACCATTCACGAAATAAGCACTAGTTGAAAAAAAAACGTTAGATGGCGGACCCTTTATATATATTTGTGATACAAATACAGCTGTGTTTGTTGCACCATCTGTGTTCTCTCGTGAGCAAGAGAATGAAAGAGGGACAACGAGAGAGTCTATCTTGTAAGAGTGTATCTGTATTTCTGCACTATTCTCTCAGTCAGTGAGTCATTAATATTCCTGAATGTTAATATTCCTGAATTGCAGCTGAAGTCAGTGTTTCTTATTTTGGTGATGTATTGCGTTTTAGTTTCATGTATACAGTCGTCAATGCTTCTTCGGACAAAGGATATCAAAAGCGCGTGATCAATGAAAAAAAAATGAACGAAGGCTTGGACGCTTAATGGTTCATGAAATTACTTTGGTTCTTGTGTATGTGCTTCGTATATATGTTTGTGTGCTACCAAAGTGAGAAACGATTTTGAGGAAAGAAACTGGAAAGGACCAAAACGTGAAGCACTTTGTCTGTCCGATCCTTTAATGACAAAATCGGAACGGCGGACCATTTGTGAAAAAAACGCTTGGCTTGCATTAACTAGATTTGTATATAAATATATTCTTTATGTACCAACGCGTAGTGATAACCAACGCATAGCTGAAACCTTCCCAAAACAAAAACGTGAGAGACAACATAGAAAGGAGAAGCAAAAGAGCAGATGATTCTCATTTCATTAAAGAAACAAATAACGCATTCAATGCACCTAAATGTAAAAAAGGCCGTTTTAAATCTTTTTATTTGGTGTATTAATTATTTATAAATGTGGATTTATATTGATAAAATTAATTATAATAAACAATACATGCATATATATATATTGAAATCGAAGAATAATTCGTTTCTAAATATTATTATATTTGGGAGGAAATTCGCATATGTTTCCACGTAAGTATATGTAGGTTTGGGGGAAACACGCGAATGCTTCCACGTAAGTGTATGGATCTTTGGGATGAAGAACGCATATGTTTCCACGTAAAAGCATACATGTTTGTCAGTAAACATGATACTGTTTGTATGTAAACACAAGTGAGTTTGGGACTTGCAAACATATTAATGTTTGAAGTGTGTTCCAAACATATACCTGGTTCCTGCAGAATATGTTTGGAAGAATATGTTAGAGAGGCTGTTATTTTTCAGCGTGTATAAATATTATTATACTAATTTTTGCAGATGTGCCCGCAGATTTTAACTTTCAGTTGGAACACATATGAGGCGGTTCGTGTGAGAGTTTTTTTTGTCCAGTGTTGAAGTTTGGACTTCATATCGTGGAAATGTTTAGCGTTTTTTATTCACAGTTTGCCGCTATGAACCCATCCCAGCCAGTTTATGTGCTCCTTCAATTCCTAATATGCCGCATAGCCTTGGAGTCCACATGATCTCAATGATGCCAGTGGCGGAGCATTTTTGATCTTCTCCTTGCGCTCGAGCACCGTAAGTGAAGGTGTTATCACCGAACAGTATTAGGTCCTCGGTAAAGAGCCCGATCTTCCATACGTCCTAGATGCACGCCCATGACACTTTACATTTAATAGTTTTATAACACTGTCACGTTAACATTCTCTTATGAATGCGATCGGTTCTCTGTTTCGTTGGTAACAAGGGCACAGATTTTGCAAGTGCAAGACTAATCTGACCGATAGTGGATAGAATGAGATTCATGTGCCTTCTATCTCAAACCACATACACGGAATCAATGGAGTTTAGAACACTGCGTAAGTGATGGCTTCTGTAGACGATGAGGGGATCAATAATCCACTGAATTGTCAGGAGAACGTTTACTATGGGGACCTACTTATATAGGAATCTTTGCGCATTATATCAGTTAGGCGTTGGCAGGATCATGTGGATATTGGGGAAAACAAAATGGTTTTCCTGTGGGCTTAGCATTTAATCTCGTTAGCCTGCGGTATCACAATGCACTAAAAGGCCTATGTGAGTCCTGCGTTCCTGAAAAAATGTTCTGAGCCCGAAAAATGCGAAACATCAATATTGGTAAACATCCCAGTTGGAAATTTTGTCTTGAAAATATTTTCAGTAGTAATTTCTTAGGAAAATGTCAGTAGGTAACGACAATTTATATAGGACATCTTCAGGACATGTCTGACAATCTATGACAATCTATGTAAGACCGTCCTACTGATTTGTCAGCATTATGTCATGGCTGACTGTTACTAAAGCCAATGCTGAGTGTCTATATACGAAGTCTATATCATTTGTCTAGAGCAAGCCATTTGTAGGGAGTTGGAGTTTTGCAAAGAAAATTTCGAACTGAAATATTTATATTTATTTGTATGTCATAAACTTTTAGAATTTATTTCAAAAATATTTGAAATGGAGGAAAGAAATATGCTAATTTTCAGGAATTCATATGTACATATGTATGTATCCCAAGGTTTGCTTTATCTCTCCAGTTGGTAATACCAAGTGTACGCAGGAATTCGTCAACTTGATCCCTCCAGCGGAGTCTTAGGGCGAGTTTCAAACTCTCCATTTAAAAGCTCACAGGCAATTTTCATATTAAATGACATTAAATGACAAGCATCGGGCATTTAAAGTACATTTAAATGGAGAATTTTGAACAGTGAAACTGACCATTAGTCTTCCTATTTTTCGCCGTCCTTCGAGTTTGGTTTCAAAAACCCTTCGTGCTGGTTCGTCTTCATCCATTCTACTGATATGGCCTAGCCAGCGCAATCGCGTTATCTTGATCCGCTTAACTATGTCAATGTCAGGATAAAGCTCATACAGCTCATGATTCATGCGTCGCCGACACTCGCCGTTGTGCACTATAGGGCCATACATCTTCCGGATAATTTTTCTCTCGAAGACTCCCACAGTTGTTTCATCTGCTTGCGATAAGACCCAGGATTCTGCGCCATAGAGCAAGACAGGTTGTATGAGAGACTGGTACAGCTGGACTTTTGTTACTCCAGAGAGAGGGATTTATCTCTAAAGTGATTGCTTAGCCCAAAATAACATCTATTCGCAAGCGCAAGCTTGATCTCAACGCTGACGTTGTTGTTTTTGTTTACGGCAGATCCGAGGTATATAAATTCGTCTACTACCTCGAAATTGTAACGGTTATCAACGTTCACGCTTTGGTCTAATAGCGTGGGTGCCCTGCTCGTTGAAACCATTAATTTTGGCTTTTCCTCATTTACTGTCAGACCCACTTTTCCTGGCTCCTTCTCAATTCTCGAAAACACCGCAGTAACTTCTCTAATTGTGCGCCCAATGATATCGATATCATCAGCATACGCGAGCAGCATGTGACTTTTGCTGCTGACGGTTTTATTCACGTTGACTGCAGCTCTTCTCATAATGATCTCCATTAAAATCGCACGATACGGTGTCTGTTTGCCTGAGGCCTCGCTTGGTTTCGAAAGTTTCGGTAAGATACTTACCAGCTTTCGCTGCGGAGTAGGTGTTCGTCAGGGTCATCCTGCAAAGGCGTATGAGTTTTGCAGGAATACCAAGCTCAGTCATTGCTTCGTAGAGTTTCTCCGGTATCGGGCTATCGAAGGCCGCTTCATAACCGACAAATAGATTGAACTGGTTGGCGAAATATGTTGTCTTAGTTTTGTAAGGTATCTGACCGCCCGAAGTTTTTCGAGACCGGATAATTAAAAATATGCCAACGTTTCATGGTGTTAACAACTCTTCTTCCAGATATTATATAATTATCGTTCAAGCGGACCCCAATACACACACTTAGATTAAATATATAAAGTAAGTATTTAGAAAAATGCACATGAGCACAACATTTAGTGACGTAGTGACTGACTGACCCACTGATGAATAGTGACTTAATGACGTCTTGTGTACATGTCATGTGGTGGTGGCAACTATTGACAAACTGCGGACGATTGCTGCGAAGTTTTTCACAAATGTATGAAAATGTCAGCGGGACTCATGAAGTGTTTTTGTGTGGTCACTGATGACGTCTTTGGGAAATTTCCAACTGGGATTTGTTTACGTACTGTCGTTTTAACGTGCGCATTCAAATTATTTGTTGCAGCAACAAAATTAGGATTTTTACAGCATCAAAATAAGAACTGTATGATATATTTATTAGACGCAATGACAAAACCGTAGGATATATGGAAGTTTCTACTGTAACACTGCGTGCTAAAAAGTCTGTCATTTTTATTGTTTGAATGCAAATATATTGTGTTTGTAGCTTGTAGCAAATGTAGTATACTTATGTCCAAACACACTGTGTTTGCCATTCATTATTACATGTTGGAGACAAAATGATCAATAAGTTATAATATGTGATTTTGTAACCCAAATGTGACTTTGTTTGTTGAAAGCTGCTGAAAACAAAAACGTAACAGACAACAAAGAAATAAAAGCGCAGCAGATCTTCAATTCATGCAAATAAATGCGTGCAAACATATAAATGGTTCCTGCAACATGTTCCTGGGAGCGGTTTTTCAGTGTGTGTAAACGCATCAAGCAACATGGAGGTCTGGGTTCATAGATTAATGATGTTTAGAAACGCCATCTCTCTCAGTATTTTGATGACATTTAGTGTGTTGCATATAGGCGGTTGCGTGTTGGAAAGTATTAGTTTAATAATACCAGATAGAGGCAATGCCTCAAACAATCCAACAATAAATCAGCACCGGCATTTCGATTTGTGCGTTAAAATTTGTGTGTAAATACACCACAACCATATACTAACAATAATATATAACAAACAAGTCCAAAATACGTTTAAATTTCAGTCTTTCATCAAAACGACATAAAAAATTTAAGTCAACAATTTCTGAAATTCCACCTGGTTTACGTCATTTTTCGTCAAACAACTCTGTCGCACATACCGCACCACGAATAGTGTGAAAGGAAATTTCAGATGAGAACAATGGCGTCTCTATACATCATTACTCTATGTCTGGGACAATGTTTCATTGGTTCAAGTTAAAAATGGAATTGAATGTAGATTCAAAAATAAAACTAGAAACATATATGAAATATTCGTTTTTTTCTGAAAATATTATTTCTCAAAATTAAAAATCGCGCCATCGCTGGAACATTGTATACTCAATTTATTAAAACCAAATCTTTTGTATAATACACTCGTTTCATATTCGTTTTATCATTATCATTTTATCTCAGTATATTCCGTAAGATTTCACATCACCTCTTCTCTAATTTATGGGGTAAATTTTAATGTTAATGTGTGTTAATTTAATGTCTATTAACAATTTCTTAATGCTTCCTTGAAATTGAACATACTTTTTTTTGGTTAATGTTGGGTAATTCTGGGACGGAAGCTATCTGTCGACGCGTTAAAGAGTGATTAAATGAGCAATTAAAATGAAGTGTCAATGTATGAATATTAATTGAAAGTTCACATATTCAATGAATTAGTTAGTTTTGGTTCAGCATACTAATTACATTTACACAAAGTGAGTATTTTTACTGAAATTTTTAAACACTATTTCAAAAATAAGCGAAGTTTAAGCGAATATTTCTTTACATGATGTTTAAGGATTGAACTGATCAGTATTTTAAAAAAATCTTAATAAACAGTTACAATAAAACTATTACTAATTTAAAGATTTTTTGGTGAATGAAGTTTTTAAAATCAATTTAATTATAATGTTCACAAGTGCCTTAAAAAAAAATAATTGCTCGTTTAATCGCTTACTCTTTTTCCATATATTTTACAAGCACTCATAAGTACTTTTTAACAAACTACTTGCTAATGTCTTGATTCATGAATACATTTTCATTTATTTGCTTTCTGGTTTTGAGAATATTTTGTGGTTTTTCGTTATATCATCTTATATCAGACTATTTTTGTTTATATTTTGTGTGGTAAATTTGGTCAAAAGTTTTTATTCGGGGGAAAAAATTAAAAATTAGTGTGGAAAAGTTTATTTTTGGTTCGAGAAGTTTGGTTGGATTATTGAAATGATGATTAAGTTTTGAAAGGTCGCTGTTACTATGAACTTGAACTACTGCGTGGTATTTACTATAAATGATAATTCCAAAATTATACTATATCCATTTTAGGATGGCTCGAGATGTTGTCTCTATATATATCCAATATGCAGTACTGTACAAAAGTGGGTAAATATTATATAATATTCAAACTTTTTTTTACGACCGTGTATAAATTATATGCCTGCAAAATAAATTCATACATTTTGGTTTTTTGTATCTCTGCCCAAATGGAAAACAACTTAAGGGCTCTTAGGACGTAATGGAGTTAACGATACCACATTGACCTTCTTGATCGAAAGTACCAACTGTCAGATTTTTTATTTAATTGGGCCGCTACTTGAGGAAGTTATATCCAGGAGACTATAGACTTATCATATTTATAGTCACAACTGCACACGTAATAATAACCTAACTCCACATAAGATTTAATATTATTCAAAACCTCCCTCCTGTGGAACAAAAACGTAAGTTCACATAAGTTGTTTTTACAAAATAATATCTTTGGCACTTCTTAAATATTTAACACACAACTTATGTCGACATACGCACGCAAAAAAACAAACGTTTATTGCTCGGTTACCGCAACAATACTTTGACTGATTTGTATTAATTTATTAATCACAACCGTTCACGTAGTTCTCCCAAATAAACTCATATATCGCAAATGTGTATCATGCTATTGCAACCGAGTTCTCGTTTGCATCAAACGTGTTCAAAGTTACATTTGCCTGAAATTTAACAAAACGTTTCCGATAACTGAAATTATCCATTTTTTTAATGAGAGCACAGATTACGAAGAACGTAAATTTCTCTCATTCTCTAATTCTGTCGACTGTATACACAGTCTTATCCACTCCCCTGCAGTTTCAAAAGTAGCTAGTGGATCTACTATGTAGGAACAATGGAAAAACTATGCACTGAACCGTTATCCCGTTATGATTTGTTGGTTGCTTGTTTTTTTTTTGTTGGCGTCAGTTGCTATTAATCGTCCGTAGAAGTATCATCGTGACAGCGTACGTGGGTCAGAAGTATAAAAAAGTGAATTCTAATATTTAGAACGGTAAAATGATAAGCAAAAGACAAATGAAACGCTTAATAACGAAAGAAATGGAACAAATTGTGCAAAAGTCTGAAAATGTAGAAAAAGAATGTGGTTATATGTATATGATAATGAAAAAGGTTTATTCATAACATTAATTCATTATGGTCCGGCGAATTCATCAAGCGGATTGTACTAGTCAAGTAGTTAGTATAATGTTGTTAGATATTTCGTTAATTCCATGTAACTAGCGATCTGCATGGTACATGGTAGTGCAGAGGGTAGACACTGACTACCGTCAATGACATCCCCACGTTAAATTCGTCAGTGTAAAGCATTGCTGGTAGTCTGGCGGGTAGTTAATGGTAATTATTGGTAGTTAGGGAAGTGACTAAAAATTCGTTAGCTACGCCGACTGCAGGGTCGTTTGGCATACGCACTGACGCATACACATAAAAGTGATCACACACTCTAATGCTTCTACCTTGTCAATATATCTTGGATGGGACAATAGACGCGTTGTAGTTTGCTGCGCTTTCAGTTATTATTTGAATGCAGGGAGAGACAGAAGTGTAAGTAGACAGTGGAAAAATAGACAAAAATTCCAATATTTTTTAAAACAAACTTTATGGGTAAAACCAAAATCAACTTTTTCTTAGATTAGAGTAACTACAACTCGGTTTCTGTAACCGAAAGAACAGTTAGTGGAACCGTTTTTCGTTTCTCGGAAACATTTTTTCAGCTCTAATTTTTCAAAACTCATTTACTCTAAACATTTTTCAGTTTTCGCGAACGTTTTTTAGTTTGGAGCAACTACTACTCGGTTGCTGTAGCGGAAACAACAGTTATCGGAACGGGTTTTCGTTTCTCAGAAACGTTGTTTCAGCTAATATTTTTCATAACTCGGTGTCTGCAAACATTTTTCGGTTCTCCCAAACGAAATCACATGTATGACTTAACATAAGTTCGTTTTTCCCAACTACAGTCCCAAACGAACTTCAGTTATCTCAAAAATCAAAAAATTATAAAAAAATGTCGTAAAATTAAAAAATATCTCCAAAATACCATTTTTATTTTGAAAAGGCTCTTATCTTTTATATTTAGCCACATATATCTCCCAATCTACATAATCAGTGTATTTAATGAAGAAATTGTACATTCTTAACTTACGATGGCTCAAATAAATCATATTAGTTTTTTGGCGCATTTTCATAGTATTTTTAAAAATAACTTAAAATTTTAAAATTGTCACCTTTTTGGCATAGGTTTATCGCTTTTATTACTTAGTGTATTTGAAACGTTTTCATCCAGCTATCGCCAATGCACATAAAATCCATCATAAATCAATGGTTGCAGGCAATGCACGCGCTCGAGACTAATTTAAATTACAATCGGGCGCGCTTTTGAGCAGTCTCGAAAAACAAATAAACAACTCGTGATAGGGTTCGTTTCCGCAAAATATATTCATTCCTGACCGGAACACGTGCTTTGTGCAACATCTCATTACTCGCACTCGCATTAAAACCGTTATAATAAAAAAAATCAATGAGTGTTCGAACACTGAGCAAAAACAAAACTCCTGTTTTTTAGGATTGTTTTATTTGGTGTCGTATTGCATCTACCATTATACCGGGTTTTTCAATAAGAGCGCTACAAAAGTTTTTTTTAAATAAAACAAAACCGGTTTTAGATACCAATGAAATTCTTTATTCCTGTGAAAGTACGTTCGATGCCATTATGTATGGAACTCGATTTCTTTTGCATGGCCACCACGGGCACGCTTGCAGAAGTCCAGACGCTGAACCCAATGTATACACTATGTACCAAAATTATATAATGTGTAATAAAAATGTAAATGCACCAAAAAATAGTCAGTGAGCGTACCAAAATGAAGTACCAAAAAAGTACATAAATATGTATGTTGCTACCAAAGTAAATAAATTGCATCAAAAAATACATACTGTGTACCAAAAAAAATTATTTTCCGGTATAGAAATGTTGGTCCCAATCAGTGTGGGTACAACTATAATCCGCACAGTTCATTGGTTGTGAGAATCTCTCCTCAATTAATTCAGAGGATGTAATGGGGAACAATTAATTAATTAATGGGAACAATTAATTTTTGATGTGTTCACATCTATAGACACGGGTAGGGCAATCTATCAAAATGAACACATGCAATCAACACACAGCGTTACCATCACAACGTTGTACAACAATAGTTTCTGCCTGAAAATAAGTATGATGGTATTGATGTAGAGGCAGCGAACAAACAAGCAGGTCGTCATCGCCAAAGAAACACTTATGCTTTTTGTATTGTTTTAGTGCAATAAGTTCTCTATACTATTCATGGTAGAAATAAAGGGTTTTTCAACAGAGACGCTACAAAAGTAAATCGATACGGACAGCAAACGACGCCAAATTTTTCCTCGCTCTTTTGACATTTCTCTCCAGTAAGGTTTGCCATTTCATCATGGAAAGATATACGAGCCAACAACGAGTCGAAATTATTAAAATTTACTACCGAAATTTGGAGTCAGTAGCCTCAACTTCAGTGGCCTCCATCATGTTCAGCGATGAGGCTCATTTCTGGCTGAAAGGCTTCGTCAATAAGAAAAATATGCGTTATTGGTCAGGCAGCAATCCACACGTAATCCATGAGTCATCATTGCATCCCAAAAAAATTACCGTTTGGTGCGGTTTATGGGCCGGCAGCGTCATTGGGCCGTACTTCTTCCGTGATGATCAAGACCGGCACATTACTGTGAATGCGAATCGCTACCGTTCAATGATAACCGAATATTTTTGGCCCCAATTGGATAATATGGACTTGCAGGACATGTGGTTCCAACAAGACGGCGCCACACAGCGAATGCCACAATCAATTTATTGGAAACCAAGTTTGGTGAACGTGTTATCTCACGAAATGGCCCAGTCGATTGGCCGCCTCGGTCGTGCGATTTGACGCCGTTAGATTGTTTCCTGTGGGGCTACGTCAAGTCTATGGTCTATGCCAACAAGCCAGCGACGATTGATGAACTTCGTACGAATATCGAACGTGAAATTGCAGCAGTATCGGCCGGTTTATGCTTGAAGACCGTCGAAAATTGGGTTCAGCGTCTGGGCTTCTGCAAGCGTGCCCGTGGTGGCCATGCAAAAGAAATCGAGTTCCATACATAATGACATCGAACGTACTTTCACATTTTGTATGCACAAAGTTGTAGTTTTTGGAACATTTTATGTACTTTCTTTAAGATGCTTTCTTATATACTTTTAGATTCATATTAAAGAAAAAAAATGTTTTTTTTACTGGTACTTTTTATGTTCCCTTTGGTAAAGTGTAAGTAAAATAATATTTGGTACAAATTATGGTGAATAAATAGGAACGATCCACATTCATTATTGGGAACCATTTTCAATTACATCGCTTTTTACGTCTGGCGTGCGGTATGCCAGCTGCTCGCTTGAAAAGGAAAAGAGCATGCGGGAATGCATATAATCAGGGGGTATCCACGACACAGCTTATAGACTAAGTAGTAGGAAAATGATAGAGAACAGAGTGGATGGGCGCGAGAACGATAAGCAACCAGAAGCAAACTAAGTCTAAATAGTGTTTAATTCATGCTAATGACAGCTAAAATATGTTTTATATTGCTTGCATTATGTCGAACAACCAATGAGTAATGAGCACCTAGAACTCGATGAAATAGTCTAGTACGTCGTAGTCATCGAGAAAATATAAAAAGAGACTCTTGTCTACTGCTCTGTGAAATAATTAAACGCAAGTAGTTCGCTCGCGGATGCGTGCTTTTCTTGTTTTCACTCGTTTTCTCGAATGGTATATTTTGGTTTTGTTTTTACATCTAACGACAACTGAGTAAGTGTATTGTTGTGCTTTCCTTTTTGGTTCTCGGCGAGCGAAAGATCGGGCGTTTACGACATTTTTTTTACCAAAATACACTAAGGCCTTATTTTTTAATGGAAAATCATCTTTAATCAAACATAATTTTTACTCTGAATTCACTTTTTAGGTTAATAGTTAATTGCTGTTTAAACAGCCAAAGTTGGGCGTTTAAACTATGATCAAGTGACCATATGATTTTGACAGAATACAACAAGAAGAACAAACACAAAGCTTCTTTAGTTGTTAATGTGAACAATTATAATCACCATCCTAATGAAAAAACGTATCATTTGACTCGTATTACATTTAGGACTTCCTTTTTTGCTCAAATATTCTCCAATTTCATTAATTAATTTGTATTTTATCATTTCACTTTTGTTTTGCAAATGGCGTCAGTTTGGTGCATCGTAACGATTAGCCTAGAAATGCATGAATACCAGTTATTTTTCGTAGCATTTTCCACTGTTGCCACATGGTAGAAAGATTATTTAACAAATTCTTTTCGTATTTAAAGTCAAATTAAACATAAATCAAAATCAACTGATTACCAATTTAAATGGCCAGTCAGAAATTGGATTCAATGTGCAATATGAATCCGTTAGGAACTCGAGACGGATCCGTTTCTGTGGACATTTTGTCCGAAACGGATATCCGTTACGAATTCACAACGAATTCGTTTTCGTATAAAATTCTTCTCGAAACCGCGAATAATTTTTTGTACTTCCTCGAATCCGTCTCGAACTCAGAACGAACATCATATTCGAATCCGTTTCGGATTCGTTTATTGGAAGTAAAATGAATTCGAGACGGATTCGCTTTTATCAATTATTGCGAATTCGAACGAATTCGCATTTCTCTCAAAACCGGGAATCGTTTTTTATACTTTCTACATACTTTTCATACTTTATATATACTTTCGTAAGGAACTTCATATTCGAATCCGTTTCGGATTCGTTTTTGGAAATAAATGAAATTGAAACAAAACACACTCTTTTTTTGCAATCAAATTTATAAGAGAATGGTGGACGCAAGTTTAAATAGTGTTAATATGAATTCAAACTATCACGTACATGAGGTCAAAGTTGGTTAATTAAAGAATGGCTCGTATAAATTCCATCAAACCAAAAACTATTATTTTTCGTTGAAACATCCCAATAACAGTTACATATATAATGCTAAAGTGTACATAATTGAAACAATTAGAAACATTTCGGCAGGCTGTTGTATTTGGCCACCCTGTAGTAGCACGTAACTTTTTCACTTATGAAAAATTTTTAAATATTCTAACAAATACTAGCATTCGGTTTGAAGTTGAGCTGCAGCAGCATGTGACTAATAACGTATGTAAAATATTCAAAATTAAAGTATGTAATCAACTATATTTTCCACCTGTATCCACTGCAGTTTTTCATTACATGTTACAAATACAAAAATTTGCTATCACCTAAATTTAACTCGTTTTCGTATTATGTTTTTAATTTTATGTATTTTAGTAACTCAGACATGAATCTGAGATACTAAATATTTTTAGCTCAAATGTCTACCCCCAGAAGGTGAAGGGAGAGGGGGTGTGTCTACCTCTGTCGGGTACCTCCTGATCGAACTACGAGTTTAGTTTCTTCACGTAATGGTTTCAATTTCAAATTTGCTTTCCTAAACTTTCATTTCGCTTTTTTATGTTCTTACGGGCTCGTAACGGGTTTGAGACGGATCCGCCAAATCACATTTTCAGTGATTCGCTTTTTTATGTTCTTACGGACTCGTAACGGGTTCGAGACAGATCCGCCAAATTGCAATTTTAGTGATTCGCTTTTTTATGTTTGTATGGCCTCGTAACGGGTTCGAAGCGAATTAGAGAACTCGCATTTCGCGTTTTTATAACTTTTCGGACTCGGGATTTTTTACTGGGAGAGTAACTTCTTTCTTACTCTCTCAAAAATAGTTACAGGATATTTTTTTACTCAAAAGTACGCAGACAGACCCATTATTCATAGGTTGATGTTCCAGTTATCGAAGCTGTTTATTTAAAGAAAAAATGCAAAATATTCCACGCCTTAATGAACAATTTTTAAAGCAACAATGAGACATTTTCGTCAGCGACGAAATATTTTCAGTCAATTAAATCACTTTCGTTGATGGCGTGTTGATCTGTACGTTGGCAGACCTTCAATGAAAACATTCGTTGTGGCGATCCTGAAATGTTGTTGTGTAACGAAGCTTTTCCTTTCAGTGTCTTCCCTAAGTTTATGATCTTGCAATGAAATGCAATTTAAAGAGGATTCATACCAATAAAGGGCTCTTCATTTGAGTTATTAAACGATGCAAATTGAATAGCTGTTTACGGGAATGCCGAATCTTTCCAGAGTAATTTGCCATGGCCGTCGTGCAATGGTTAGTCTACGCGACTCTTGCATATGAAGACGCGGGTCCCTGCCTGCCCACATTACGGGCCTAGTCGTAAATGCATCACTGTTCGGCATCTGATACGCACGCGTCAATGATCTTAAATGCAACAATGCATCATCTGATGCGCAAACTTTTTGCAAATTTGTATCATAAAAGTGTCTGATGTGCAGAATGACTCATTTCAAAATGTGTTAATTTTTTAATTTGTTTAATTTTATTTTATTTGACTTAAGGGCTGCTTAGACCTTTTGTATCGGACATTGTTTCGCCCTACACTAACCGACTTTTTAAAAATCAAACTAGTTTTGATTTTTGCCGCCCGCACCTTTCACTGGGATATGAGTCGCCGCGAATCGAGAGTCGTCTCGACCATCCGCTGGTCTAAAGTGCCGTTTAGAGGACTGGCAAATACCAAATTTTCCTGAACCATTTTATTTCATTAGACATGTCAATCAATTCGCATATTTAATTCAACACAAAATTTTCTACTGTAGCGTTCATTATTGCAAATAAAATTGCTCATCGAAAAAGCATCTGCATCAGCTGATTGCCATCAGTGATCCCAAATGCGTATAAGACGCAGAGGAATGATGCATTTTCGAACAGCCCCATTTCTTGCATCGAAGGCCATTTCACTCACTACTATCGAGTAATTAATCATGAAAATCGTCACCTGAAATGCCCAAAGGCGTAACCCTCAAAAAATAAAAACTGTTTTTTTGATTGAATATAATACTCCACGCTAAAATATATATGTGCAAAATAGTAGACTTCCAAGTTCCTAAGGTAAGCTGTGGAATGAACGCGATTAAAACTGAAATACTTTGGATTTTATAAGGTTTTTTGCATCTCCTGTAAAATTTTGAAATTGAGGGTTACGTCTTTGGGCATTTTAGGTGACGAAATGCTTCTCTAAAATCCCATTTAGAACCGGTTGTCTGTGGTTGTGAGAAGCTCTCCATGGGATATAATGGGAAATATTTGTTGTACTTTTTATGGGTTTAATCAACGTGTTTGACTGCGTAGCTTTTTTCAGAAGTCGTGATCAGAAACCGGAGCCTAAGTTGGAGTGCCACCGCCGCCTTCAATTTTTTTTAACTTTTCGGCGCACACGGCTATAAATAATACGCTGTTACTTCTTATGTCATTGACTTAGATCATCCGTCGATGTTCTTCAACAAGTATTTTCCTTCTAAATTTTATTTTCAATTAAGCCTCGGCCGTCATGAGGTTGAAAACACGAAGCGTGCCGTCGTTGAGTTAAAAATAAGACAGGGGTAAGAATACGATATTCGAGGTCGTTCAATGCGATAGCATATTTTTGGTGAAATTCCACCAAATAAAGCCCGGTATTCACATTTTATGAAATTTTCGTTGCCATAAGAAGTACGTGTATAAAAAATAACAAAAATTTCATGAACCGAAAATTTCGCTCACTTTTGATTTGCTTGGTACTCAGCTCTTTGCGAAAATTTCGTAGGCAAAATCAAGTACAGGGTTGTTACGCCAAAGCTATTTCGTACGAAAACAATTGTTTCATAATTGTTTTGAACCGGAATTTTGACATTTTGATAATTTTAACAACTAAAAGTAACACGACACGCGTTTAAAATAAAATGGAGCACGTAGAGGAATTATAAGCGAAATATTTGCAAGGTAAATCAAAGATATGTGGTAGCTCTCCGCAGGTAAATTTTCCGTTTAGAGATAAATGACAAAATTTCGCAAGAACTGCGGGGCTTAAGCGGAGAATTTTGAATAAAAGTTGTCGATAACTCGCTTTGTTATCGGAATATCTGGGGTTGCAATTTCAATATTCGATGTCCCTATTTTAAGGTATTGATTTCCCCAATAACTTTTTGACCACCGGAGATAATACGGATAACAACAGTAAGCGTGACCAGCTTTTAGCCGGGTTTAACAACACTGGCTTAGAAGCGTCGTTTTTTCGTTTATTAAAGCTTTCAAGAGCTATTCTGGAGCGGCTCTAAGACCGGAACTTCAATATTAAAAAAGCATAGATTTTTCGAAATGTTAAACCCCGATCTCTGGATAACTAAGCGGGCTCCCGAAAAAATTTACATAATTTGTTCATCTTATTTTAGGGTCGGCTGCGGATTCTCTCTAGTTTTTGATTAAATATAATCTGAATATTTTATTTTCATCAGCCTAATTCAAATTTAATGTAATTGTAATTTCAAAGGCAATTAGCCTTGTTTGTTTCACAATGTTTTTATCGTATGGTACATTTTGTCATAACAGGTTATTTTGTGTGAACGTATGACAAAGAACCTACTGGAAATATATAATTTGATAAAGGAAAATTACGAAATTTTGTGATGAAATCTTGAGGAGAGTTTTTATGAAAAGCAATGGACAGCTACAAAAAATGTAATTATTACAACAATGAAAAGTAAAGTAAAAAATAAAGAGTCCATAATTCTTTAATAATATGTATGAGAATAATATGAATTTTGTATCTTTGAATAATTCTTTATAAAAATTTCGATCGCTCTGTGTCAAAACCGCACATCCTACTTTTCAAATATTTTACGTTGTTGGTATTAAGTGCTTTGGGTTATAATACTGATAACTGTGTTTCAAATTAGTTATCAGGTATCTCCTTCTTATGCGTCCGTCGCAAATTTTCATTTTAACTGTTCTATAAATCAATTTGTCTTTAGGGTCCGTCAGGTTATAGCCGATTTGATAAATTATTGGATCAAAGTTCCTCATCGCACGTTGCGGAATGGGGGCTAAATGAAACAACTTTTGTTTTAACACTATTATACAGCGTGTCTGGTCGCAAATTTATATTTTTAAATACGATTATTTCAAAAAGTACTAAACGGTGCGGAGAGAGGGTGACGCCGTTGGAATTATCGATTGTGCAGATTTGTCAGTCACGATGTCGCAGTGGTCGAGTGCGCATCGTGCGTTCGCTGTGGAGACATTTTTAAGAATAATGATTCTTGCGTAATTGCTCGTCGACAATTTTGTTCAAAGTTCGGTAGATATTCGGCGAATAAGTGATGGACCGAGTGTAAATTTAATTCGTTCATGTGTGCAGAGATGAATGTCCCACGGCAAGGGCTCAGTCGATCTTCAAGGACTCCCGAAAACATTGAACTGGTTAAAAGCAGTTTACGTGAAAATCCGCGACTTTCAATACGGTAAAGAGCAGCCTCACTGGGATTTCCAAGAGCGATTATTCATGAACTTTTAATAAAGGATCTGAAGTTCCATCCTTTTAAAATTCAAATCGTTCAAGAACTGAAAGAAAGTGACTTTGATTTACGCAAAAATTGTTGTGAAACGATGTTGGAGCGTTTTCGCACTGTAAGTCTCGTTTCATGGAGCAGCGAGGCTCATTTTCACTTAAACGGCCACGTCAACAAGCAAAACTGCCGTTACTGGTCTCCAAGAACCCGCAATCCTCGATTGAAATATCAAAACCCATTGCATTGCACCAGGGTAATTGTTTGGTGTGCCTTATCCACGCATGAGATAATTGGACCATTTTTTCGAAAATTCTCGAGGCCAGGCGACGAATGTCAACGGTCATCTGGATGACATACTCTTTAAAAAATAAAATCCGCATTTCCATTCTATTGTTCACTGCTCTTAATAAAACTTAGTGTCAATTATTATGTTTTTTATTTAAGTTTGAAAATTTAAATCTGCTACCAGACACCCTGTACTACAACCCACTATTATCAACTATATTGTTTACTTCTGCTTTGGTTTGTGTCTAAACTAACGCCTTAGATCATAGAGAAAGAAATTAACTAGATGTCCCACATATGTTGGTTAATTTTTTGTTTAATGGGAAGTTTTCTAGGTGGAACCTGTAACCAGTACTTAGTATCTATTGTAGTTTTGAACCCAATAACAAGGAAATTTAGAAAAGTCAAAGTGAAAGAAGTTTAAAAAAGAACATTTTCTTAAATAAGTGTCATTTCTTAAAAAAAGTAAATTTTCTCAAAAAAAAATAGCTATTCATATTCTTAAACAAAGTACCTTTTCTTTAAAAAAAATACCCTACCTTAAAGAAGTACCTTTGCTTAAAAAAAGTAAATTTTGTTACAAAAGGTACCTTTTCTTAAAAAAAGGATTTTTTTTATCATGCTAACATCTATAGGCGCGGATAGGGACTAAACTCACAAAGTGAACACATCCAAACAGAGTTTGTCCGACTGCGATCACAGATAGTTTGGCGTTAAACTCCTCCGACACGGCTGGACCAATTTGTATGAAATTTTGTGTGCATATCGGTTAAGTCCAAGAATCGGCCAACATCTATTTATCATACCCCTAAATGATAAGGGTGACCCACCCCTAGATAGAACACAGATTTGTCCGATTGCGAAAAAGCACACTAATGTAGCGGCAGTGAATAGTTGACTTGTGTGGGTGCGGAGCACTCTCAGGGCAAAGAGAATAATGACGTGGTTATACGTATATAAAAATGAGATAGCGAGAGAGCAACGAAAGTTGTGTGAACTTGTATAGCGTATGTACGAAAATAACAATGTATGGCTTTGAAAAAAAGTACTCTTTGTAAAAAAGTCATACTCTTATGCCTTTTTCTTACCGAAAGTACTTCTTCTTAGAAATAGTCCCTTTTCTTTAAAAAAACATTAGCTTTTAATAAAAGAAGTATCTCTCTTTAAAAAAGGAACTTTTCGGGAAAATATAATACATATTCTTACAATAAGGTCCTTATTGTAAAATAAAAATACATTCTATAAAAACAAATTTCTTAAAAAAAGTTTATCATTTTACAAAAAGTATCTTTTCTTAAAGATCCATTTAAATTATCGTATTTTTCAACGGGCGCCTTAGGCATGTTGGAACTAACTTGTACATAATATATAAGTTTAGCGAAAGGAACTTCTTTCCAACCGGGTGTCCCCTGACACCTAATTTACTTTTTATTTTCAATATATTTTATTTACTGAAGAACGCAATACAAGTTCAATGTTTCTGCTTTCTAAAATTCTAGGTTTAGTTTTGTCGTATACAGCATTACTTAATATTCGCGCCAATGCCGTCCGACTGGGAATTTGTAACTATTTCAAATGCCCCGCAATGACACTATGTATAAGTACATAATGCACTTCCTGAATTTATGAGCGTCCTGGTTCCGACAATTTCTGTATTGCCCTTTTTTACGGCTCTAGTGTAGGAAGTGTAGTAGCAATTATTTTATTTCGATTTTGCGGAACGCGAGAATCATTCCACAAAATTAGTTACTTTAGTTTCGGGTGCCCGTTCTCCACATTGATGACAATTTTTGTAAGAGTGCTGGCTACTTAATTTTCGCTGGCGCAAATTTTACAATCGCCATATGTGTGAATAACGTACAAAACCTAACTAAGAACCGCTAATTCAAAAACTTAAAACGAAATAAAATCAATGAGTGTTCGAACTGACGGGCGAGGTATTAACACCTTTTTGTTACACGGTACCTGTTCGATTTCTATGAACACATTAGTAAATGTTACATTGGAAAAGAATAGCTTTTGTGCTAAATGCTCTTTTGCTATTGCACTTCCTTTTTTCTTATATCTGCTCTAACATTAGATGTAATATTGTTAAAATTAATAAAGCAATATTTAGTTTACTGAACTAATCCTTTTTGTTTTTTCATAAACAGAGCGACGACGATCTGCTTGGTTTACTGCTGGCATACAACTGAATAAAAAGCAAAATTTAGCTCACTGAATTAATTGTTTTTGTTTCGTCATAAGCAGAGCGACGACAAAAAGTAGCTAATAGTATAGAGAGCTTATTGCACTCTTTTGCCGCTCTCATGCAGAGAGTCTGAGTAAAAGAGAATATATGAGTCTTATTCTCTTTACAGAATATTTTAATATATATGCACCATTTCGACAATGTTATTACATAAAACAATACAAAAAGCATAAATGTTTCAAGAGGCATCAATGTGTCACATCAAAATAATGAATGGTCAAAAGTATGACAAGAAGAGAGTAATATGTTTTGAATCATTCCCAAGATGCAGCCAGTGCTTTTGAGTCATACAATTCGTTCCATGAGTTCTCTATACTATTCAATTCTCTATGGGGACGACGACCTGCTTGTTTGTTCGCTGCCGCTATAACAATACCATCATACTTATTTCCAGGCAGAGACTATTGTTGTACAAGCTGTTTCAAAAGAAGTCATCCGATGTTGTTTGGCTCTCATTTTTTTTCTAAATGAAAGACTTCGATTCTGTTTATTTGAACCTTTAGAATTTAATTGGTTAAGTTGAGAAGATGATATCGGTTAAATGGGCGCCGTCGCAATTGATTACCGTACGGGCTCATTTTATGACATTTTTGTTCATGATTTGAAAATCATAATGAGCGATGAGGCTCATTTCCACCTCAGCGGGTACATGAACAAGCAAAACTATCGCTTCTGGGGGCACCGAAAATCCACGAGTGATGCACGAGGAGCCATTACACCCGCTCAAAGTGACTGTATGGTGCGCTGTTCACGCTGGAGGATTCATTTTCGAGAACGCCGTTGGTCAAACGACAACAGTGGATGGTGCGCGCTATAGGGCCATGTTAACCGAGTTTTTTCTGCCGCAATTCGATGAATTAGGACTGGAGGACATGTGGTTCCAACAGGACGGAGCAACGACACACACTGCGAGAGCCACAACCGATATTCTGAAGGCGGCGTTCCCGGGTCGCCTCATCTCTCGTTTTGGCGATTTGCACTGGCCCGCAAGATCGCCCGAGTTAACCATTCCACAATTTATTTTGTGGGGTTTTTTGAAGTCCTGTGTTTACTTGAACAAGCCCGAGACCCTGGAAGCCCTCAAGGTCAACATTCGACACGAGTACGATAACCTGTCGGCCGAAGTTCTCGCCGAAGTGATGAAAAATGGTAATCAATTATAACGGCGCCCATTTAACCGATATCATCTTCTAAACTTAACCAATAAAATTCTAAAGGTTCAAATATACGTAATCAAAAAAGACAATCGAAGTTTTTCATTTAGAAAAAAATGAGAGCCAAACAACATCGGATGACTTCTTTTGAAGCACATTGTACACAATAAACACGTATGTGATGCTAACGGTGTGTGTTGTTTGCATGTGTTCACTTTGATAACACATCAATAATTAATATTGCTATGAGTAAATAATAATATTGCTATGAATGTATGTTTTCCAAACAATACAATTATATGACTTATGACCATTTTTTCAGTCATCTTCGACTTATAATCGTCGAATTATAATAATATTTTGTTAAGATTCTCTTACTAATCACAAACGCATGAACTTATTTCATATGGAATCTTTCAACATCTGCATTAAAACTCCAAACAAAATCAAAAAAAGAAACATTTAAAAATCAATTTCTCATGTATTCGTAGTTTTCTTTTATTTTTCGAGAAAAACTCTGAAAATAACTACCAAGATTTTTAGTGATATGCTGCGTGACACTCGTGTTTCCATCGGTAGCTCATCATGTAGTTTTGTATTTTTTTTTAAATCTGATTTCAATCATTTACTATTGAACACTGCTATTGAACCAAATTCAAATTTGAACTTAAACTTGTTTTTGTTTCTTCCTGCTACGCACATATTCCATAAACGCTTTTTTTTATTTAAAAAAAAATACACAATGTTTTTTTAAAATAAAAAAAATTGCAACTACACAAGGTTTTTTTAAAATAAAAAAAAAATTTCCAGCGCCTACGTTTATGGACTGTGTGTGTGCAGAAAAAAACAACTACTGTTTGAAAAAAAAACAGTTTTTAAATTATTGATAAATTTGGGTGCTACTGCTACAATTTTAGGAGTTGTTTAGATATTGGCTAAAACAGGGTAGTACAGTATATTCCTTTTTATTCCTATTAAAGCTTTATTTCAAGCCAATCAGCCTAGCCTGGAAGACAAAATGAAAAAACATCAAAAAAACATCCTCGTTATTTTTAAAGTTGTAATTTCCTTTAAGGCTAAAATATCATGTTTTCTCCGGTTTGTAACAGTATATAGCCTACCTGGTTGGTTTCACAAGCTCCAAATTAACTCTTAATATAGAGACTTTTTAACTACGATACCAAGTTAGAAACGCAATAAAGTAACTCAAACCCCAATGGTATATTAAAATGACTGTAAGCATTCAAGAAGAAAAATATTGTTTTTGAAAAAAAAGTGAGTTAAGAAGACCTTCTTCCACCAGGGGCTTCAATTATTTATAGATCTGTAAATTTTGTTTACATTTCCCGGTATAGCGAAATATCGAAAACAAGTAGCAGAACTGACCTCAAGCTCGAATAATTTTTATTATTTGTTCCTTTAAACCTTTCATTAAACTTAATCACCATTCCAATAGAAAGGCATCGTTTCTAGCTACTACGATTTATGTTTTTATAAACTGACATTTTAAGATTCTTTCTATATATATTTACTGTTATATTTATAATATGGGTTGCTAAAGATTTTATTTGAAATAGTTTTAGATTACACACATTGAAATATAAATTGATCAAAATTGTAATGATATCAGTATAAGATGTCTAAGGCTATAAATCGATTTAACATTTAAGAGGGCGCAAGATTTGAATTTGATGAGTACGGGCCTATTGGGAAATGCAACAACTGTTGCAGATGCTTGTTTGTTGCGCATTTTGTTTGCAGTTACGGTGTCAAAACATCTGCAAAGTTGTCAGATGTTGCATTTACGAACGTGCTGCGCATCAGTTGCAGAGCAGTGATGCATTTCCGAAAAGGCCCTACCTTTGTTCGAACTTCTAGTCTTGCACAATTGAGCAACACAAACACTGACACAAAAGTTGACACCCTACTACTGTGTTACGTTACTGTGAAAATGTTATATGTTCTTCTGTTTTTCTTGTAATTAAATTAATTTCCTCTATTACCTTTTATTTGCTTCTTCTTGTGGTTGTTTTGGTTTATCATAATAAAAATCAGTACAAATCGATTCATTTCAGATTTTGTGTTTTTTTTTTTCATGTATTTTGTGTATTGAATTTGAATATGTTTTATTGAATTGGTTTTTGTTATGAACTGTTTATATTTCGATCGTGGTTGTTTTTTTAGAGTTATAATTTGGTATATATGAGTTTTATTTGTATGTTTTATTTAAAAGCTAATTAACTTAATATAAATTCTTAAATTTATAATGGATTTTTCGGATTTTTTTATAAACTTTTTCTTTTATATATTTATAAATATGTATATTGGTTTTCTCATATATATTCTTTAATATATATATATATAATATTGAAATATGCAATTAAAATTATGTCACAGAAAAATAGTTGTATAATAAAAAAAAATTATATAAAAAATTTAACTAAACACAGCTAGATAGATGTACGAGTAGTATAAGACAAAAAAATAATGAAACTTGATATGAAAATAATTACTAATGAACAAAATCTTTACTGGCAAATGAACATAAATTTCTCTAAGATTTATTCAAAGTTGATGCAACAGTTGCGAATCTTCATACAAAAATTGTCTAAGAGAGAAATCACAGAACTTGATACTATTTTTGTTGTAGGTATTATGGTGGAGAAAGTCTTGAAATGTAGGACAGAAAATGTCTTACAGCCTGTTTTTCTATCTCGAATGAAAGGCTAAATGTACGAAAATCAGTCACTCACATTTGACTCAAATTGGGTTCCTCTAAGACGAATTTTTCGTTCGCCTGACTGTATTGTTGTACTCAACTGACAGCACAATTCGAAATGGAGAAACCAAAATTTGTACTGAAAAGTGTTATTTTTTTATTTGACTTGAAACGACAAAATTGTGGAACCCAAATCAATTTAATTTCGTCTAGAATATGAACGAAAGCTTTCGTTCGATATTCAGAAACAGGCTGTTAGTTAGGCGAACCACAGACAGATAGCTATCGTTGATGTTCATTGTCGGTTTACCGCCCTTCTTGACACGAAATAAGAATGTAATCGAAGTTGTTCGTATCACTATCATGTTCGCAACATTTTTTGGTAATATTTTTTCAAATTTATCAGTCAGAAAGACAGTTATCGACCAAGCTCATGCTCACGAATGACAAGTCTGTGGTCCGCTTTAAGAACTCAACGCACCAAAAATCTTAACCTATTCAATTTTAGAACCATTGAAAAACGTTGCTTTAAATTCTTTAGTTTGTTTTAAATTTGGGGTTTCATCGTGTTTGAAGTTATAAAATAATATAAAATATAATTATAATGAAAGGATAACACGATAGCGTCTTTCTTTTCGTTACTCCTTTTAGAAATAATTATATGGGACTTTGTTCCTGTACATTCCATTACTTTCTCTGTCATTTGGGTGAAAAAATATATGATATTCTATAACACTGTACGACACAATTTAATACACATACAAAATCCAACAAATTCTAAAAATTAACTTAAAAGAAAATGTCCATGTGTCACAGATTTTCTAGATCAATTCGTTTAGGTTGTCAAAAAACGAATCAAATGCCATCCAGCAACCAACTTGTAACTGGTCTGATGCTATTCCAAAATTTTGTACTCTGAAGGTCAAATGTACGGTGTGAAAAGTTATCGGAAAATATGAATTGAAATTTGAAAGCTTTATTTGAAGTTTAAAGGATGTCAAGTGAAATTTAAAACTTTTATTTGAAATTTAAAATAAAGGGTGGTCATGTAAAATTTGGAATATAATTTCGCTTTAAAAAAATACTAATTGAAATTGTTTAAAAATTATTATTTTGTTGTGAGGGCCCATCATTGACATTTATGAATGAAACACAACATCGTTCTTATTGTTTCCACGACTTGCTTTACAGTATCTCATTCGATCTACCCCATTTTGGAAACAGAAAATCGCTGAGCATGGCACGGTAATGGTCGCTATTGGGGGTAACGGCGGATACTAGCTCATTTTCGAAGAACAATTGGTCTATGATGCCGCCATGTCAAAAACCGCTCCAAACTGTCACTCGTTGTGCATGCATCGGCTCTCCTCGACGACGTGTGGAGTTTTCGAGCCCCGAATACTAAAATTTTGTTTGTTAACGTAGCCCCCGAGGTGGAAATGAGCTTGGTCGGAAAAGATGATTTTGCGGTAAAAATGGCCATCATCAGCCAAACGATCTTCAGTCCATTAAGCGAAGCGAAAACGCACCGGAAGGTCCCAAGGCTTCGATTCATGGACCAATTCGACTTTGTAAGCCTTCACACCGAGGTTCTTATGCAAAATTCTGCGCAAAGAAGTGCGAGAACTGTTCAGTTATTGCGAACGGTGGCGAGTTGATGTTGATGGCTGTTCGAGAATACTTTCATCTACAGCGGCAATATTTTCCACTGAACGCACTGAGCATGTACACGAGCTCTTTTTTACAATACGGTCCCGGATTGTTGAACTCGTCAAATTGATCCACAAACTGTATTTCGAATGTATTTCGTAAATTTCTTACAGCTTGAGTTGAAAACTCAGAAATTTGGAAGAAAGTTTTAAATATTTCTCAGTTTTCTTCAAGCGTAAAGCAACCCATTTCATAAATTTCTAACTTTTAACTAATAATCTGTCACTTCATAAATGTCAAATTGGACACTTTCTTCGAAATAACGGCGGGTTCAAATTCCAAATTTTCCGACCTTTACATCAATTGAAGTTTAAAAATTCTATTTGAAATTTAAAATAAATATATTGAATTTAAAAAGAAATCAATTAATATTGAACTAACAACAATTGAATTGAGATTTAAACTTCAAAAATCATTACAATTCAAAAATAATTAATCTCATTTGAATTAAAGTCTATTAAATTGATGCTTTTTCCATTTTAAAATTCAAAATTCACAATTCAATTGATGTCTTTTACATTTTAGAGTATATATTTTAAATTTTTGAAATTTAATTGATATATAATAAATTTCATGTACAAAATTCAATATCAATTTAATTTTGTAAAATATCATCAATTGAAATTTAAAAATTATATTTAAAATACATCTATTTAAATTTAGAAGATATTAGTTGAAATTTAAAGCACATCAATTGAAATTTAATGGACATCAATGGAAATTCAAGGGGCATCAATTGTAATTAAAAAGATATCAATTTGAATTTAAAGGGGGTCAAATTAAATTTAAAACACATCAGTTGCATTTTAAAAGATGTCCATTGAAATAAACCGTTTGATATAAAACATATCTGATATAAAACATAAATTTAAATTTAAAATTCAACAGTTGAAATTGAAAACCCGTTATTTGTTTTATATATTATAGTTGGCCGCTTTATATATTATTTAGATTTTTAAATTTTAATTGATGTCCCTTAAATTCCAACAAATGCTTTTTAAATTTGAATTGATATGATTTAAATTTCAATTGATGTTCTTTAAGTTTCAATTAATGTCTTTTAATTTTCAACTAGATTACTCTAAACTTCAAATAGAATTTTTCAGTTTCAATTGATTTATTTTTAATTTCAACGGGAAATGGTGAAGTTTATTATGCATGTATCTGTGGTCACAAATCATAACAGCCTAAGTCGATTCTAAAATTTTTCAGGAAGAGCAGTTTAAAGGTTAATATCTTTACAGGAAATCAGGAGTCGGAAGTTTTTGTGATAACTTTGATACAGATAACAAGGAAACGAATTCTTTTACTTACTCCTAACAAAGAAAACAGTTCCTTATTTAGGAACGGAGACTTCTCAATTTTTTTTTAAATTTTGTTCTAACTCGAGTTAGGCTGTTATGGTTTGTGACCACTGATATGACCGGTAATTGAGAAAGATATCTGGCATTTAAATAACATGCGAAATTTTAGAATTTCTATTTGCGTATTTTAACACCTTCAAAAGGAATTTTAAAATTGCAATTCATTTCTTTTTAATTTCGATTGTAATTTAATATAAATAAATAACTGGTTATTAAGAAAAGCACCCAGAGGTTAAATTCAGTAGCAGATGTAATTGGTTTGCGTTTAAAAAATGTAATCGAAAAGACCTAGAAAATCTGGGCAACCTGGGTATTTCCTTTCTACAGGGTGGCTGATAAATGTTGCTACCACAACAATTCATTGGTTCTATTTTGTTTTATTTCAGTGATTGGAATTTACATTGAAGAAAAATTAACGATTGGGATGCTGAAACAAGAATTATGATTGTGTGCCGCTATCATACTGTGTAGTGTGTCACTGCCGTCCAAAGAGGGTTACACGTTGCAAAACCATATATGTTTGCAAGCATTGTATATGTTTGCCAGAATTGTTTTCATGAATTGAAGATCTGCCGCTTTTGTGATTGCATGTTATCTGCTACGTTTGTGTTGTCAGTAGTATTCGAGAATATAACCTTTTGATCGTTGTGTCTCAAACACGTAATATTAAATAGCAAACATAATGTGTTTGGACACAAGTATACGATATTTGCGACAAGCAACAAATATGTTAAATTTGCATCCAAACAACAAAAACTACAGTTTTTCAGCGTTTATACGCACATTTGGCGGCACTCCTTCGAGCAGATGGATGATCCTCGTAAACTTATTTGCCGATCATGTGACAATCACAAGTAGGCCTTGTCATTGACACCCCTCAGCTCAGACGCAGGCAACTTGTTGCTGATGTCATACAAGCCAATCCTTCATAGAGCTTTGACGAACAGCTTATATCTTCAAATAGGTATCAGACAGTCACTACACACTCTCCTGTATAGGGGTTTGCATTTATTTCATTATCAAATTCGAATAACAAGCAATATGAATGCAGAAGGTGTGACGGTTCACTTAATATGTTGCCAGAAGATCATGGTTGGTTCAAATGCTGCACGCTGAAAAATCTGTATTTTTTGATGTTTGGATGTAAACACAACGTGTTTGAGGTCTATTACACGATGCTATAATTCGTTCTGGCACTTTTCGTTATAAGGTAAGAGGTGTAGAGAAGTAAGGAATGAGGAAAAAATCGCACGATGTGCCATGGTATTGTGTATCGAGGGATTTTTTTCAATTTCTCTTTGTGCATTTTCCGTTTTTCTTTTGATTTTGACATTTCATGGTTGTGTGTGTTGTTAGTTACTTGTGTGTTATTACATTCGTTTTGTTAGGTTTGTGTTTGGAAATTAAATTCAATAAATTCAATTCAATAAAATTTGGAAATAAAATTCAATAAAATTCAATTCACTCATTTTTGTTTAATTTTTGATGTGTTAACATCTATAGCGGCGTATAGGGACTAAATCTATCAAAGTCAACACATGCAAACAACACACAGACAGGTTTTCTGCTGCTGCTAAAACCAGATTTTATGCCGCTGCTAAAACCAGATTTTATGCTGCTGCTAAAACCAGATTTTCTGCGACTGCGAAAGAGAATAATGACGTGTTAAACAAAAATGAGCGAGCAAGAGAGCAAGGAAAGAGTGGTGTGGTAGGGGTGAGGCAAACGAAATTGTGTCTATAGCGTATGTATTAACATAATAATGTATGTATGGACATGTGTCTGTTGCTGTTGTTGAACGGAGATATAAAGCATAGCCACGCAAAATTTCATTTGCAAGCCCATGGGCTTGCGCAGTCGACGTTATGGTGGCACACTAATACGTCAGGTACTTCGTACAAAGTATGTGTGATGTTGTGTGTTTTTTTTTTAACAAACAAAATATAAGAAATATACCAAAAAATTCACAGCGTTTACAAATCAATAAGACCGAAGTACACAAAATACACAACTCAATCAAATACAAGACAATAACAAAGAAGAATGTCAAAAAAATGCAAGCATAGATAGTATGATAATTCAACGTGTAATAGCTCGTTGAATTACGAAGAAACTTTAAAAGAGAACTGAAAAATATTGCCGCACGAAATGGCATCGTGTAATAGAGCTCTTTGCAGGTTGTCGCAACTACACTACACTTGTGCCCAAACACGTTGTGTTTGATATTCAATATAACATGTTTGAGACACAATAATTAATAAGCTATAATATTTGTTTTTCAGACCCAAATGTGGGGTTTTTGTTGAAAACCGCTAAAAACAAATACGAGACAGACAATAAATAAACAAAAATGCAGCACATCTTCAATTCATGAAAACAGTGCTGGCAAACATTTACATGTTTCCTGCAGTATTTTTGCGGGGCCGATATTTTCCAGCGTGTGGTTAAGGTCCATAACAGGTTGAACTTTGTTTTTATGTCTAATGCCGGCCATTTCGATCTAAAAGGCAACCGTTAAAATTTGTGGAATATGGCGTGACTGAAATCCATCCAGGTCGAGTCTAGAGTGTGGTGTATATTTTCATCAAACTGTGTTGTCGGGCCTTACTTTTCCGAACAAAATGGTTCGTACTGTTACGGTCAATGGAGACTGTTGCCTCAGAGATGGTGAAAGAGTTTTTCTTTCAAGAACTATGTTGATAGAGAATCCCTTTCAACTCTGTGCGGTTGAAACATGATGCAACATATCACATTGTCAGGTTTGTTATGGCACAATTGCAGGGAAAATTCGCCAATGCGTTAATTTCAAGAACCAGAAGGACTTGACTTTTTCACAGGAAGTTTACAAAAGAAACCCAAGAAATTTGGATCATTTAAAGGGTATTACCTTGAACTTTAATAAAACAATGAGGCAATTCCCGCTACTGGTGGGTTGTGCAGTAATAAATAACTTTTTGATAAGATATCACACATACATCACCGATCGTGGACGTCATATGATAATAGCAGAGATTTATAAAATCCAAGACTTAATACAAAATGTATTAGTTTTCAAATGAATACATAGCAACTAAGGGCGAGTTTCACATTCGTCAATTAAAAGCTCAATTTAATAGCTCCCAGAAAATTGTCATAATAAACGACATTTAAATGATAAACATCGGGAATTTAAAGTCCATTTGAATTTAGAATTTTCAACTGTGAAATTGAGCATAGGTGATATAAATTGAAATAAATCTAATTTGAGTTTCTTATGCTCAGTTTCACAGTTGAAAATTCTCCATTTAAATGGATTTTAAATGCCCGATATTTGTTATTTAGTATGAAAAATGTCTGTGAGGTTTTAAATGACGGGTGTGGAACTCGCCCTTAATGTAGCAACATTTATCAGCCACCCTGCACCTCTTCTCTTAAGAATCCACATGAATTTTGTTATGTGTATACACAGTAGTATCTGTATTTACGGCCTAATCGCACAAGTCACATTCACTTCAATTGACATTTTTCGCGTCACATACTAAACAAACTGTACGTCACATACTGTACGATTTTAGCAATTTTATATGTAGAAATGAACACAAGGAATTCTTGTTTTAACAAAAATCATACGTCAGGTTCTTAATTTGCTCAAGGGATAATGTCGAAAAATTAGGTGAATATGAAAGTGATTTACATGATCAGGCCGCAAGCCGTACTGTATAGTAATTGCAAAAATAAACGTACAAATTGTTATAAAATTAATGCCACAGCTTCTGTAGGGAACAAAATTGTTTAATTATTAAATTAACTTAAAAGTGGATTTTTGTTTCTTCTTTCAGTTTTTATCCGCAATAAGTTGATTGAAATATCGAAAAAGAGGGATTAAGAAAGATATTATAATAATATATAAAAAAAACACATTACATATCACACCATATTGAGAATAAAAATATGTCTAATACTAAATTGTTTTGTTTACGTTTGTTTGTATGCCTATAAAACCAACGGCGGCCAATGTTTTGGCGACGTCTTGACGACGGCTCCGCTGCCGCCGTCGCTGTGACCTATGACCCTAAGCTATATAAAGTATGTATGTATATCATGCGGTTGTCGTAGTTCAAACTAAATTTAACGTATCATGTGCAACTTCCAGCGTAACACAAAATAGGCTATAATTCGGAGTGCTATAAAAATGCCAATTAATGCCACCGCATCAATCCAATACTCAGCCTGATCCATAGACATTTCTTCCAGAAACTTTTTCGGACTACGGAAATGACAGTACATTTCATCGCACTGTAGTTTTGCACGATCCATGCCATAAATGGACACCATGGCTCCTGTGGAATAGACACACATATTAGTTAAATTATTTTTAAATACAACAAATATCCTTCCTTACCCTCAAAACCATATCGTACATAACTCACATAGGTGACCCATTGCAAATAGCCCGGTATTGTATCGAAATTCACAAAGAATCCCGAAAACAAAATTGTTGGTATTGTGGTAACCGGCCCCAGAAATACCCCTGCCTCAATATTCATGCCAGCACCGATGAGTAAGCCCAGTGATTGTGCCACCAGCGATGTGAGGACACAAATGACCACAAACATTGTAATGCGCTGCAGCTCCATGGGCTGTGATGTCAGATAATACACTACGATGACATAAACGCTTGAGAATATGATCTGAAAATAACGTTGCCAGATTAGTTATGGAAGTTTTTAAATATTTTTGTATACAGAATAGGATTTTAATGGGATAATTTGGTAGAAAGTGGATGTTTTTAAAAAAAGATAGAAAAATTTAAAGCGAGTGTAAACATTCCGTGCAATTGAAGTCAAAAACCTTATCTGTGGATCCTCCTGAAGAGTTAATATAATTTAAAGAATTTAAATCGTTGCTCTGACTAGTTGGTTATTGGTGATGCTTTGAATTGCCCAGCCAACCAAATTCGGAGCGTTTAGGGACTCCCACAGCGCTCCTTAAAGGAGTGTTTACGGAGTGCGCCTATAAAGGGCGTCCGAAAGAGCAAAATTGTTTAAAAACAAAGCAATCATTGAAATATAGATATACTTAATTTTTAAAAAAATTTATTTTAAAGAAAAACAGAATTATAGTCTGAGAAATCGTGTTGTCCGGATCGGAAGAGAAACCAAAAAGGGTAAAAATGAGTATTAATCTTTTTTTTGAGTATTGTTTGGATTTTTATTCTTATTATATATTTATTTTTACAAAAATATTCATTTATAAGAGTCCGCACGGAGTCCTCGTGGGCTATGTAAAGGCGCGTGTATGGACTCCGAAAACACAGAGCCCTTGGTGGGTTATCTAAAGGATCATGTAGGGACTCCGAAAACACTTATTTGTGGAGTCCCTAGGATGCACTTTTTCATATATTTTGAGCGTGCTGGTTTCTCCGGCGGATATGCTCCTTTGGGACTCCTTTCGGAGCCTCCTTAGGAGCGTTAGCGCACCGTGTGGGGGGTCCTAACGGAGCACCCTGCGGACTCCGTTGGTTGACTGGATTTAACTTGGGATTTCATATTGGGACTTCGTATTGAAATCATACATGGAGCAAATTAATTATATGACAATTATAATTTGTGGTTCAATTTGAATTATCTCTAGAAATGCAAATACAAAAAAAAATTTAAATACCATAGGCAATTCTACTTACTTCTACATATCTGGCAGTATTGGTTTTCAAATGTTTTATACGATTCACGGACAATTCGTAGAAAAGAAATTCGTAGAAAAGCAATTCGTAGAAAAGCAATTCGTAGAAAAATAATTCGTAGAAAAGCAATTCGTAGAAAAGCAATTCGTAGAAAAGCAATTCGTAGAAAAGCAATTCGTAGAAAACTTATTCGTAGAAAAAAATAATGGTCCGCCCATTATTTTTTTCTACGAATAAGTTTTCATTTACAATTTATTTTGTGTTTTTCTACTCTTTTGTTTAATTCTCATTTGCTTATTTTGTTGTCTTTATTTGCTTCTTTGATCTTTGTATACTTTCAGTATTGATATGACAATACTGGCTGTTTGGTCACCCTATTTCTCACGCCTGTACATATATCTATTAAGTCTTACTCACTTCTCTGCTCTATAAATTCTTACCCACTCATTCTCATTTCTCTGCTTTACAAACTCTTACCAAACCACTTTTCCCTTTTTGAACAATAAACCAGTGTCAAATTATTTTCTTTCTACTTACAAAAATTATATAAAAAAATAAAAAAAAATAAAAAAAAAAAAGATAAAAAAAAAAAAATAAAAAAAAAAATGGAGCCATATTCCCAACACGTTCCCGCCGTTGGCTCTGAGTTACGCTGAGATTGGGTACCTATCATTTTATAAGAACGAGAATTTTTTTTAGTATTATTTTATACGAATTTCCCGGATAATTGGTTTTCTATGAATAGCTTTTCTACGAATTGTATTTCTACGAATTGCTTTTCTACGAATTAGCTAAATTAGCTTTTCTATGAATTGGTTTTTCTACGAATTGTTCAAAATTGCTTTTCTACGAATTATTTTTCTACGAATTATTTTCCTACGAATTATTTTTCTACGAATTATTTTTCTACGAATTGCTTTCCTACGAATTGTCCGTACACCGTTTTATACAGTACAGGTTTATGAATTTTATAGTACTTGAATACCTATCAAAGCCACAAACCTCTATATATAAAATACGTTAAAACCTGAATACCTTAAAAACAAAATAATTGAAAGCTTTCCCATGTTTCATTACAACTTTCATCCGATTCCACAACCTGCATTTGCATTGCCTGAGTAAATGCATATCCAAACATTTTTAATTGACATTGCGAACAATGGTAATTCTTTTGCATTTTCCAATGCAAACTAAAAAAAAACATGTACGATTGAAATACAACAAATATCAATTTAAGTCCGAAATTCATATATTTTTACACAGTATTGCACAAAATATTGATCAGTACCAAATTTTTTTAAGATCCGATGTGATATACGGGAGATATCGAGTCAGCCATTCGGAAAGCCATGCAAATTTTGTATGGGAGGTACGAGTGTAAAACTAGAACGCGCAGAGCTCACTGGTTTGTGAGAAGCTCTCTCTAATTCCTTCATGTAGTTTATGTTTAATTTTTAGGAAAAGTACCGAATTTCATTAACATCGCTTGTAGTCTACGAGAGTTATAGTGTCGATCAACCGGTCATCCGCCCACCTTTCGTGTGCATTTGAGTAAATTTTGTCTAGTACCAAACTTCATAAAGATTGGTTCGGTTTTGCGGTGCGGGTTTTTTGGACTCCGTGACTGGCGTTTGATGAAACGAAACCTATAACCTAATTTCATTAAGTTCTGAAGTGTTTCACGCGAATTTATCACATTGACAACTCGGGCGACCACCAAGCGTTTCGGTCTTACGAGAGTTATCTTGCCGAACAACCCGCCGGCCGAACTACTTATGTATGGGAGGCACCAACATGGGCGTGGCGAAATCACCCTTGTCTTGCATGGTGACTCGTGCTTCTCTAACCTAATATCATTAATATCATTAATTTCTGAAATGTTTCACGCCACTTATTGCATTGACAACCCGGACGACCGCCAAGCTTTTGTATGGGAGGAACCAGAATTGGCGTGACAACCTCGCAAAATTTCTCCAGTTATGTAGTCATTTACAGATTTTTAACCAATGCTTGATTTGACATGATTGACATGATTTTGTACGAAATGTGTTGATTTGTATGGGGGGTATTAGAAGGGGTAAGGGCAAAACGCACATTTTTAACCCCAAGCTAAGTTTGGACAAATAATGATCACTAACAAAATATCATTGTGATGGGCAAAGATTTACGGGAGTTATCTGGCCGAACAGCCAGCCCACCGAACAACATTTGTATGGGAGGTACCCAAATGGGCGTGGCAAAACCATCTTTGTCTTAATCGGTGACTGACGTTTATTGACATGAAGCCTAATACCCAATTTCATTAAGATCGGAATGTTTGAGTTAAAGCTAATCACATGTACCAGAAAAGGGCTTTAGAAGACACCTGATCTCGTATTAAATGTTTCGATTTGTACGGGAGGTACCAGTAGGGGCGTAGCCAAAATGCCCATTTTCAATCCCAAACTAACCGTGGACTAATAATAGTCACTAACAAAATTTCGCTGTGATCGATAAATATTTACGGCAGTTATCGTGTTGACCAGCCACACAGACAGACGGACAAGGCTCAATCGTATAAAAAAGTCTCACAACGAATTTCGTCCGAAGAAACTGAGGGTCTAATATGGCTCCTTCTTTGCGTTCCATGTTTTTGGTATTAAATTATATATAGCCCCATCCCTATGGGTGAGCGTATAAACATCATTTAAATTTCAAAAGACATCACGAGAATATAAAAATGGCGAATATTGGTTATTTAAAGTTCACTTAAAAACCAAAGGTGAAATTTACTCTGCTATTTAAGTGTCATTTATTGCCATTTATGTGCCCAAACTGACACTTATGGCCGGTTTTTAAGTGCTTAGTTAACTGTCGGATTACTTAGTCGTAATTGAAGGTTAATTAGAGTTAAACTTTGAATTTTGTTTTACCGCAGCGAGTTGATACAATGATATTGAATTGGGGAAAACAACTACTTCGGTCTAAATATCAAGACAATAAATATAAATAAGAAAATGGAAATAAATATAAGAAGAATATGAGACATAAATGAATATAATCGAAGTATTTTTAACAATAATGTATGTAAAACTATGTAGGCGCAACAATTTAACGACCTAGGCTGAAAGTATGTGTACAAATACCCAAAATAGAAATTTGTATTATATACAGTCTAACACTTCTCATTTTAATCATATGGTTCTGAGTAGAGGTTAACCAACCAACAGTGGGTGGTTAAATCATTGTTAGCCATTGACTGAAAAACACAATCCGATATTTAACTACAATGTAACTAAGAAACGAAAATGATCACTACAAGCTGAAAAATCTGTCGTTTTTTGCTGTTTGGATGCAAATGTAACATGTGTTTGGAGCTTGTGCCCAAACTTAATGTGTTTCCTATTCAATATTACATGTTTGAGACACAATTATTAATATGTTATAGTATATGTGTTCGCAACCCAATTATATCTGTGTTTGTGATACAAATACAGCTTTGTTTGTAGCACTATTTATGCTCTCTCGAGAGCAAGAAAATAAATAAGGGACAACGAGAGTGTCTATCTTGTAAGTGTGTCACTACACACTGAAAAATATCCGTCCCAGCAACATATTGCAGCAAACATGCACATATTCACAAGCACTGTTTTCACGAATCTAAGATCTGCAGATTTTTTGTTGTCTGTCTCGTTTTTTGGTTTTAGCAAACAAAGCCAAATTTGGATCTCAAAAACATTTATTATAGCCAATTAATCATTGTGTCTCAAACATGTTTTTTTTTAATTTCATGTATTCAGTCGTGAATGGTTCATCGGACAGAGGATATCAAAGGGATTGGTCAGTGAACAAAGAATAAAGAAACGCTAGGATGGTTAAATCGTTTGACATGTACGTTGCGTATATATTTATGTGTGCTACCAAAGTGAGAAACGATTATGAGAAAAGAAACTGGAAAGGGCAGTAACGTGAAGCCCTTTTTCTCTCCGAGCATTTACTGAGAAAATCGGAACGGAGGACCATTTGTGAAATGTAATAAAAAAAACATGTAATTAATACACGTGTGTCTTTCATGACACGCGAATGCTTCCAGGTAAGTATATGAATATTTGGGATGAAGCACGCATATGCTTCCACGTAAAAGCATACATATTTGTCAGTAAACATGCTAATATTTGCATTTAAATACACGTGAGTTTGGGACTTGCAAACATATACATGTTTGAAGTGTGTTCCAAACATGTACACGGTTCCTGCAGAATATGTTTGAGAGAATATGTTACAGTGGCAGTTTTTTTCAGCGTGTAACTGAAAAACATTAAATCAATAAATAAATGGTTTCCCGTTAGATCCCACGAAGGTATTGGAGCACCAGCGTTGGCAATAGTAATTAGATAATAATTTATTTTCACTTTAGGCGAACTTCTTTTAGTTACAAATTTAATAATTTTTTTTGTCAAAAATGTAAATTCAAAAACCCATTTTATTAAATGATATATAGAACAGTTGGGGAGGAAAACGGGAAATGTAGGGGAGTACATGTCATCTATGCATTATAGGTTATATTAATTTCCTTTTTACTAACTCGGTTGTTATTTTGTGTAAAGTCTACAACATAACTTTACATATTTATTAAGCAGACAAGGGATTATATATTTATACTCTTACCTGAAATGGTAAATCTGCCATAGTTTTAGCAAAATAAAAAGCCTTAAGTGAATACCAATAATTTAAATGCTCTCTTACAAACACCGACATTTCTGTGGGGACTGTAAAGAAGAATTTGCGATAAATAAATTTTGAATCAAATGGATAATATGTAAATGGATGGTATTCACATCCTTTTCATCATCATGTGACTGGTACTTACATGTCAATATTGTGGGCATCATAGCAGTAAACATGGTAAATAGTGTGGTAAAAAATATACAACCAGCATTGCTCATAACCTTAGAGGCATCGTTGCCTACATCATAGTAGATCATGCCGATTATGGCACCGACAATTATATGTGAGGCAAGTCGCATGTGCGTCAGCATGCGATCGCGCATAATCGTCACAAAGGAACGTTTGAGCAAAATCCAAAATTGTGTCCAACCACTGGTGGGAAAACCGGATTTGTTCGGCAGCGTAATGACGCTTTCATGTGAGTCCAGCAAGGATGTGGTACAACCGGCACCGGAGTTGCCGACAACGCCGCTGCCATTGCCGTTGCCACTTCCAGCAACATTTGATACAGCATTAGTACTTTGACCGCCCTTGGAACTGTAACTGCAACTGTCTTCTCCAGTATGATCGCCGTTGCGTGGCATATTTATAACTGAACAATCGGATTGTTGACTCTGTTGGGTTTCTAGTTTCGGTGGTTTTAGTATGCCCGTCGTGTTCAGTTCCATTTCAGCCGCTGACGAGGGTTCATCCATTTTCAGCTTCTCATCCTCCAGGGTAACTGTGGTGGTGGTATTTGTGGCGTTGCCATCTTGGCCACCATTGGCTGTGCCGTTGCCTTTTATAATATCATTGGTAATGTCTTTGGATAAATCTAGGCCATAGTTTTTGTGGTTGTATTTCTTGCATACCCCACTCTTGACCGCTGCCACCAGCTTCGGAATACATTCGCCATATTCGCCGCTAGCCACTTCTAGCACATAATCGGCAGGATTATGATACGAGGGACAATCATAGCCTAGGGACGAAAGGAACGGTACCAGACCCTTCACTCTGCCCTCGTACATGCATTGACCCTCCGCCAACATATACAAATGATCGAACTTCTCGAACAGTCTAGCCGATGGCTGATGTATCGTACACACAATGGTGCGGCCACCGCGGGCTAACGATTTCAACAGCGATATCAACTGGAAGCACGTTGAACTATCCAAACCCGATGTGGGTTCATCGAAAAACATCACTGGTGGATTATTGACCAACTCGAGGGCGATGGATAGTCGCTTTCGTTGTCCCCCGGAGAGATTACAAGTCTTTGTATTGCTTGATTCAATTAAACCTATAGTTTCGAGTATTTCATCGACTACGACTTTCTTGGCAGCCAAATCCATATTTTTACCCAGCTTGAGGTTGGCGGAGACCATCATTGCTTCGCGTACGGAGAGATTAGCGATAAGCACATCATCCTGCATAATGTAACAGGAGAGTTTGCGAAAGCGTCTGAGGTTACGATCCTTGCCATTGATGAGTACCGAACCGCTCAGTTGGGAGGTCCTGAAAAGGGGGTTGAGAAAAAATAAAGGGTTAAAAAATGTCACGAAAAATAAGGGAAATTTAAAGAAATTTGTAGATTAATTTTAAAAATTTAAACTGCAATAATTTACTAAAGCTATAATTACACTATCTGAGTTGTCTTCTGAGTCGACTGTGAAACATTAATTTGAAACTCGACTGTCTACACTCAGATATCTAATTGCCCAAAAATTGCCCAACCGAAACAGCCGCTGTTGCCACTGAATTGAGGTTATCACAACCGACTTAAGGTTGTTAAATTTCAATTTAGTCGTCCTCACAACTGAAATTTGGTTGAATCAACCTCGTTTCAAAATTGATTCGATTGTGACAACTGAATCTTTAAGTATATTCGTTATGTCAAAAAATTTTCTATTATTTCGGTTGCACCAACCGAATTTGGAATTAATTCTGATGTAACAACCGATATTCGTATCAAATTCGGTTGCAGCAACCGAATGTGTTATCAATTCAGGTGCAGCAACCGAATTTGACATCAATATGGTTGCAACTATTGAATTTGGTATCAATTCGCTTGCAATAACCGAATTGGGCCTTAAATCGGTTGCATTGACTGAATTAGGCGTCAATTCGGTTGCTATAACCAAATTTTTCACGAATTTATTTCCGATTTGGTTACTAGAACATAATTATATATATATATATGACGCCTGACGATTAAAATTGTAAAAACAAACATTAAAGGATGTAGAAAGGTTGCTGTCGCGGCAATATCAAGATTTTTTGTGGGTATTGGAAAATATAAGTACAAATATTGCAATTACAGATTTTGCATTAACACGGATCAATATTCCAAATATGCCTACAGGTACCAGCGTGAAGTACATGCAGATGTCAACAGTTCTGAAGTTTGTCAATGTCGGTCGTTTGAGATGCCTACACCGATTTAGGACCTACATCAACAGACACAAGATCAAATCGTTGGTACTGTGCACCTGATGGTCGGGACTTCAAAAAACGTCGGAAGTGGTATGTAAAATCAATTTGTTATCCTAAAGATTACCTCATATAAATTACACTGTGCAACAGTGGGTTTAGGGCCTCAACCAAACCAAAAAATTGTGAAAGTACTTGGACGTGGTATCACAATTGATGTTGACAAATTGTGATTCCCCTGTACATAACAATTGTTTTTACAGGCCGATTTTTTAGCTACAATTCCTTTGAAGACAGCTACCGCAATTTATTTATCGTTAAGCAAGAAATGTCAAAATATATAAAATATGTCCAATTTTTCATGACGTTTCGATGATCGTAATCGATGAACAGTGTACTTTTTCTTAGAAATATATTAGAGGGAATTGGAAAGGGGAAAATAGCTACAATATTGCCAGAGGTTGTAATGTAATATTTCAAGCTGTTTAGGATTTATTGAAGTAAAATCTGAAATAGGCCCCTGACCCATCTCCAAAATATATTTCGGCCTGTAAAAAAAAATTGTTACGTATAGGGACAAAACCGAGCGGGGTTTTGTGATACCACGTTTAAGTATTTTCATAATTTTTTGGTTTGGTTGAGGCCCGAAACAAATTCGTTAAATAAATCATCACTAAATTAACAGATACAAATTTCAAAATTCTACCTTCGGCTGTGACAACTTCTAATTCGGGTGTGACAACCTCCAATTCGGTTGTAACAACCTCTAATTCGGTAGTTACAACCCTTAATTTTGCTGTGATAACCTCTAAATCGGTTGTGACCACGTCTAATGCGGTTGCAACCACCTCTAATGCGGTTGTAACTGGCTTAAATTCGGCTGAGACAACCTCTGAACCTCTAGTGCGATTGTGACAACTTTCAAGTTCGGTGACGGCTAATTCGGCTGCTTTGACCAATTTTTTCTGTGGGTGTATCCTGATCAGTAGCATATCATCTACTATATCCAAACAAGTTTTTGTTGACCTTCTGGCGAGTTTGAAGTCTATGTTTCGACGGTCGATTCAAATCAGTTTTCGGATAGTGTAGTTGTAGCTACACAAATCTGTGGTTTTCTGCAATAATTTACTATGTCTATTTTCAAATTTTAATTCTCTATTAATATTCCTCATAAAAGACCAACCTTTGCCGGCGTAAAATAAGGTGTATCTCTAGCTTTTTTTGACGTAGAATACGTCTTACCTTACGGTATGAGGAGTCATGTCAGGTTTTTATTGTTGTAATCTTTATTTCATTGAATTTGAGGAAACGGCTAGATGAATTTTTTTAAAATTTTTTTTGTAGGTAAATGAAGATGTTATCTTTCGTTTGATATACATTTCATATTGGTTGATATATTTCTATAAATAAAAATAAATGGTTTCCCATTACATCCCATGAAGGGACTGGGGAGAACTTCTCACAATCACTGAGCTGTGCGCTTTCCAGTTTTCACTCACTGATTGGGACCTACAGTTTTACACCGCGTCCGAACGGTAATTTGAGAAGCTTTTTCATGGCTAGATACTCGATAGTGTCGCCGTCACTATGCGAGGTGACCGCCGCCGAAAGAAAATTTGAAGGTGGTCAGAGCCGGGTTCGAACCCAGGATCTCATGTACAAGAGCCGCGCACACTAGCTATTGCACCACCGACGGCCACTTGATATATTTCTAGTATTTTAATTTCTCAAATGAAAATTGTTTAAACACATACACTCAAACATATGTGTGGTGTTTGGTTGACTGTTTTTGGTTGCTCAACAGGAACATATATCTAGTAAAAAGTGAAACGAACAGCAAGCTAATGTTGCTTGGCAACATGTATCTACAAGTGAAACAAACAGTAAGCTAACGTAATAAAGCTTTTTTGCGAAAGCTTCAATAAAGCTGTTGTAACATTAATTTTGAATTGTAAAGCGTAAAGCGTAAAGCTTTCACACAACGCTCGAATGCTAATGCGAAGACTCGATAAGGTAAACCTTTTTTAATATTAGGGCGGCCCTCTCAACATTCGCAGAACTTATTTCAATAAAAATATTAATTAAAATACATAAATTAAGTTTAAAAAAATTGAACATAATATTTTTTTTTTTTAAACGGACTTGAATCAAATGCCGTTGGTAAATATAAAAATTACAGCAGACAGTTGTCCGAGGCCTTCGGCCACGGACTGTCCCTGCAGGCTGTGTCAGAGACACGGCAATTAAGTTTAACGTAGAATACGCCATCCGATAAGACAGAAAACATATATAACAATAAATGATAAATAATATAAGCAAATGAATTTATTGTTATATATGTTTTCTGTCTTATCGGATGGCGTATTCTACGTTAAACTTAATGGCCGTGACTCTGACACAGCCTGCAGGGACAGTCCGTGGCCGAAGGCCTCGGATAACTGTCTGCTGTATTTTTAAATATTTGATTATTTCTAAAAACTCCAGAAATGTTAAACTATAGGTGGGGCAAACGCATGCAGACAATTACTGCTTTTGCATCCCTACAAAATTACCCTAACACGGGGTTGTCCCATTTGACTTCCTACCGATATATATACTTAATTACTTAGGTGGCCTCAAACAAACTAGAGGGGTCAATGGCCTTACAAAATGAGGATAAGATGTTTCTCCAACCGGCTAGATCTTCAGCCTTTCTCCTTCAGTTGGTAACCCCAAGTTCTGGCAGGCATTATTCCACCCGATCTTGCAGGCGAAGTATTGGTCGTCCTATTTTTCGATGTCCGTGGAGTACGTCTTCGAACACCTTTCGCACTGGTTCATTCTGATCCATTGTACTAGCATGTCCTAGTCAGCGTAAACGCGCTATTTTGATACGCATAACTTCGTCAATGTCGGGATTCGGATTATACTCGCGGTTCATCCGTCGTTGATACTCTCCGTTCTCCATTCGCTCTGCTTATCCTTGTGCGAACCTTTGCTGCAACCAGGAAGTGATCCGAATCGATATTAGCTCTTCGAATCACACGTATGTCCATTACACTAGGACCATGTCCGAAAATGCAAGTGTGCGAAATGGCAGCGGGTTCAACATTTTCGGATTGGCGGTCGGAGGGTAGTAGGGTAACGTTGCTAACTTCTGAGCCAGTGGTGGGATTTTTTTGTTTTTGGGCTTGTTGGAAAGGTCTTTCAGAATCAATCAAACCGTTTAGGTCATTTCGGATAGGTAAGAGGTATGGCCGTCTTTCAACAGAAAAAAACATAAGTTACATGCCATCTGGCTGAGCAAATTGAGATTATGTGAACTTTTTTTTCCGAAAGCTCTGTATATCGGAGATTTGACTATTTTCTACTTTTTTTTATTGATTCTGGAAGGCCTCTTAAAGACCTTTCCAACAAGCCAATCCGAAAATTTTGAACCAGCTGCCATTTCGCACCCTTACATTTTCGGACATGGTTCTAGTGGACTTTTCTTCATGAAATGAGCCAAGGAATACGCTGGAGAAATTTGTCCGGAACTTCCTGAATCACCCTATATATTACTGGGTTGAATTTGATTCAAAAAGCAATATGTATTCAAATTAAATTATAATTTGCCTACCCCCATTGTGCCGGTCATGACTGATGGGGATAATCGCCTTGCGTCTTCCTCGAACTTGATAAAAAGCACAAATTTCATAAATTATGCTAAAGGTCAGATGTATGTGAAGATAAATTCGAATATAACTTCCAGAGCTCTGCCGGCAGAGGAATTGGCAGCGCTCTGTTAATTAGTTAACAGACCTATGTTAAACAGCTCTAATATATTGACTATATATAAAATCACTAAGTTTTACAAATGTAAAAGGAATTTTAATGCGATATTATTAAAATAGGTAGAAAACTCTATAAACTTCTTATGTCAGGAGTTTTGGGGAAGCTGTATGACTGCAATATATAATATTTCGAAGCATTGGCAAAACTATGTTTTCAAAAGGAATCAGGATCAGGATTCCCAAACGGGGAAGGTTGCGTCAATGGGACTAGTATCAAATAATAGCTATTGGTGTCTAGTTTAACAATTTCACACCCAGATTTCCCAAAAAACTTTCGGAATATCATATTCTTCGACGAATATAACTTTTTCATATGGAGGACGGATTAAGTGCGTCCATGGTGGCCAAACGGGGAAGGTTGCGTCAATGGGACTAGTATCGAATAATAGGTATTGGTGTCTAGTTTAACAATTTCAGACCCAGATTTCCCAAAAAACTTTCGGAATATCATATTCTTCGACGAATATAACTTTTTCATATGGAGGACGGATTAAGTGCGTCCTTGGTGGCCAAACGGGGAAGGTTGCGTCAATGGGACTAGTATCGAATAATAGGTATTGGTGTCTAGTTTAATAACTTCAGACCCAGATTTCCCAAAAAACTTTCGGAATATCATATTCTTCGACGAATATAACTTTTTCATATGGAGGACGGATTAAGTGCGTCCTTGGTGGCCAAACGGGGAAGGTTGCGTCAATGGGACTAGCGTCGAATAATAGGTATTGGTGTCTAGTTTAATAATTTCAGACCCAGATTTCCCAAAAAACTTTCGGAATATCATATTCTTCGACGAATATAACTTTTTTATATGGAGGGCGGATTAAGTGCGTCCATGGTGGCCAAACGGGGAAGGTTGCGTCAATAGGACTAGTATCAAATAATAGGTATTGGTGTCTAGTTTAACAATTTCAGACCCACATTTCCCAAAAAACTTTCAGAATATCATATTCTTCGACGAATATAACTTTTTCATATGGAGGGCGGATTAAGTGCGTCCATGGTGGCCAAACGGGGAAGGTTGCGTCAATGGGACTAGTATCAAATAATAGGTATTGGTGTCTAGTTTAATAATTTCAGACCCAGATTTCCCAAAAAACTTTCGGAATATCATATTCTTCGACGAATATAACTTTTTCATATGGAGGACGGATTAAGTGCGTCCATGGTGGCCAAACGGGGAAGGTTGCGTCAATAGGACTAGTATCAAATAATAGGTATTGGTGTCTAGTTTAATAATTTCAGACCCAGATTTCCCAAAAAACTTTCGGAATATCATATTCTTCGACGAATATAACTTTTTCATATGGAGGACGGATTAAGTGCGTCCATGGTGGCCAAACGGGGAAGGTTGCGTCAATGGGACTAGTATCGAATAATAGGTATTGGTGTCTAGTTTAATAATTTCAGACCCAGATTTCCCAAAAAACTTTCGGAATATCATATTCTTCGAGAATATAACTTTTTCATATGGAGGACGGATTAAGTGCGTCCATGGTGGCCAAACGGGGAAGGTTGCGTCAATGGGACTAGTATCAAATAATAGCTATTGGTGTCTAGTTTAACAATTTCAGACCCAGATTTCCCAAAAAACTTTCGGAATATCATATTCTTCGACGAATATAACTTTTTCATATGGAGGACGGATTAAGTGCGTCCATGGTGGCCAAACGGGGAAGGTTGCGTCAATGGGACTGGTATCGAGTAATAGGTATTGGTGTCTAGTTTAATAATTTCAGACCCAAATTTCCCAAAAAACTTTCGGAATATCATATTCTTCGACGAATATAACTTTTTCATATGGAGGACGGATTAAGTGCGTCCTTGGTGGCCAAACGGGGAAGGTTGCGTCAATGGGACTAGTGTCGAATAATAGGTATTGGTGTCTAGTTTAATAATTTCAGACCCAGATTTCCCAAAAAACTTTCGGAATATCATATTCTTCGACGAATATAACTTTTTCATATGAACAGCGGATATAAATACGAATATAACTTCCACAGCTCTGTCAACAGAGCCGCTGACAGAGTTCTGTTAACAAGTTAGCGACGAATATAACTTTTTCATATGGAGGACAGACTAAGTGCGCCCAACTATAAAAAGTTATATTCGTCGAAGAATATGATATTCCGAAAGTTTTTTGGGAAATCTGGGTCTGAAATTATTAAACGAGACACCAATACCTATTATTCGATACTAGTCCCATTGACGCAACCTTCCCCGTTTGGGAATCCTGATCCTGATTCCTTTTGAAAACATAGTTTTGCCAATGCTTCGAAATATTATATATTGCAGTCATACAGCTTCCCCAAAACTCCTGACATAAGAAGTTTATAGAGTTTTCTACCTATTTTAATAATATCGCATTAAAATTCCTTTTACATTTGTAAAACTTAGTGATTTTATATATAGTCAATATATTAGAGCTGTTTAACATAGGTCTGTTAACTAATTAACAGACCGCTGCCAATTCCTCTGCCGGCAGAGCTCTGGAAGTTATATTCGAATTTATCTTCACATACATCCATTATTGACAAAGGAATAGTCTATGATACATTAGAAATGGTAGGAAAATTAAAGGATCTGTCTTCTAACCATCCGTTGGCAATCAGTTTGTGATTGATTCAATGAAATACCGACTATTTTCCAAATCACTCAGTTGCGTTCAGAATTATCTGGCCCTTGCTCTAAATATCATAGTGAACTCTATCATTTAAAATTTTTTAGTCAAAATCGTCATAAGAATTCTCTACCAAACCCAATAACATCATCATAAAACATCCAAAGTGATTAATGATCCAGAATGAAAATCCTCATCTTTACCAAAACAAAAAAGTTCCCACATTATTCAATTTCAATTTGGAATGGAAACCCCTTTGGCTTTGAGATATAATGTAGT